>BEDZ01000001.1:0-482500 GCA_002335625.1 Cutaneotrichosporon cyanovorans | reverse complement strand
TCGAGTCTACGTGGCGAGGGCCGTTTCTTCCGCGGTGGTGAGTCTTCGGTGAGGTCTGTGGCCTGTAGTGAGTATTGTCCGTCATGGTACAGGTCATAGAGTTCATCGCACGAACATCATAGACTCCCGGATAGTTGTATCTGAGCACGAGTGCACTTACCATCGTAGAGAACTGGCTGCGCTTGAACCTCTGCGCGATGACGGAGTGCAGCTCCGAGTTATGCACAGGGTAGCCGTTGACATCTGCCATCAGCACCACCCCCCACTTTACATCACCCTCTGCAGATCTAAAGCACAACGACACTCACACAAGTGCTGATGACCCCTCGTCACCCCGCCCTCCAGACTGATAAACCCGTCCACCCTCCTATGTCCCGCTGACACGCGCACCTTCTGCACGCGCTCTGTCCCTGTCCCTGCATGGCCGTAGAGCGAGCGAAAGACATCGAGGCTGGTGCGGCCCTGTTGTCAGCGAAGCCCTTGCAGCCACACGGCGACGCGTTGACATCGCATCCCCACCACCGCACACTCACCCCATTGACCACCAACACCTCCCTCGCCCCACCCACCCTCTCCTCCCACAACGACCACCTCACCCCGGGGCTCACGAGCGCGAGCGTCTCAACTACCCTCTTGCACCCCGCCACTGCGCCCACACCCAGCGCCCCCCTCCGCACAGGCACATTGCTGAACAGCTCGCGCACGACCACCGTCGTCCCATGCGGCCGGGGGAGGTCGTGCCTCGCTGCTCCGGTGAAGAGGACCTCGCCGTTCTTGATGATCTTGGTTGTCGTGGGCGAGCTTTGTGGTTTGGACGTTACTTGGAGAAGGGAGAGGGCCGCGATGGAGGCGAGGGCCTCGCCGCGGAAGCCGTAGGTGTCTGCTCCGGTCCAGAGGTCTGTGCTCTTGCTCGAGGCTGGGGTTAGCAAAGGGCGTGCAGGTGGGGATGGTTGGAAGAGAGGCCCAGGCTAGCGTCCGAGTGTTAGTCACGACAACGCGAGTGAGAAGATCTGCTGAATGTCATGGACACGGGGACCATCACATGGCTCAGATGGGTCGCTAGTCCAAGCTGCGAGATACGTCATGTAGGGGGTCAGACCATCAATGCCATCCCAAGAGCAGAATGAACACATCTACCTCGTTGCCAGACCGCCACCATACATGACTTCAATCTTCACAAGGTAGTTGCAAATACGTCCCCAGCGCTGATACTCACCATACCTCTCCCCCACCACCGCCACCTCCCCCGCCCCCATCCCACACCCATCGTCCTCAACCCGAAGCGCCACATCCCCCGGACTCGCAGTAACCCAGACGTCGATCCTGCTCGCGCCCGCATCGAGCGAGTTCTGCGCCAGCTCAGAGAGCACGCGCGGCACACCCGACACGACCAGCGAGGACCTCAGGCGCGTCGCCTCGGGTCGGGGCAGGCGGCGGATAGGCTCGGGCATGTTGGCATCGTGTGGAAGCCGTCGTGCTTGTCGTGGTTGTTGTTGAGGTTTCGTGGTGACGGTGTGGTGAGTGAGGTGTGGCGAGGACTACCTCCACTCAAGACAGGCCGTGAGGTCACGGAGATCGAGTGATGTCCGACGTGAACATAAGGTGTTGAGATCGCTCGTGTGGTGATGCCTGTTTACAGCGTTTGCAACTACGGATTCTGGCATGCTACGATGGCATTCGTTCATGCGCTCATGTACGGAGGTGTTAAGCTGTCGTCAGCTGGCAGAAGGGCGTGGAAGTAGTAGAGCGATATCTATAGATGACGATCTGAAGCCATTTTTTGTATGATTATGAAGGTTATTTATTACGCGCAATTGCAGGAGCTCATTCCATCTCAGCTAGTTGCATGGTCCTGCCATTCGGGACAGTGGCCATCGACCTCCATATGCCTATAGGCACTCGCCGTTCTCCTAGCTGTTTTGGGTTGACTTCAATGCAATGCAGGACAAAAACTGTGAATAGTGGTCGACGGGTTGCATGTTGAAGTATACCAAAAAAAACATCAGTCTTGTTGGTTCTCTCGTGATTTTGTCTTGCTTTCATGAGAGATGTACTGACGCTTCTTGGCTCTCATGAACAGCAAGACTCCATCTAAGACTTGTGATACATGTTTGATGCGGAACCTCATAGCCTCGAACTTCCCCTTTTCTCATCGTATCTCATCGCGACCGCTGTATGTAGTCATGACAGTAGTAGATCAGACATGCTGAAAACACCTCAATTTCATAGTCTCAGAAGAACAGAAGCCTGCTTGACGTGGTAGAACTCCAAGATCGTTATCGATGATTTCTTGAGATGCAGCGAGCATAAGCTATTCTGAAATGCAGATGAGCGTATGTCTCCATGGAGAGCTGACGAGCAAGCACAAAGAGTCGGTCTTCCACGACTGCATGAGTGCCACAAAGCTCATCCTTCACCTGCCCATTGCTTTGTAGTCGCCAACGGGCAATATACAGTAGCTCACTGCCCACGATTACTCTCCGATCGGCCAATGCGGCCCGCCGCGTTATTCCACCACTACAAAAATGGTCCACTACGCCTCATATCGCTGGTCTCACACTTGCCTTATGAGACACCTCACCGGGTATACCAACTCCCAGCAATCCCCACAATCACCCTATCAGGCTGAACGCTGAGAGCGAGCCAACGATCTCCGACGCATGCTAATCCGCCGCCATGATTAGCTAGCTGCTACATCGTCGCTGCGGGGCCAAGCTAGCGTCCGAGTCGGGGTCGCCGAGGAGGTCTTAGGTGCTATGCCCTGAGGTGCGACCTAGCACCTAGCAGTATTACGACGTGGCGCAAGAAGTACAAGAGTATCTTTTGTACGGCCATAGTCCTCGAAGCAGTCGTCAAAAGCACTCTGAGAACCCCTCTGAAGGCTAGACGACCACCTGCAGGGCACCACGGACAGCGAGCACGACCCTACGTGCATCGGGCTCGCTGCCTCGGACATGCTCTACGCCTTTGCCCGCTTTGTAAGGAGCTCCTAAGGGCATCTGGTCCGATGCATAATCACGTCGAAATGATGAGCAACCACGACAATCTCCCCCGCGGTGATTGGCTAATCTCCGGAACCCCGCCCCCGCAACCCCCGGCATCTTGCCGACCGAGCCGCCAGCCAGCCCATGTACCTACCATGCCCATCTATCCACCTTGGCCCCGTGTCAGCTGCCCCACGTTGTCAGTGGGCATTGTAGCGATCTAGCTAGGCATCTCTCTTTCTGTTACTTTCCATCTATCGATACTGATACTGAGCGGTGAGTAGAGGTGCTGGGAGGGGTGGGCGCTGGTGGGCGAGAGTAGCAAATGGGGGAGCAGGTTGGCGTGGGAGCCATCGTTGCTGTTGTCGGGCTCGATGAGAGCTGTAATGCTATTCATCGGTGTTCGACTGCCTGCTATTCTATACATCAACAGTAGCACATCAGCACCTCGACCTGCTCCCCAGTGACCTCTCCGCCTCACCCCTTGCTCCTGCCGGAGCCCGCTGACCCCAGCCATGTCCGCCCGCATCTCCCCCGCCCTGCGCAACCTCGCTGCGCGCCGTGTGCCCATGGCGCGCGCGCCTGCCGTCCGCCGTGCTCTGGCTACCCAGGTGAGTGATAGAGCACTGTAGGGCTCTGTATGGGGGTTTAAATTGAGCAGTATGCGAGTTTGGGGTTGGGCGATGGCTATTGAGCTGTGGCATTGGCCTGGGCAGTAGCTGTTGAGCTGCAGCGTTGGCCTGGGGCTGTAGTCGAGCTTGGTCATGGCAATAGCTATAAACTGTACTTTTGGCCATGGCGAAAGCTATGAGCTGTAGCACTGGCCCTGGGTATCAGCTCGGGGCTGTAGCATTGGCCATAAGCGATGGCTATGAGCTGTGGCGTTGGCTATGAGGAGTAGCTTTGAGCTGAAGCATTGGCCATGGCCAGTAGCTTTGACCTGTAGCACTTTGTTACGAGCACTAGCTAGGCTTCTCGCATCAGCAAAGGCGCCATACGTTGCCCTATGACCCCATGTGCTGGGAAGTCCCATGGTATGATGCTATGATGAGCATTGCACCTGTGCTGGAGCGTCTGTGCTTGTGCCCTCGCGATATATATAATGGATGGGGTCCCGCATCCGACTGGATATATTATCCATTCTCATGGATATCCCAGGGTTGGCGTAAATGCCAGTACATACCCGGGTATGGTATCGAAATGACCCGTACCAGTTTAGCCCCAGCCAGAAGCAGTTCATCCTCAACCTTCCAGCTTTGCCCTACATAGGCCACACTTTTCTATCCGTAACTCGGGCTGACCCCAGACCACCCCCCCTGCTGGTGGCTCCGCCCCCCCTCCCCCACCTCCCCCCCGTGGCCAGAAGAAGGGCGGCAACGGCCTTCTGTGGGCCGCCCTCGCCGCTGCCGCGGCCGCAGGCGGCGCCTACTGGTACTACAACGTCGAGCGCCCCAAGGAGTACATCCAGGCCGTGAAGGAGCACACCAAGGAGGACTACCAGAAGGTGTACGACGCGATCGCCGCCGGCCTCGAGAAGGAGGGCTACGACGACGGCTCGCTTGCGCCCGTTGTCCTCCGTCTCGCCTGGCACGCCTCGGGCACCTACGACAAGAACGACAAGACCGGCGGGTCCAACTATGCGACCATGCGCTTCCAGAACGAGTCGAACCACGGCGCGAACCGCGGCCTCCAGGTCGCCCGCGACTACCTCGAGGGCATCAAGAAGCAGTTCCCCTGGATCTCGTACGGCGACCTCTGGACCCTCGCTGGTGTCGCTGCTGTCCAGGAGACTGGTGGCCCCGCCATCCCCTGGCGCCCTGGACGTGTTGACGGCCTCGAGATCAACCAGACCCCCGATGGCCGTCTCCCCGACGCGTCGCAGGGCCAGGACCACCTCCGTGACATCTTCTACCGCATGGGCTTCAACGACCAGGAGATTGTCGCGCTCGCTGGTGCGCACGCCCTTGGTCGCTGCCACACCGACCGCTCGGGTTACGACGGCCCCTGGACCTTCTCGCCGGTTACGTTCTCGAACCAGTTCTACGACCTGCTGCTGAACGACAAGTGGCAGTGGAGGAAGTGGAAGGGCCCTGACCAGTATGAGGATGTGGTGAGTTTGAGCGAGCGAGCCCGCGCAGCGGGCTTGCGAGCGAGTGTTGGCTTAGAGCAAGTCTGCGTCAGCAGGCTTGCGGTGATTGCGGGTGGGACCTGAGGGCAAATCAGCGAAGCAGGCCTGCGAGTAGAAGTACTCTCAAGTCTGCATTAGCAGCTTTGCGAGCGAGTGTTGCTTGAACAGCTTCGCGTAAGCAGACTGCACATCATTGCGTGTGGTGCCTGAAGTGAGACCAGGTCGAGGCGGTGATTGCAGCAGTGAAGCAGGGCTGCCTTAGCTGTCTTGCTAGGTGAGGCTTCAAGAGCAAGGTGCTCTTGCAAGCTTGCTGGTAGCTAGCTGGTGTGACTTGCTCTCGAGCACTGCGCCATCAGTCTATGCGCTGCATGCGGTGTGAGCGGGAGCAAATCACTGCTGTACCACCGAGTCCGACGATCGGAGCAGCAACGACAAAGACCTAGTCACAGCCTCTACCAGATCAAACCCAAACTGCTGCAGACTGCCTATCAGACCGCAGTGGGACTGTTGCAGACTGCTGGAAATAGTAGGCTATCCGCTGCCTGCTATCACTCGCGAGCCGGCGATCATCTTCATGATGCTCGAGCTCTACTCCCCGGCCGTCCTGGTGCTCTTCCTCTGCATTTAGGCTCGTTCGTTCGTGCAACGCTGACGTATAAAGAAGACCAAGAGCCTGATGATGTTACCCACGGATTTCAGCCTAATCAAGGACAAGAGCTTCCGCAAGTACGTCGAGGAGTACGCGAAGGACGAGCAGAAGTTCTTCGACGACTTCGCCAAGGCGGCGAGCACGCTCTTCGAGCTCGGCGTGCCCAAGGAGCAGTTCAAGACCGAGCAGTGGACCATGAAGCCTGCCGAGTAGGGCGAGCGCCGTAGGTGCGCGGCCGATGCTGGCCCGTTGCAATGGTCGAGCGACGTAGATAAATACAAGAAGATGCAGTAAAGTGATGAAGAGCAATGTAGCGGGTGTAGCCGTGTGGGGTCCCCACGCCGGCCACCACGTGGTCCATCCTCTGTTCTCCCACGGTGTTCTGCGATTTCAGAGCAGCGTACAACGCTGTACTGAGCAAACTGTATGCATCTCTAGAGACGCTTTATGTCGACTTTTTCAGTCGACAAATGCACACGCAGCAGCTATTAGAGGTGAGAACAACAGGACCCAGAGATAAGATGTACCTCGGTTGTAGGAGGCATCTGAGGTGCCTCGCTTACCCGCCCCGATATCCGGATATCCTCCCGCCTTCCCGCATACCCGTGCGGTCAGTCACAGTCACTGGCGCGAGCGAGACATGAAACGTATCCGCGTATCCGTAGACTCGACACGTCGCGCTCGACTTCACTTCACTTCATCGCTACTCGATGTGTTCCAAGCAATAGCACCTACTACTCCTACATCTCTCGCCTGTCTATCCTTCTCCACTCGCCGGTCCCCCCTCCCCCCTCCCACCCCACCCTCCCATGCACCCCCCGGGCGGGAGACCCAACCCCATCCTCCGACCCCTGGCGACATTCTGCCTCCTCGCACTGGCGGTGTACTCTCTCCTCGCGCACTGGGAGCACCACGGGGGCCAGCAGCCGACGCTGGGCGACATGGGGAACATCGAGGTGCATGTGCTGCCGGGGTACAGTAAGGGCGCTGGAGGAGGGGTGCACAAGCCGAAGCCGAGTGCGACGGAGGCGGTGAAGCCGGAGCCAACTGGGAGTGGGGAGGAGAGGGCGGTGGTTGCGCATTTTATGGTGAGTGCGGAGCTGCGAGTGCGAGTGCGAGCGGAGCGAGCAGGAGCGCGAGCAGTGAGCGTGGCGACGCCGGTTGAAGCCTGACATAGCGTCTGTTTGGCCTGTCCTGTGCTGAGCTGCTGCGTGGTTGTGCGAGGCGGCGAAATGGCTCTGGGCTGTCCTGGCTTACGGCCGGCAGCTTGGTATCTGGCTGATAAGCTAATGTTGTTACTGTGCTACTTGGCATCGGAATGGCTGTCATGCCTGTCTGCTTTCATGCTGCCGGCGTTCACGTCGCTGTGCTGGCTACTCTATTGACCAGGGTTGTTTGGCTGCGACTACTGTTCAGATCGAGCGGAATGGTGGACAACCTTCTGCATAGCTTGCCATCTTGGTTGCAGTACTGTTCTATACCCGTATGGCTTACCTAACCTCGAGGCTTGCCTTCCGCTTCGTCTGACTGCTGCGGCTGTGGTGCAGCTGGGTCTCCAGATCGCTCTGCATCACCCGACAACAACGGCGTGATGGACAGTCTGCGAGTCATGACTACGAAACGCTGCCATCTTTGCACTTCTACTCCTGCTTTGATATATTCTCTGACAGCAGCTCGGCAACACGTACCCCTTCACCGAGGCCGACTGGGCCCACACCCTCGACCTCGCAGCCGACACCGGCCTCGACGCGCTCTCGCTCAACCTCGGCCCGGAGCCGTGGCAGTTCAAGCAGGCAGAAGTCGCCTACGATGTCGCCTCGGCGCGCGCCGCGAACCCCATCATAGGCCAGCGCCCCGTGCGCCTCCTCGTCAGCCTCGACATGGACGTCCTGAAGCACGACACGGTCGAGGACGCATATGTGATCGCGTCGCGCGTCGCGATGCTCATGATGCGCCCCGCGCAGTTCAAGTACGGCGGCAAGCCGCTCCTCACGACGTTCAGCGGGCACAGGGCCAAGTGGGGCGGGCTGGGCTGGTCGGGGTTTCTGAAGGTTCTGCACCGGAGGTTAGGGAGGGACATGGTGTTCTGGCCCGGGTTCTTTATGAACCCGGATGACCTGTTGGCGACGGAGTGGGTGGACGGGGTGTTCCAGTGGAACAATGCGTGGTGAGTGTGCTCGTCTGACCAGGACATCTCATACCGCTGCCCTTATCTTCGAGATCACCCGGGGTCCTTTGCTAACCCCAGGCCACGCACCAACACCCGCCTCGACCTCTCCGAGGACAAGATCTTCCTCGACCACGCCAAGCCCTACATGGCGGCCGTCTCGCCGTTGTTCTTCACGCACTACGGCACAACCGGCGAGTGGGCCTTCGGCAAGAACTACATCTACCCCTCTGACGAGCTCCTCTACCCAGCACGGTGGGCGTCGCTCATGGCGCACAAGACCCAGCCCAACATCATCCAAATAACCTCCTGGAACGACTACGGCGAGTCGCACTACATCGCGCCCGTCCTCGGCGCCGAGCCAGGCAGCAGCAACTGGACAAAGGGAATGGACCACGAGGCGTTCCGCGACATGACGCGGTACTTTACCGCTCGGTGGCGCGACGGGGCGCCCGAGGTGCCAGAGGACGAGATCATCCTCTGGCTCTGGTACCGCCCACACCCTGCTGCCGCCATCGCGTCTGCAGACGACGTGGGCAGGCCAGGGAACGCCGACTGGGCACAGGACCTGCTCAACATCAATGTCGTGATCCCGAAGGGCGTGGAGGATCCGCGCCTCGAGATCTACAATGGCGACGACGCGGTGAACAAGAATATCAGGTTGATGCCGGGCAGGCTGAACTCGTACAAGGTGCCGTTCGTGCCGGGGCAGGTGAGGGTGCTGGTTACCAGCAAGGAGGGGACGCACCTGAGTGCGTGGGGGAGGGAGGTGGAGAGGGCCGACAAGGTGGAGAGGTATAACTTTAACATGTGGTCGGGGGTGTGGAAGGCGAAGGTGTAGCGAGCATGAGCAGGCGAAGCCTGCGAATGCGAGCGAGACAAATGGGCATGGACTAGGCCACGAGGTGCAGAGCACGGCCGTCGCAATGGCCTACTTCAACCTACTACTGTCGATTCGTAGGGCCGGACTGAGTCCCTCGGGCAGACGGATTCAGTTCTCCCAGAACATGCCGTTGTCGATGCTCCGGAATGGCGATCTGGAAGAGCCGGTGTAGCTGGAGAGTGGGAGGGCAGGATAGTCGGAGAATAGAGGGACGTTGAAGATTGGCCGTTCGACTGCGTCGGCGGCTGCGAGGAGCATCTCGGGTGTATCATATTGTACAAGCATTGCATGGATAGATGCCACGAAGGGAGGGTCAACCTGAATCTGAGGGAGGGTCATGACTGAGAACAAGCTGGGCAGCTTACGGTCAGTTTGTGTCTGTAAGTCAGCGAAACGTCACACCGCAAGAAGACTCACGCCCGTTTGACGCACACTGCTCATGAGCTCACTGACACTGTGCGTCCATGAGCTTACTCCATGAGCTTACTCTGCTCCCACGAAGACGTCGGATCGTGAGGAGACGTGTCTAAATCTGATGTCCATGTCCAGGCTCTTTCACGATCACAATCTCACTCTACACATCAATCGTCCTTTCGGCAACGCAAGTGGATTGAGCAAGGACTATGCACCTGAGCGAGCGGTGTGTCCTGATCGCTCCACCAGCTAGTCATACAGTCGTAGTGATACAGCGCTATGACAAAGTATCAGATCTCCCTCCCCCAACCTCACAGCAACAGATCCCCATGTATCGCCTCCTCACCCTCTCTCCTTCCCCTACCTCCTCCCCCTCCCACCAACCCGCTCGTCACCTCTCGGTTGTTCTCCCAATCCCACACCGGCACCGGCGGCCTCGGCTTCTGCTTCACCTCGAGTGCAGCGCTATCCGCATCATGGTCGAAAGGATGTGCGAAGGGGTTGTTGCTCCCGAACTTCCTCCTACTGCTCGTACTGCTGATCGTGCTACTGCTCCCGCCCTCTTGCGGTGCAGTTGAGCTCCGCTGTATCCGTGGGCGGACGAAGCTGCTCCCTCCGAGTCCTCCGGCGCCGAACCCACTCCCACCGAGGAAGCCGTTGAAATCACCATCGTTGTTGTCGGGGTTTCTGCTGCTGGAACCGTTGAACCCGCTGTCCGCGAACCCGCTTATGTTCCAGTTCTTCTCTCCGCTGACGTCGACCCAGTTGGCTCGGGCTCCGATGTTGTCTGTTCGTCGCTCCTCGGCCTCATCCCACTCTGCTGCTGATCCACCTCTGTCCCTTTTGCTTCCTCTTGCCCCGTTCTTCTCCCTGCCACTCCTGCTCTCACTCCTCGCCCCACCTCTACTCTCACTCCCACCCCTCGCCCGCCTGCCCTCCTCACCCTTATCTCCCGCCTCCCTCGCCCGCTGCCTCTGGAACCACCGCTCCCTCTCCCTCTCCCTCACCCCCGCGGCCGCACTCCACTTTCCCTCGTCGCCCACTGCATCCCGCAGCGCCGCAAGGTCGTACGCGCTGTGCCTGTGTCGCTCGGAGTCGAACCCCATCCCGTACCCGTCGTATAGCTCGCGCACGTCCACCACGCTGTTCCGGTACGCCGGCCGCCTGCTCGAGCCGCCCTCGTCCTCATCGTCGTCCGCGAGGCGCCCGTACCCCTTCCCTGACCCCGTACGCGGGCTGAGCTCAAAGTCGTTGCCCCGCCCGATCGGTGATGGTACGTCGACTAGCACTGTCTTGTGGCCTGCCCACTCGACGGTCAGCGCGTTCTGAAGGTGCGAGCGGACGCTCTGTGGGTCAGCCGAGAACAGCGGAAGAGGGGCACCCACCTCGCTGGGCACAAGGCCTGTGATCTTCTTCTTTATGTTTATGCCCATTGCGAGTTGGTTGCTGCAGACGCAATGTAGATGCTGCTTCGTAGTACCGAAGTCGCGTCGACCTTGGAAGCGACTGCATTCAATGTTCAGTGTGTTCCTGGGCCTGTTTGTGTTGCGGATATCCTGGAAATCTGATTCCGGCGGGGCATGTAGGAGATGTCCGCTGGCGAGGATGCCATGATGACGACAGGAGGGTGTAGGGGTGGGAGATGCATAGATGGATGTTGGTGTTGCTGCATTGCTGCATTGCTTCATGCTTCGTGCACCGGTTGTTCTGCGTCGTGCATTTGCGTCTTCTGCTCGGTGAGTCTTTGAAGGGAAGGACATGGGCGGGGGAAATGGAGGCGTGATGGGGGAGAGGTAGTTGGGATCGGTGGAGGGAGTCAGTCGTAACCGAAGACATGGTCGACGGGTGAAGACAATGTTAGAGGGCTTTAACGGGGCATGGGACTAGGAGATGGCAATGGGTGTAGCTGTGGACATGAAGCAGTGCAGACCTGAAATGCCATAAGAACGGCAAAGTGACCCGGAGGACTGCAGATGAGGGGGTGAGAGGGGAGTGCAGTGTCAGAAAATGATGAGCATAGGCAGGAAGTAGGAGAGTACGGAGTAGTGGATGTATGGGAAGACGAAGGCCTTAGAAGCTTGGCTGAAAGGCGAGAAAGAATGTTGCAGAGAATGGAGAAACAGCAGGAGAGAGTTCGATGTCAAGGCGAACACTTACCCCAGCTCCAACATGAAGGTCCTTCCCGTGCAAGCTCGCTCCGACAACTGGATGTACCTCCTCGTCGATGAGGGGACGAACGAGGCGGCCGTTGTTGACCCGTACGATGCGACCAAGCTCAACGACGTGGTGAAGGAGCAGGGCGTGAAGGTGGGTCGTGCCTCGAGACATGGACTGACGGCAGCTTACCACTCTCATCACGACGCACCACCATTTCGACCACTCCGGCGGCAACGAGAAGTTCGTGCGTAGGCGAATCTAAGCATACCCAGGTCAAGCGTGTCGCTCACCCCAGCTCGAGCTCAATCCCGGCCTCAAGGCGTACGGCGGCTCGAAGCAGTCGCCGGGTACGAACCATGTCGTCAAAGACGGTGACAAGTTCAAGATCGGAGACATCGATGTCAAGTGAGTTGTGGAGTTTGGCCAAGGTGCTCTGTGCCCTGTGCACTGTGCACCGTGCTCGGCTCGGCGGCTTGGCTCTGTTCCAGGTTGTTGCTCATCGCTCGGCGCCACAAGGAGCGCGAAACACTGACCCCAGGTGCCTCGCCACTCCCTGCCACACACAGGACTCGATCTGCTTCTTCGTCGAGGACACGAAGAAGGACCAGCGGGGTGTCTTCACTGGGTGTGTGGGGGTGTAGGGTTGTACTGATGGCAGCGACACGCTCTTCCTTGCTGGCTGTGGACGTTTCTTCGAGGGTGAGTGGGTGTGCACGAGATCAAGCAATGATAAACTACGAAGACTGACCACAGGCACACCCGAGGAGATGAACGCTGCACTGCAGAAGCTTGGCCGCTTGCCTGACGACACGAAGGTGTACAACGGGCACGAGTACACTCGCGGCTCGGCCAAGTTCGGCCTCGCCATCGAGCCCAACAACGAGGCACTGAAGGAGTGAGTACAGAACTCGAGGAAGATTGTAGTGCCGTACTGATGGCAGCCTGCTCAAGCGCGCCGAGTCGGACAACTGCACGACAGGCAAGAGTACGATCGGCGACGAGAAGAAGTGGAATGTGTTCATGCGTCTGGATAAGCCGGAGGAGATGTGAGTGTGCCTAGCGCCCTGGGGTGCACGGACCATCGAGCCCAAGAGGACAGTGCTGACAGTAGCCATGCAACGGGTGCAAAGGACCCAGTTGGCGTGATGGCCAAGCTGCGTGAGATGAAGAACAATGCATAGGAGTGGAGTGGTGAGTGTGTAGAGGGGAGGTGAGTGGTGCGGGAGGGTATGAGTGTGAGCTTGGTACTGCGAGTCAGCAGAAGTAGAGTCATGCAAAGATCTTGGAAGCCAAAGACTGAAACACAGCACTGTCCTCAGTAACTGCATTGCGATTTCATACTGCGACATTGAGAAAACTCTCATCTGCTATCTGATTACTTCTGGTTTACTGACCGTTATCTGTCTCTATATGCTATCGCTGTAGTCTGCCTGATATAAATCATCCCCCGCGGGGACAATGATCATCCTGATAGTATGCTGCTTTCCCGGCAGACCCGGCTGCTGCTATACACCGCTCGATCCCATGCAGCATCCATGCCTGATGATCCTAGACATATAGGACCGACGGAACAGACGCCCAGGTCGCAATCAGCTTCAGGCAGATCAGAAACGTGGTACGACGGATGTTCGGCATATCGGGGGAGTTCGCTCTGACTTGCTGGGGAGCAGCACGGCAACGGGAGTTGTTGGAGTCGATGTGAAAGATGTGGGGAGATGGCAGCGAGGGTCCTCTTCGATCTCAGGATACGTCCACGCGCTTTAGTCCTGGAATCAGCCCAATAATGGGCACAAAGGCAGCAGAATGCTATTTCTCAGATAACTCGTAGGGAAGTCGTGATATACAGCACCATTAGTATAGTAATTTTCCTATCGACGGGCCATTTCGTCTGAGGAGCACGCAAGCGATCGCAGTGCGGGTTCAGTAGTGGATTTAAGTGAAACCTAATCTCCACAGCTAGCTCTGCTCTCGGCAGAACACGCGCCGTAGCGGTACGAGGCCACGGCATATGACCCAAGAGACGCGCGAACTGCAAGAATTGCTTGGCCCACAGCTCTGTCCAGTAGTGCTCTCTGCGATACGCTACGATACGATACGCCACCACACATAGATTTTGATCCCAGCAGTGCTATGCAAGCTACAGGTGCTAGCTTTTAGACAGCACATCACATCGAGTTTGTTCTTGTCCATCCCTCCTCCCTCCCTTCATCCCTCCTCCCCTCTTTTACTCTTCCTACTCTTCCGACTAGATAGCTGCCTGGCTGCTACTGTCACTTCCGACAACCCTCCGTAAAATCGAAAAAAGCAACGCACAGCGTTAGCGCCCCCCTATCACCTCTGGCAGGCATCAAAACCACCACCACCACCACATCACCCAGCTACACCATGTCGACTGCTGGTCTGCGCAACCGCGCCTCTGAGGTCAAGCTTGGCCCTGGCGCCGCTGAGAAGAAGGAGCTCATCCGCGCCGCTGAGGAGGCTGAGCTCACCGAGGGTCAGAAGTGAGTGGTTACGATCACTCGCTGCAGATTAGAAACGTGCTAACAGCTCCAGGTTTATTGTCCCCAACTTCACCATCAAGCAGCTCCTTGACGCCATTCCGTGAGTATAGCATGCTGCAGTATGCGTGTTTTGCGCACACCTCGATCTCTGCTTCTGAGCTAGCATATCCAGTGGGCCGGGAACAGGATCTGCTCAAAGCGGTTCAGTCCGATCGGGATATGCAGTATTACAGCAATCTTTTTCTTCCCACCCCAGCACGCAAAACCTGGAGCTAACCCCAGCGCCCACTGCTACAAGCGCTCTGCTCTCAAGTCGAGCCAGTATGTCGTCCAGGACTTCATCGCCATCGCCCTCCTTGGCTACGGTGCGCTGCACATCGAGTCCTTCCTGAGCAGGTTGTGAGTAGAACGAACAATCGGCATGTGTGGTGGCGACGGTCATCTCTCGTGAGATGATTTGCGCTTGTGGCAGGATTGTCGCCGGTGGCATGATCGCCGCTGTGGCAAGATCGCCGCCACACTGCCATAACGATGCTAGGTCAGTGCTAAACCCCCAGCAACCTCTCGAACACCGCTTTCCAGATCGCCCGCGCTGCGCTCTGGATCGGCTACTGGATCATGCAGTCCAACTTCTTCACTGGTATCTGGATCATTGCCCACGAGTGTGGCCACCAGGCGTACTCCTCGTCCAAGACCATCAACAACACCGTCGGCTGGGTTCTCCACTCGCTCGTTCTCGTTCCCTACCACTCGTGGCGTATCTCGCACGGCCGCCACCACGCGTCCACTGGCCACCTGACCCGCGACGAGGTGTTCGTCCCCCGCACCCGCTCCCAGATGGGCTACCCCGAGAAGAAGCTCGAGGAGGAGCAGACCGGCATCAACGTCCCCGCCTGGCGCCAGCAGGAGCTCTACGAGGCGCTCGGCGAGTCGCCCATTGCGTCCTTCTTCAACGCCATCCTCCACCAGCTCTTCGGCTGGCCCCTGTACCTCTTCTCGAACGCGTCCGGCCAGCTCCACTACCCCAAGTGGACTAACCACTTCCTCCCTTCGGCCGTCATCTTCAAGGAGAGCCAGTTCTGGGACGTCATCATCTCTGACATTGGTCTCGGCCTCGTTATCACCGGCCTGATCATCTGGGGCCAGATGCGCAGCTCGCTCGAGGTCTTCATGCTCTACGTGATCCCCTACCTCGGTGTCAACCACAACCTCGTCTTCATCACCTACCTCCAGCACACCGACCCTCTCCTCCCCCACTACTCTGACAAGGAGTGGACCTTTGCCCGTGGTGCGCTCGCGACCATTGACCGTGACTTTGGCTTCATCGGCAAGTACATCTGGCACGGCATCTGCGAGACCCACGTCGCGCACCACACCTCGTCCCGCATGCCCCACTACCACGCATGGGAGGCCACAGAGGCGCTCAAGGAGTTCCTCGGCCCCCACTACCAGTACCGCTCGGAGAACATGTTCGTCTCGTTCTGGAAGGTGTACCGCTCGTGCATCTTCATCGAGGACGGCGAGGACGTCGCGTTCTTCAAGGACACGCGTGGTGTCGCCAAGATGGTCGGCGTCATCGAGGACAACCAGGTGTCCGACTCTGGCATTGACGTCAAGTAGGCGCGAATGCTCATACATCACAAGGGTATAGATTAGATGGGGATAGGCTGGGGTGGCAGGTGGCAGGTGTCGGTTTGTGGACTCCATAGCATCTCACGTACATAGCTGGGTTGTGACTATCTCCAGTCTTTCATTTTGCAACAATTCATTGGCGCGCGTGGCTCCGGGTGTGTTGCACTGGCAGTTGCACTGATACCGTTGTTGGTTTGCAATATCAGTAGTTTAGGCTGGAGCTTACTTCAAGCTCGCTCTGTACTTGCAACCTGCCGCGATTGCGAGCAGCACAGCTTTGACGATGCTGTCGTCCGACGCCGTCCACTCGTTCCAGCATACCATAGCGACGCGAATGAGGTACACATAGGCATACGTATCGATATCTGCCGGCACCCGGTACGATTGTGGTTAAGCATAAGTGCGGCGACGAGACGACGTGGGCCTGTAGTAGTGTGGGAACAACCTGATTACTTCCGAAGCGATGGTTCCACAGTAGCTGTGGCAGTCGAGGTCTTGCAGCACGAGAAGAGGGCAACCGCGATCATGGTTTGCATGTGGTCTGGGGTGTTTGTGCTGGAGTTTGCACATCGTCATCTGCTGCAACGCCAAACGCTTGCGGACGGGATGATTGACTGGCGACTCCATCAGTATACGTTCGGTATCTTCGCTGAGCCTATAGATGTTCCCAGGCGCTCATCGGTCGATTGATTGACTGACCTGCTGCCGGTCATCACAGGTTGCCTATCGGTCTGCAGTCCACGAAGCTGACGGCCCCCGTATTGTGTGCATGTGACTGCGATCACCCTCGAACCCAGAGCTAAGCAATGATCAGCAAAGATGATGATGTTGTGAAAGGACGACGTTGGACCGACCCAAAGCACTGGAGGTTAAGGACCTTCCTTTGCTAGCGGTGGACTGGATCAGACTGCACCATCCAGCTGTCGCAGCTATGCAATACCCATCACACCCACCGCACTCGTGCTAATACAGACCCATGCATGATGCTACATTGTACAACACCTCGTCCTCATCCCGCCTACGCCGAGCTGTGGCTCCGCGCGCGGTTCGGGAGGAGGCGGAGGTCCTTGTCTTTGACGAGGTGGTATCCGCACACTGGGGGTCAGCGAGACGCTCATGCTTTCCAAGCCAAGCGGTCAGCCGAGGGAGTCGTTGCTGCTGCTGCTGCTGCTGCTGAGATGTACCAGACTCGAGCTCTTGCAGCAGCGTAGTAGCTGCTCCCTGTGGCCGACCGCGACGATACGTACTGAAGATCGAAGCAGAGGCAACGCCAGAGACAAGAAACACCAGGGGGTAGACATCGACTGGGATATTCTTCAGGAACTTGATGACCTGGGTGTCAGCCAGATAGTGCAATGACGAGGCGTGGTGACTCACTGCAGACTGGTGTGGCACTGGTGCGGCGGACGAGGCTGCACGCCGTTGGAGAGGTGCCAGTTGGTGAGAGAGGCCGACACGGGCCGAGGGGGCGCGGAGGATGGTGCGGGCGGCAGTGCGGGCGAGCATGGCTGCTAGTGGTAGGGGTGTGGCTGGGTGATGGTGAGGTTGTGGTGGTAGTGGTAGTGGTTGTGTTGTTGTAATTGATGGTGAGGAGCTCGCTATTCCGAATCTGATACTTATACCTCTTTGCCATCATCGTCTCACCGTCATCGCAGCTCACTCCAACTCCACGGCAGTCCCATGTCACTGCAGCTAGGACGACGATACCTCCCGAGCGGGCGGTTGTGGTGTTCTTTGTCCCATCCTCAGGTGGATCTCGGGCTGTAGGGACCGGACCTCGTACCACCGTCCGTCAAGAGATCGCGCACAATCACTCGTGATTGTCTGTTGAAGTCGCTTTGCGTCAGTCGGCGTCAGTATGTCAGTTCCACAAGGTGCGATAGGCTGCCAAGTCGGGTCTCGATGCGACGGCCGTGCACTCCCGTCCGGGCATGACGCGCGACATCGCGCGATAAGCGGTTACTTTGGTTATGCCGGTGCAGATGGGACTCGACGACCCGCACGAAAACAATAATCAGTCAAGCGATGTGTAGTGTTGTCTTTTGTTTTGCACTGCGTAAGTAGTTATCTCTGTTCTTTTGTTCAACGACACAGAGTGCCTGGAGGACAATGGAGATGGACGATGGATCTCCCCGGGCAACTGCCGCCGGCTCCATCCGAATGGTTCATGGTGCGTTGGTGCCTGGTTTGGGAGGTGATCTTGAGCGATTGAACGATGAAGCGATGATGCGACGATGCGACGAGCCATTGAGGGCGATGTAATGGGCGTTGCATGGGTGGATAGCTCTCATCAGTTACTCGACTGTCACCTCGACGGAGGTCATGCGCTGGGATGAGTATGTGGGTAGCGGGAGATACCGGAGCATCTCAAGCTGCTCGATATCGTTGTGTCCCGCGCGAGCATGCAACTGGTCTAAGTTACCTAGTAACCATCGTCTGCGTAGTGAGTGGACGGACGTCAGACGAACCACAATGCTTGTCACGTTTTCCTACAGCGATCTGAGAAAGCCTTCATTTCAAACAGCTTGACGCCCAGCATATCTGGTGATGTCTCCGCCACGACAACGTCTGGTCCAACTCAATCCTCACCATCATCCATCTTGAACGACGATGGGCTGGTCTTATGGCAAGGATGTACTCATCAGGGCAACGACCAACAGGACAAGACAAAGATATTGAACGTTTGGACATCGACTGTTCAATTGTTCAAGCTGCTGTCGATATCGAGACATCAGATCTACCATATACAACCATCTAGCCCCTGCACGTGACTCCGGTCTATGATCGACAAAGTGATCGACACTCAAACGGTGCTTCGATCGACATGACGCCTGATGGCCATCGAGTGTGACATGCAACACTCGGTCTGTACTGTTCTCGAGCAACGGGTCGACGACAGAGTGGAGATTGAGCGCCTTGGTTTAGGTACCAGGCCGACGTTCGAGCCGAAGGTAACACAGACACATCGGGTGAAGGCTACACGTTGCGCAGCGGAGCTAACCCCCGTACGCGGTCTTCATGTCACCGCCACGGCTAGTGGTCACCGTGCGATATATCCTGTCACTGACAGGAGTAGTCATAGAGTGAGCTGAGATTAACCATAGGCCGCGCTACTGACCATCTCTCTCGCGCGCATCTTCACCTCTGCTCCCTCTCACAGATCATGGCAATGCCTCATGTGACCGCTATGTCGTCACTAGTCGTCCTAGTGCAGGGGGGATATTGAACTAGAGCGTAAATCGTCCACCTCCCACAGCTTGTACATGCTGAGTTACCCGCTGCTATACTTGGTCGGCCTCAGTTTCCATGCAGTTCCACCGACGTTCCCACACTTGCGATGCTGACCGAGTGACCGAGAAGGCATATAACCAAGCTGCCTTCTATCGAGAGACAACACCACAGCCCGTGTCCTCATATCCAACACTACCTCCTTCAAGTGAAGCTAGTATACCTTGACCTCGCGCACCACCCTACTGCCTAACAACCACTACCACCACCACCAACCTCCCCTCGCCATGGCCCCCGAACCCATCAAGCCCTACCTTGAGCCGGCTGCCCAGGAGCTGTGCAAGGCAACTGACCCCCACCCCCGCATCTACGAGGTGCCGCCTGAGAAGGGCCGCAGCATCCTCCTAGACCTTCAAAGCGACACGAGCGTGCCCCGCCCCGACGTCGACGAGGAATGGGTCGACGTCGACGCCGGCAAGTGGGGCAAGGTGCGCACGCGCATTATCCGCCCCAAGGGTGCCAAGGGCCCTCTCCCCGTCGTGTTCTACATCCACGGCGCAGGCTGGGTCTTCGGCGACGACAAGACGCACGACCGGCTCTTCCGTGAGCTCTCGGTCGGTGCTGGAGCCGCGGGCGTCTTCCCAGTCTACGACCGCGCCCCCGAGAAGGAGTACCCTACCCAGGTGGAGCAGAACTACGCTGTCGGCCAGTGGGTGTTGCAGCATGGTGCCGAGCACGGCCTCGACACGTCCCGTATCGCGGTGACAGGCGAGTCTGTGGGCGGGTGCATGTCTGCCGTGTTCGCCCTCATGAACAAGGACCGCAACGGTATCAAGCTCAAGGCCCAGGTGCTCCTGTACCCTGTCACCAATGCCAACTTTGACACGCCCTCGTACCAGCAGTTTGCTGAGGGCTACTACCTCACCCGGGACGGCATGAAGTGGTTCTGGGACGCGTACACCAAGGACGAGGCGAAGCGCAAGGAGAAGTACGCTTCGCCGCTTCAGGCGTCATTGGAGGACCTCAAGGGTCTGCCGCCTACGCTCGTTATCACGGACGAGGCGGATGTGCTTAGGGATGAGGGCGAGCAGTATGCCAACAAGCTGCGCGAGGCTGGCAACGATGTGACCTCTGTCCGTGTGGCGGGCATGGTGCACGACTTCCTCCTGCTTGACAGCCTCCGTGACACTAAGGCGGCCATTGTGGCCCGCGACCTGGCCATCGAGGCGCTCAGGAGGGCTCTGCACGGGGACTCCAAGAAGTAGTGTAGTGGATAGTGACAAAAGTCCTTGAAGCGAAATATGCAAGCAGAATATGAAAGTATGAGCGAAAGGTACACCCGATGACATGAGTTTTATGATCAGAGCAGAATGATGCAGTGCAGTGAATCGCCACAGATTGAAGCTGCTTCACGCCGAAGACTGATACCGGGGTTCAATCAGTCATCGCATCTGGGGTTGAGATGCACTGATCGAGTCACACGAGCACGATGTGACCAGACGAAAAGCACTCCAGAAGCGAGACACGCAGACGAACCGGTGCATGATCGTAGGCAATTGCACTTCCGACTTCGATTCTCAAGACACCCCCAGACAAAGCCAACCCCACCAACCACAACGTACACTACACCCACACAGCCGTCAGTCACACCCACACCCTTGCTAGCATGCTATACATTGCATGAGGAAACCGAGAAACAGCACAACATCCCAACGGCCTCCCTATGCAAGACCCGGCAACCAGACCACTTAGGCCTTGGCAGCCTTGTTGGCCTTGGCGGCAGCCTTGTGGGCAACGTGGGCGGCCTTCTTGTCGGCCTTGAACTTGGCGACGGCAACGTCGTACTCGGCCTTGACCTCCTTCTGGGCCTCGGAGCGACGCTTCTTGAGCGAGCGCAGGTGGCGCTTGCGCTGGAGGCGCTGGGGGGTGACAAGGCGCTGGATCTTGGGCGCCTTGGTGTAGGTCTTGCCGGCCTTGGTGGTGACCTCGCGGCGAACAACGTACTGACGGACGTCGTCCTCCTTGGAGAGGTTGAAGAAGCGGCGGATCTTGGTAGCACGCTTGGGGGCAAGGCGCTTGGGGAGGACGGTGTCGGTAAGGCCGGGGATGTCGTTCTCACCCTGCTTGACAATAACGAGGGAGAGGACCTGGATGTCCGAGGCAACGATGCAGCCACGAACGGACTTGCGCTTGCGCTCACCAGTGCGGCGGGCACGGTAGCACGAGTGGCCGTCGGAAAGGAGGAGGCGGGTGCGGTGGGGGAGGAGGACACCCTGCTTCATGGGGAAACCCTGCTTGTCGTTACCGCCTTGATGTTAGCACGAGACACAGATTGTAGGACTTTGCAAAGCAGAGCAGGCAAGCAAACAGGCAGCAACGAGATTCCTCCTTGCGCGCCTCACGCATACTCTCGCCTCACGCATACTCTCGCCTCACGACATCCTCATGCACATTCTCCCTCTCGACCCTGTCCCAGCACGCTCCACCCTCGCCCATCCTTCTCCACCACTTCCGTGCGTGCCCTTCCTTCGCCGTGCCCTGCTCTGTCTGTTCTCCCTCACTCACCGGTGATGCGGACGACGTAGCCCTTCCACTCGTCACCGAGGGAGTCGATGGCGACCTCGTCGGACATCTTCTTCTCGTAGAAGATGCGGACGAGACGCTCATCCTCAATGTCGACCAGCTTCTGCGCGCCTGTGGCGGGGTTGGCGACTGTCTATCAGCACATACGCTCTCTCCCGTCCACGCAGCATGCCAGCCCGCACAGCCAGCATCCCGTCGTCGTCGTCCGTCGTCGCCGTCGACACCTACAGTTCAGCTTCATGATGCCGCAAGCTGTTTTGTTGAGGGTTGAAGACGTCGAGGAGGTCGTGTAGCAGTCCCAAGCCGCTGCCAGGCGTCGAAGCGCGGAGGCAAAATAATGTTGAATTTGGGCGAGAAGGATGAAACGCCGCGGCGATATGCAGTCAGTGATCACACCAAAGCAAATGTGGCACCAAAATTCCAGACACCCTGTTCTCTATCTGAGTGCCACACTTTGGACGCCAAATCCTAACGCCGAGGCCAAACTTGGGCACCTCCTTCTGCAAGAGCTCGTCTTCATCCTTCAACACCTTCGACGACACCTCGAATCCTCCTCAACAACAGCAAAAATGGGTCGTCTCCACTCCAAGGGTGAGTGGCAACATTAATATTTTGAGAGAGGCGTCGCTGACACCACAGGCAAGGGTATCTCCGCCTCGGCGCTCCCCTACCGTCGCTCGCAGCCTTCTTGGTCCAAGGCCACCCCCGAGGAGGTCCAGGACCAGATCTTCAAGCTCGCGCGTCGTGGTCTCTCCCCCTCGCAGATCGGCGTTGTCCTCCGTGACTCGCACGGCATCCCCCAGGTCAAGTCGGTCACTGGCAACAAGGTCCTCCGTATCCTCAAGACCAACGGTCTTGCCCCCCAGATCCCCGAGGACCTCTACCACCTCGTCAAGAAGGCCGTCTCGATCCGCAAGCACCTCGAGCGCTTCCGTGCCGACAAGGACGCCAAGTTCCGCATGATTCTTGTCGAGTCCCGTATCCACCGTCTTGCGCGTTACTACATCCGCAAGCAGGCTCTCCCTCCTACCTTCAAGTACGAGGCTGCCACCGCCTCGACCCTCGTTGCCTAAGCGCGAGTGGTTGAACGCGCCCTCTTTCCTCTTCCGCCGGCTGGTGGACACCTCTCGTCGTGCTATGCACAACTTTGTATATGCGCAGGGATGTTATACATCACACGGCTACGGCTGGACCTAGCGCGGGCTCTGCCCTATTTCCTCTTGTCGTCGGAACCGACAGACTGCCTGCGAGAGCGGGCGGTCGCGGTGAAGCGATATACTGACTTCTGACCCTGTGTGTGTGCTGACTGACCGTGGATGGTCGATATGATTAGAGTACTGACGCGTTTAGCAAACAGCAACTGTTCTATAGATCATGCATCGGATCCTATAGGCTCTTGCTCCTAAACAGCCGCACATGCTGCGCGGACCATTGTCCCTGTGATCACCTCGCCCATGCCACTACGCCTAATAAATAGATAACATCCATTGAGGTGGTCATCGAATCCAACCCGTCTATACACGAATGAGGAAACCCTTAGATTATAGTAACAACCAGCATCCCACATGCCTACCCCACACGCTCGACTCCCCGTGCTAACCGATCGCCCGCACGCTTGCAGCTCCTTCTGCCAACTACACCTTCAGCGCCTGTGGCAACGCCACATCGCCCTTTGTAGGGCTGTTGATCTTCTCCGCCTCTATGCCACGCTGTGTTGCCAAGACCCGTTCCCGAGCTCGGGACGCTTCCCGCCTCTCTAGCAGCTCGATAAACGTCTTACGGTGGTAGTAGTTGAGCGTCAAAAGTGCAAGCCGACCAACATCGTACTGCTGGATTTGAAGCAACAGATCCAGAGTCGAGTTTCGCACGCTCGCCAAGGGATGGAGCAATCCGTTCGAGATGGGGATGAGGCCGCCAAAGTGAACAGGGAGGAAGGTGAGCAGCTCGACGACCTGCTCGTACGTCTTGACGCTACGTTGCAACGTCGAGAGGATAAGCTCGGCCTCGGCGTCTGACATGTTGCGCGTCATACGTAGTCGCTTGACGTTGTGCAGTGCGTCGATGCCGCGGATAGCTGCCCTCTCATGCCACGCGGCGAAATCCTGGGGTCAGTACTCGATTACCCAAGCAGTCCTACCTTCTGCACCAGCTTGTAGCTCTTAGTCTTGCGCCATGCGTCGATGCGGTGTGCGTTGCCCTTCAACTCGCGTTGACGTAATTGGTCGTCGATGAACACGATACCACTGCCGAGCACCTGACCTCGGAAGGTCTGATATGGGAAACCAAGGCGCGTAGAGCCCAGATGCAATTGCTCCTGGTAAGCTGCGAGACGAACGAAGCGCGAGATGTAGTCTGTGAAGCGGACGCGGACGTGCTGTTCACCGTACAGCATCGACGCCGCTGTCAAAATCTCCTGCATGAACTGGTTGTCAATGCAGTCTGTCTTGGCGACGTTGTGCACCTCGTTGGAGGCGAGTGCTGTCTCCTCGTCCTTCGAGGACGTGCTGAAGCTGACATCGGACGACAGATCGCTCTTGACGTTGCCCAGTGGGAGCTCCTTCGACACAGTGACCCGTCCCGTCTCGACATTGCACAGTACGTCCCACGTCGTCGGGAGGTCCTCAAAGCGCGGATTGCACACGCCTGCAACGTACCCGGAGAACTCCTCCAGGATGTCTAGGGACGCGAGGTTAGCATACGGGAACGCTGTCTCTGTCATGCCTCGCAGCACCTGCCCACAGCCGGAGACCATCGCACAAGCTGCTAGCACCATACGTGCGACTTGTCCTGCAGGCAGCTGTGCGCCGAGGAAGATGACGCGCTTGTGTGCGAGGATGGCGTTGAAGATGAGGATGACGGGGTGAGTGTTCGCTCCATTGGTATGCAGATATGGGTGGTACGGCCCCTGGAAAGGTTGCACGTTCTGCGAGAACGTCTGGACCAGCTCGATGATGGAATAGTCGCCCACATCCTCTGGGAAGTAATTTGTTGGGATGCGTATCGGCACAGTAATCTTGCGGAACTTGGCCTCGGTCTCGTAGAAGTGCGTGTCTCGCGGCACACCTCGGCGTGTCGGCGGGCCGTCGATGTATCCTCCGTACGTTTGTGTGCTGGATGATGACCCCCTTCGAAGCATAGCAGGCCGTGAGGAGCTCGCAGTACTTGGTGGGCGGTGACTCGCTCCCTCGACACTGTGTCCCGCGACGCTGTGTCCCGCAACACTGTGTCCTGCTTCGCTCACATCGTCAAGCGCGCTCGCACCTTCTGGCAGCCCAAAGCGTGACTGGAACAGGTCTTTCCGATCCGACTGTCGCAGCAGGATCTTCTCCTCGCGCGAGAACTTGGGCATCCCAGCAGTCGATATGGCATTCGCTGAGTCATAAAGTTTGGCGAGAATGTCGGCTGAAGGGTTGTTGAAGTATTCCTCGAGCGCTAAGAGTAGCAGCGGCTTGTAGATCCCGATGTACGGATTAGGCGTGGCGATCGCCAGCGCCTTGACCATCGCGCCACGACGCACGCGCGTGTCCTCCTTCATGCGTACGCAGTTGAGCACATATAGTAGCCCACCACCTGGTGTGCCGCGCTTGGGACGCCCGTCTGCTGAAGCAACGCTCTGGGCGCCCTGTGCAGACGCTGACGCTGACGCCGGAGTCACTCGAGGCTTGTCCTCTGTCAGCGGCTCGTTTTGCAGCACCGGCGCAATGGACATGCTCGCCGTCTGTCCGAGGTAAAAGATCGTCCAATCCTCGCCACGGAGATGTGCTCCATCCGGCAGCATGAGCTCAGCGAGGCGGCTATGCGGAGTCAGCATCGATGTAAACAACGCCGACCGCTCCCTGGACGGCACACGACTCACTGTTCGTCCGTCCCCGTGGGATATGGATACTGATGCGCCAGCGTCGCGCCGCTGTCGATGTCAAACTCAGCAAGCATGCAGTAGTGTACATCCTGCTCTTTGCCGCTGTTGACGTTGGTCTGATCGGTCGCGTCGAAGTTGAGCTTGTCCAACGCCGGTGGCGCGTTAGGCGACATGTTGACAATGTCGTATCAAGGTATATTGCCAGGGAGCGTGATCTCAACAGGCCGCAGCGAGCACTGTTGGTCGTGCTGCTGGCCAAGCAGATGGCTCTTGTGTTGCGATGAGTCGATGGATGCTGTAGGAATCAAGATGCAAGATGCAGAACGGGACACAGAGTGCTGCCAAAAGATAGCGGGAAGACGATCAGGAGCGATCGGCGGACAAGAGCTGCCCCGCGTTCCACGCGCCTTTGACTTTAGTTCGAACTGTCTTTAGAGTTTACCACTCTTCCAGCACAGCATCAGCAACGAACACGGCGTCGCAGGGACGACGAAGACGACGACGACGAGACGCGATAGCATGGCATCAGCAGATGCCTATCCACTGGTGGGCGGGACATCAGGCTCACATTCGTCGTCCCAGGCTTCATCACGAACGGCGTCGAGGGCAGCATCGCGTATGGCCAGTGCGATCGACGTGACTTCTTCGCCAGACCTGGACGTGGAGGCCGCAGCGGGTACGAGATCCGGGTCGCATAGTGCGCGAGCGACTCCACGACCACAGCTGGACGACAGAGTCTGTGAGTGGCAGATCAAGCGACGGCATGGCTGACAGGCTAGTGTTCAGTGCTCCGGGCGATGTTGTGCCTGAGGAGTTGGAGGTCGACGAACACCGCGACGATGCGCCATTATTAGCAGACGAAGAGCGGTACGCGGGTCGTCCGTCGCTTGAGGAAGACATATTTATAGGCGAGGATAGTGCAACAGGGACAATGCTCGATGGCATAGCTAATGTAGGAAGAGGTGATGAGTGGCAGTCCGCTGATCGCAGATGGCCAACTCTATTCTCGGAGCAGGCATTATCGGTTTGCCGTATGCGATCAAGCAGGCGGGTTTTGTCACCGGCCTTGCGCTCTTGGTTGTTCTTGCGGCCGTGACGGATTGGACAATCAGGCTGGTGGTGCTAAATGCGAAGTTGAGCGGGCGGGACTCGTACATCGACGTGAGCGATGACAGGGAGTATGTTGCTGATGACAGGTGATGCATCACTGCTTTGGACCGATCGGATCTGCTGCAGTCAGTTTCTTCCAGTTTGCATTCGCTTTCGGAGGGTGAGTAAGATGACCAGAGTGGGTAGGCAGAGCTGATTGTCATCAGCATGTGTGCTTTCAATGTTATCATCGGCGACACCATCCCGCATGTCATCGCGTTCGTCTTCCCCTTTCTGGAGGATCATGTGGCGACTAGCTTCCTCACAAACCGACGGTTCATCATCGTGCTGTGCACGGTGGCAGTATCGTTCCCGCTCTCCTTGCATCGAGACATCGTCAAGCTGTCCAAGTCTAGCGGCTTTGCATTGATATCCATGGGCGTCATCGTCGTCTCGGTCGTGGTCCGCGCGTTCAGTGTCGACGACTCGCTTAAGGGCACGGAAAGCGCACTTACCATCATCAAACCTAGCATCTTTGAGGCCATTGGTGTCATCTCCTTCGCAGTGAGTAGATTTACCGCTCGTTCTCACCCGCACGTCCTCGCCCTGCTAATACGCAGTTCGTGTGCCACCACAACACCATGTTCATCTACAAATCCATATCAATGCCCACACTAGACCGCTTCAACGCCGTGACGCACGTCTCGACCTCCATGTCACTCGTGTGCTGCCTCCTCATGAGCATTACAGGCTACCTAGTCTTCACGGAGAAGACCGAGGGCAACATCCTGAACAACTTCTCCTCCGACGACTGGCTCATCAACATCGCACGCTTCTGCTTCGGTGCGAACATGAGCACGACGATCCCGCTCGAGAACTACGTCTGCCGCGAGGTCATCGAAGACTACTTTTTCAAGGGGCGACCATATGACCGCACACGGCACATCGCAGTGACGTCTGCGATCGTGTTCACTGCGATGCTCATCTCGCTCCTCACGTGCGACCTGGGCGTCGTGCTTGAAATCGCTGGCGGTCTCTCTGCCACTGCGCTGGCATTCATCTTCCCCGCTGCGGCTTACTTTGTGCTCACGCGGGGCGAGTGGACATCGAGGCAGAGGCTGCCAGCTGTTGTGTGTGTGGTGTTTGGTGTGGTGGTGCTGTTGTTGAGCTGTGGCATCACGATCCGCAAGGCGATTACCGGTGAAGTGAGCCACAAGCAGTGCTAGCGGGGCGGCATGCGAGCGCAGCGAGCATGCCCGTAGTCCCGGCGAAAGTGGGATCAACAAGCCTTTTCAAGCGTTATACGAGCTAGGCGGCTACTTCTGGACTTAGAGGCGCCACTAACCAACGTCAACCTCACGCTTGGCCGCCTTGACACGCAACATCACGGCATATACAGAACGTTAGACTTGCGATATTGTAGTCTGATACCGGTCGCATCCATACCCTTCATCCCACAATATTCAGCACACGACCCACCCCTCCCATTATGACCGCCATAGCCACCTGTATGCATGTACCTATCTACTGCAGCGACGTCCTCGTCCCAGTCGCACGTCCGAGGTCGCCGTTCTGCAGCGTGCCATCCCGGTCCGCCACGAAGGCTTGATAGATACGCGCAAAGCGGGCGCGCTCGGCTGCGACGACCGATGGCCGCGTGTTGCGCAGCGACTCGCGCAGGTGCCGCTCCTCGATGACAGGAGCGATCTTGGCGTGCTTGTGGGCGCTATCGTCTGCGTCGTCCTCGGCTGAGGGCGGGGCTGATGATGCGATAATCTTCTCCATCTGGGGTCAGCGCTCGGCTTTTGCCACATTGTCGGCCTCGTTCTATCCAGCACATCGCATGCCTCATCTCCATCTTTCTGGCTCGCCCCGCATACCAGCGAAAGCGGCCACTGCGGAGCGACGCTGTAAGAAAGGCAAGTCAGTCTCGAGATGCACATGACCACATCTCATCCTTCTTGCCATAGTCGTCGTCTGCCCTTTCCGCTTCTCACCACAGTGATCAGCTGTACTCACCCTTTCAGTGAACGCTGCGCGAATCGCAGAAGTAACAGGCCCCTCAGGCGGCTGGATCTGGCGGAACGGCGCTGGGGCAGCAGCAGCAGGAGGCGCAGCCGACCCATTGGCCACCTCTTTGCCCTTGCCCTTGTCTACGGCTTTCCCCTTGCCCTTGTCGACCGCCTTGCCCTTGCCCTTGCCCTTGCCTACGTCTTCCTCCTCGGGCTTGTTGAGCACAGAGTGCACGACGTCGAGATGCGCATTGTACACTAGCGCCTGCAGGTCTGCGCCGGAAAAGCCCTCGGTGTCGGCTGCGAGCTGTTCGTAGTCTACCGAAGGTGATACGTTGAGCTTAGACGTGAAGGACTGGATGATCTGGGGTCAGCGGGGACGATCATAGCAGAGCGAGCTATAGGAGAATTGTAAGGCTCAGGGGCGATGTACGACAGTGGCATAGAAAGGAAACGGGATTAAGAGGAAGGGGGAGATGATAGAGAAATTGGAAAGTGAGCTGATGCCATTAGGTGATAAGATGAGGCTGAGACAAGGTGAGGGAACGGGATGTTGGACGCACCTCCAACCGATCCTGGTACGACGGCATATCACACAGGATAGACTTGTCCAACCGTCCTGGACGCAGCAGTGCCGGGTCGATCAGATCCGGGCGCGATGTAGCCGCAAGAACGTACACCCCGTCGAGGCCCTGCGCTCCGTCCATCTCCGTGAGCATCTGGTTGACCACGCGGTCGGTCACACCGGTACTGTCGTGGCCACTGTGATTAGCTTGTGCTCCTTGCAAATGTCATCTCGCTCAGATCATCACCTATCCCTGGCGGAGTGCAGTTATAGACGGTAGGAGGCGAATGTCTCCCTCACACCCCCTTCCCCCCCCCCGCCCCGGTAATATATGATGATCTGAGGAACGCAGTACTCACCGCTTGGGGGCAATCGAGTCAAACTCGTCAAAGAACAGCACACAAGGCTTGGCCGCCGACGCGCGCTCGAACAGCTCACGGACCGACTGCTCACTCGCGCCGATGTACTTGTTGAGGATCTCGGGGCCCTTGACGCTGATAAAGTTGAGACCTGTCTCGCGGGCCACGGCAGAGGCCAGCAGCGTCTTACCGCAACCAGGGTAGCCGTAGAGCAGGAGACTGGGGTCAGCGTGTGTCGACAGGGGAGATGTGTAGGCGGGGTCTCAGCGCAGAACTCACCCAGACCGCAAGCGCAGCGAGCACTTTGCGAAGATACGGGCGTACTTTGTCGGCCATTCGAGCGTCTCGCGGAGGATCTGGCGTGCTTCGTGAAGGCCTGTGGTCAGTTTTTGCTACAATTCAGAGCAATAGGATGGCTATCCATCGTCCGTGCTAGAGCCTCAACAGGCCAGGAGCCGTTGAGAAGCTCAGCAGTGATGGATAAACCCGAGCTCCGGCTTGCACAAGCCCCAGCAGTCCAGGAGCTTTTGACATGCTGAGTAGCAATCAAGTGAGTCTGAGCTCCATTGGGGTCTGCAGGAAGACTGCTATTGATTGCGAGGGCCTTGTGCAGTGATCACGCCCAGACCGCCACTCACCCCCAATGTCCGACCACCGCACCTCGCTTTTCTGCAACGACACCCCGCGCAGCGAGAACGGCGTGAACGCCTCCTGCGCAGCCACAAAGTCGTCCATCCTCAGCCGGGACTCGCCATCCCCTCGCGCGTGCCTGATCATCGCCTGCTGCGTCGCGCCGGTGACAAAGTCATTCAGATCAGACGCAGAGTAGCCCTCTGTCAGTGTCGCGAGCGTGACGTAGTTGAGCTGTTCCTCCGCGTCCTCATCAGCACCCGTGTGCAGCTCTGGCTGTTGTGCGCCGACCACCGCCTCGAGGATCTCGCGGCGCGTCTCCTGCTTCGGCGGGGGGATCTTGACCGTTTCGCCGAAGATGTGCTTTGAGGTAAGGAGCGGGTGGAGGCCTGCTGAGCCTGTTGCAGTCGCGATGACGAGCACGCCGGCGGGGAGGGCGTCGGGGTTGAAGAGGTTGGAGAAGTGCTCGGCTAGGATCGCGGGGTTGGACGAGGACGAGAGCTGCTGTCAGTGACTGTGTAGGCACAGTTGATGTAGCGATCAATGGGTGTCGCTAGCCCACTCACCTCACTCTCCGGCCCGAGCACGAGATCGAGGTTATCCAGCACGAGCGTACACGGTGCCCGTCGTGCCGCATCGGCGATCCACTTGTCCATCGCCTCCTTGACTGTGCTCACGCGGGCGTCGGGATCCAGTCGTCCGACATCGTCGTAGACGAGTTCTGATGTCAGCGAGATCGAGGAAGCGGCGGAGCCTCGGATTGGGAACGAGGGTGGAAGCTTCGCACACAGAGCAGCTCAGCCCAGTTGCGAGACATCTCCAACTCTGAGAGCATCAGTACCCACCAGCAAGTATACTCCGGTCCGCCTCGAGAGCCCGCCCTACAGCCTTTGCGATTGACGTCTTCCCCGATCCCTTCGCACCCTGCAGCAGCAGCGGCCGACCCCCGTGCCCCAGCAGCGCCGCACGACGGAGGTAGCTCAGCGCATTATCTATCACCCCATCCACACCAGCGAGCACTGTCCCAGGTTCAGCAGACGACGTGTCGAAGTGGTGGGTGCTCTGCGTTCCGTTCGGCTTGCCCCGGGCCTTGGATCCTGAGCCGGTCGTAAGGGACACAAAAGCAGTGACCCACGCATTCGCCCAATCTCCCTCCAAGGGGCCAGTGAGTGCTGCTGTGCCATTCGGCATATCGTCCCATGCGACGAGGTACGCGTCTAATGGGGGTTCCGATTCTTGCTCCTCGGCCTGTCCCTCGGGCGTGGGTTCTGACTCTGCTGCCTTGTCTGCAGACTCGTCCTTCTCCTTCCGGCGTAAGGACACGTGCAGGGGATTGCTGGGGGCCGAGTCGCTGCCTAGACGACTGCGGACCTTCTCGAGGGTCGTAGGGGACACAAAAACGACACGCTCGTCGCCGACTGTATGTGCGTCGTCGAGGGAGAGACGGGGTGTGCCCCATCTGGCTGCTGTGGCTGCGGGGACAACACGGAGGCGGGCTTCTTTCGACAAGGGCTGTTTTGATTTCTGCTTCTGCATCGCGCTGGATTGCGCGCCGGGAGCAGCTGCCGGAGTGAGGGCTTTCGGGGGCTCGGCGGGTGCTGCGGTGGCAGCTTTGCGGGGCTGCGGCGCGACGTAGATCTCTGTGTCGATGTTGACGAGGACTGCCGAGGAGGGGGTGGTTGGCGGGTCGGTTGCGTCTGGCGTATCAGTTGGAGATCAAACCAATGACGAAGTGCCGAACACACGTCTCCACTCCCAAGTGCAGAGCACAGCTACAGACCTGCAGTAGCGCAGCAACTGGACAGGGTCAAAATGATGCAGGCATGATCAGCACATGTTCATGGCCGTTAGTTGCACAGGTGCAACCAAGCCAGGAGCAAGTAATGACAAGCTTGGCGATCGATTGTGACAACAGTAGCAGTTGCATAAGTGCCTGTATCGACACGATGTGCCGTGCAGCACAGGCTCTGGAGCCACGAGAGCACAGATAAAGATGCAACTCGAACAGCACGGTGCTCAAAACAACAGCACGGGCACTGGAACTTTGAACGACGATGTCGTTGCAGAGCGCACATGCAAGGCAGATGCCAAGCCGCAGCAGCGCGAGCACTGGAACATGACAGCATAGGTCCCCAGTCATGACAGCACAGATGCTAAGCCGTGCAAAGCTGCCAAAGCACGGGTGGCCACGGACAGCATGATCATTGCAGCAATCACGGCGCACAACTTTCGACGTGAAGAACAGAGTCCAGAGCTCAATGCCACTCACCAACTCGTATACGGATCTTGGTCCGCCCCATGACCCACACGTCGATTTCCTGCCCCTTGTGCGCAGCTCGCAGCTGGCCTAGGAGGTTGTTCTCCAGGTAGTTCGCATTCTGTTCCTACCTTGTCAGCCCTCTCCTCTTACTCGCACCCACCAAGATCTCCCAATCATCAGTCGTCATCGGCGTCACGGTCACGGAGCGCGCCTTCGTCGGGTTGTGAATGATACTAATCTCAAGCTGGTCATTAGTTCAATTTTCTCATATACAAGCAGCACTGCGCATAACACACGCGCCACTCACGATAGTCCCCTCCGCCCAGCCATAGTTCAGCGCAACCTCCGGATCCACCTCTATGGTCTCCAGTTGTGCGCCCCCGATCCCCGCGAGCGACGACGCAGCCGCCAGCCCCGACCAACCGAGATACGCTGCCTGCGGAGGCTTTCGCGAGCTCGAGGCGGGTACGAGAGGTGCCAAGTGGAGGATAAGTGATTGTGGGCGCTGAAGCGTCAGCAGTGGACATGTCGTCGACATAGCCAGCCGGGTAGAGTCACCGGCTTCGGTACTCACTGACTGCGACTGCGCCAGCGACGCATACAGGCTCAAGGGAAGGTGCACGAGGTTGCTCCGCAGGGAGCGGTACTTGACCGCTGCTTTGCGTGCCATCGTGTGGTCGTATGGGGGCTAGTAGCGAAGAAAGAGTTAGACACCGGTATGATCGATCTGGCTTCACAGAAGTCCAAGTCCAAGTAGAAGTCGGCGGTCCCATCGCCCGGGAAGAGCGGTTCGCCGTGGCTCCGGCAGGATGTACCCGGCGGTGGGCGGTGGGCGGGGGCAGATTGTCGCGTGGCTTACACACACAAATACGCACACACAAATACGTTCGTTACACACACTTACATTCATTACACACACACAACATATGCACACATATACACACGCATACACCCGCAGACCTACACACACCGATATACGCACACAAACACACATACACGCACACCTACATACACACACACATACACACACATACACAGACATACAACACTTGACGCTTGACGCCTTCTGAAACACTACACTTACAGAGCAACGAAACAGATATCACCCACCTTTTGCTTTGCATTGTCAAAAGCGTAGCTCTCATGCTCTCATACACGTACCAGACGAATCAACTCCTTACAGATCCGGTCGTGATACGACTAGATCACTGGAGCACACAAAGTTACCACTTACGCTTCTAAGTCCGTCTGAATGTTGAGATATTTACGTCGTCTTACGAGCGATGAGGAACAAGCTGCGAACACAATTCCCTCAAAGTGCATTGAGTGTGGACTGGGAAACGAACTCCCGAACCAGCCCATGTGTGGCACTGCACGCATCAAAAGACAGCTATGCAGCGACTCCATATGAGCTGACTGTCTTGAAGACTGAACCTTGTTAACCTTGGTTGCAACGGAATTGAGATAGATGCGAAGTATTTCGATCGCAACTTCCCAGGATGTTCACTCGTTTGATGAGACCACCCGAGATACATCAAGAAAAAGCAAGCTAGTCTATCACGACGCAGAGCCATCGCAAAGAGATTGTTCAACACCCATGCCATGCAGTCCTGTGTGCACTACTTCGCGGATTATTCCTTGCACGCGTTGTTCGATGACAACCGACGCCGGTTCCCTCCGAGCCCCAGCTCGCTCTGCAGTCTAGCATGACCCTAAGAGAAAGAGCAAGAGCAAGAGGACAATGCGAAAGACACACATGGCACGATATCTGCTCAGCATCTCTGATCGATCTGATCGCTATTGTCTTTCGCCTCAGCATCACTGTACAGTGCGGAGATCCATCCTCCTTATGTAATCCATTCACCCCGCCTGATCAGGACCCACCACGTGCACGGCCAGGCACCACCGCGTCTTCCGGGGTGGGACGATAATAACGTCGATCTGCAGCTGAAGCGGAAAATCGAGATGGACGCGCTTGGGCATAAGTGATGCTTTGTTGTTGTGGCCTGCTTGTGTTCGTCTCATATAATCGCTCTTGTAGACCTCTATTTGTCTACCCGTTGTCGACTTGAACGTCCTTCGTCATGGCTACGCTCGAGCAACCGATAGCCGGGCCATCCCAGCCCTCAGCCCAGGCAGTGAGCAGACTCCCAATCTGTTTATGTGCTGTCGCTGATCTTCAGCTCCACGAGCTCGAGCCTGAGATTATCATCATCGGCGCAGGAATAGCAGGATCCGCACTCGCGTACTCGCTCTCCCAGGCCGGCCGGAAATGCCTTCTACTCGAGCGCGACTTGTCGGAGCCGGATCGTATCGTGGGCGAGCTGCTCCAGCCTGGTGGCGTCGCGGCACTGGAGCAGCTGGGCATGGCGGATACGCTGTTGGGGATTGATGCGGTGCCAGTTGAGGGGTACTGTGTTGTTGCGGACTCGAGGCAGGTGGCGATCCCGTATCCCGACGCACAGAGCTCGAGCGCGAGCGAGAGCTCTGGCTCTGGCTCCAGCTCCACTTCGAATGGTAGCGCACTCAACGGTCACGCGAATGGTTCTGCCAAGGATGCAGCTACAAACGGGCATGCCAATGGACATGCCGCTACCGATGAGAAGGGATCCGACGCAGCTCGCGACGCCCGCTCCGCGGGCGCCGCTCGCCGCGCCTGGCCCATCCCCTCTGCCTCTGGCCGCAAGGAGGGCCGCTCATTCCACCACGGCCGCTTCATTCAAGCCCTGCGCCGCAAGGCCATCTCCTCCCCCCTCACCACCGTCCTCGAAGCCACAGTCCGCGACCTCATCTACTGCCCGCACACCGAGCACGTTATCGGCGTGAGCGCCGCCTTCAAGTCTCCCACTGGGGGCGACGCAACAGTCCGCAACATCTACGCCCCGCTCACGATCATCGCCGACGGCTGCTTTTCCAAATTCCGCAACGCCCCCGGAACGCGCATGCCTACCCCCTCCCTCCGCTCCCACTTCGTCGGTGTGATCCTCAAAGACGTGCACCTCCCAATAGACTACCACGGGACCGTGTGCCTCACCCCCGGCGGACCCGTGCTCCTCTACCAGATCGGCAACAACCCCCGCGAAGTCCGCATGCTCGTCGACGTGAAGGGGAAACTTCCCTCCATAGCCGACGGGAGCCTCAAGGCGCGCCTGATCTCCGACTTTGTCCCCCACCTCCCTGAGCAGCTGCACAAGTCGATCCACGACGCGCTCGACACCCAGCGCCTGCGCTCGATGCCCAACTCGTTCCTCCCGCCGAGCATGCAGGGGCTGCACAGGTCGATGGCGGGTGCGATCGTCGTCGGCGACGCGTGGAACATGCGCCACCCGCTTACTGGCGGCGGGATGACTGTCGCATTAAACGATGCGGTGTTGTTGACAGAGTATCTCAGGCCGAGCGATGAACTCCCAGCTGGGCGAGAGGGGCTGGAAAGGTGGGATGTGATCGCCGAGAGGTTGAGGTCATGGTTCTGGGCGCGGAAGAGGCTGAGTGCAACGATCAACGTGTTGTCGATTGCGCTGTATGACTTGTTCGGGGGTGCGAACCAGGATCTCACGGTGTTGAGGGAGGGGTGTTTCCAGTACTTTGAGCTTGGGGGCGAGTGTGTTGCTGGGCCAGTAGGGTTGTTGTCTGGGTGAGTGTCGCGCCAGAGTCACCCGTCAAGGTGGTTCTGGAGCATTAGGTGTGCAGCGCTGTCGCTCTGCATCTATAGAGAGTCCGTCGCTAACCCCAGCCTCCTCCCCCGCCCCTTCACCCTCTTCATGCACTTCTTCTCCGTCGCATTCTACTCGCTCTGGATCCTCTTCCGGCAGGGCATGCCGCTTCCCGACGGCAAGCGCGAGAAGATCACGCCGCTCAACTTCCCGCTTTTCCTCATCCTCTGCGTCAAGGTGTTCTGGACGGCGTGTGTCGTGTTCATCCCTGTTATGGCGAGCGAGTTCAAGGTGTAGCGCGGGCGCTAGCACGCAGGTATTCCGATAGGGAGGGGAGCGTGTACTGCGACCGACGTCGATACATCACTGGCGCCGACGCGCGTTACATGCAGGACATCACTATCGTCGCTGTAGAGGAGCGGTTGCTCCAATCTATTGCGGCTCATCGATCATTTGCACTTCGGACAACACAACCCAGAGCGGCAGACAGGCTGCTATCACTAGATTGTAGACACATATACCTTGGGTCATCATGAAGTTTGTGCATAACGGCGGCGCAGTGAACTCAGAGACAAGAACTCAGAGACACGCCCAGCTCATCAGCTGCCTTTGTCCCTAGTCCCTGTTGGACTACAACATGGCTCCTAGCGCCTTCTGACAATCATAGACGCAGCGTCGCTGATTTGCTCCCAACAGAGTCATGAGCTGCTGACACGACAGTTGCGGGCTGCTGGCACTACTGTGCATCGCTACCAACGTTGCACTCAGCAAGCAACAAATCTTCTACCGCCCGCTACTACCATTACAACTCTACACCCGCTACTACACCTCATCCCGTCCACCCTGTGCCTCCTACCCCTTCTGCTCGTGGAACCGCCTGACCACATCCGCGACAGCGCTCTTCGCTGTCTGCGTCGCGCTCCGATGCCGCCCGTGTCCCGGTGTGAATGTATCTGTCTTGGGAGGTGACACTGCGCTGGTCGTATTTGCCACGCCTGTGTTGGCGCTTGCTCCACCAGCCGGTGTCTCCACATACTGCCCTTGCGCCTGTTGCCCTCCTTGCTGCCCCTGCCCTCCCTGTCCCCCATATTGCCCCTGCCCTCCCTGTCCCCCATACTGCCCCTGTCCACCCTGCCCTGCATGCTGGCTCTGTTGTCCCGAAACGCCCGGCTGCCGCCTCTCCCTCTCGCGGTTCACCAGCGCGCGCACCGCCGCGATCCACTTGATCTCCTCCTCCTCCGAGGGTGCGCAGAGGTCAAACCGGCGCTTGTTCGTGACAATCCTGAACACATGCTCGTGGGGCGTCTTCCCCTTCCCTCCGCGGAGGGACGAACTTCGCGCCGCCCCACTGCTGCCCCCGCCCCCCTGCTGCCCCGTCCCCGGTATGTGGGGGATGTGTATCCCGCCTTGCCCGTGCCCGTGGCCTGATCGCGCTTCCCCGTCCGAGCTCTCGTCGTCGTCCACCTCGTCCGGGTCGACGGAGAACACATCGAGCACCATAGACAACGGGATGAAGTTGATAGGCCGCGGGTCCATGTGCGACTTGGTGTACGTAATCCCCGCGGAGGTTACAAAGAACCACCGCTTTCGCCACACGCGGCGGGCGGTCTTGCGGCTCTTCTTCATGAGGTACGTTGCCACGATGGCGCGGTTGGGGTCGATAGCTGCTGCGGGAGGTGCGGAGGGTGTCTTTGGGGTGGAGGAGGCGCCGTTCGCAGGCGAGTAGTCGAAGTAGAACTCCTCCTCGTCCGAGCTGACGAACTGCGCGTTCGTAGGGAGTGGGCTCAGCCCCGCACCAGTAGTAGGGACCGCAGTGCTGGGCGTCATGGCTGGTGATGCGTCGGTCGAGGGCCCGGCACTCGATACGACGGAGCGGAAGTTGTTGCCAGGTGCAGGGCCGATAGGGTTCGACAGTCGCCGGTTGACTGATGCGGCGCTCGGGGTGGTGGCTATCGGTGTTGCTGCTGACGGGGTGCGGGCGCCACTGCCTACGGAGACGCCGGCGAGCTGGTGGGAGAGGGTATTGACTGTTGCACGGGATGGGCTGGCCGAGCGCGGGGTCTGAGCCTCAGCGATCACTGGAGGGGGCTGGAACGACGACGGTGCGTAGGATGTCCCAGCATTTGTGCTGAGTGATGTCGAGGCTGTTGTGGTTGAGAATGTGCTTGTCCAAGTCCCCTGGTGGGTTGTTGGGATCGCATCGGCGTGCTGAGTGGGTATCGGGACTGGCTTGGCGCCGGCGGACGCAGAGGGGGCGACTGATCCTTCAGCGGTTGGGCGCCGGCGGGCCTGAGGCGCGCCCTCGTTGCCGTCGCCCTCCCTCTCCCTGTCGGCTAGGCGCTTGCGCACCGCGTTGATGCCGCGCACCCACTCGTCGCGCTCCTCGGCAGACAGAGCCTCGACGAAGAAAGTCCGGTCTGCAGTGACGATCGCGAAGGCGAATGGGTGCTTCTGTTTCTCCTGCAGAACGGGGACAACAGAGTGCACCGACTTGAGCTCAATATTGCGAGACAGCGAATATTCCTGGCATCAGCACAGCCTCAGAGACAGCGGCGCTTCAACACCCACCCTGTTGTCCTTGTAGTACGCCAGCTTGGTCGCTCTAAGCACGAACCACTTCTTGCGCCAGACGGCCTGTTGTCAGCAATTGTCCATGAGATTTGTGGCCCACCTTCCTCCGCTCCTGGCGCTTGATGAGGAACCCGCTCTTGAACACACGCTGGTTCTCCACACCAATGTCATCCTCAGCCCCATGACCATCCTCCGAGTCGTCCACCTCCTCTGCTCCGCGCAGCCCAATCTCTATTGGCGTGTTGGTGACCTCCCCGTCGTCGTCGTCCGTCGACTCGCCGTACCTCGAACCCTGGCGCTCATCGATAGCCGAGAGCGCACTATGCTGAGTCTGCGCAAGACCGGCGTGATGCTGGTTCGATGTAACGACCGGAGACGCTGCCGGCGAGGCTGAGAACACCGACCCACCAGTTATTGACGCAGTAACAAGAGGCGGCAGAGTTGTGGAGCCCACCGACGAGTCCGACTCGTACCCCACAGCCGAGGGGCTGCCGATCATCGGAGACTGAGGTGGTAAGCTACCACTTCGTTGTTTCTGCTGTCAGCGCGCTACGATCGAGTGAGAGGTCCTCACCTGCGCGCGCGTCGAGAGGCGCCGCTGGATCTCCGCTCTTGAGGGAGGAGGAGCAGACTGCTGGGGGATCTGCAGGGGTTGCGAGGAGTGCTGCTGCTGTTGTTGTTGTTGTGCCTGTTGTGGGGCTGCTGGAGATGCCAGCGGCTGCTGCTGAGGGTGGGAAGTGAAATAGTGCTGACTTTGAGACCGTGACAGTTGCTGGGGCTGCCGCTGCTGCTCCAGCGCAGCAGAGGGCGACAGCTGTGCCATGGCGGTGGTTATGATGGGCGGAGAGGTGTGAAGGATCGAGGGCGTGTGGTGTGGTGTACCTGTGATTCTTGTCTACTGCTGCCTCGGGCGTCGCTTTCACTGCCTCCTTGCTCCCGGCGCCCGTCGTATCCCGTGTCCGCACGTCTACGGCCGCCAGAACGTCGTGCTGGGAGCTGAGGGTGATAGCGAGAGCGACAAAGCAGATATTGATGTGATAGATCTATTGCTTGTCGCTTGAACCATCGTAGGTGCCGGATGTAGGCCCCCACCGGGTGTCACGAGGGTGGGCCGGATAAACGACGGATGGTGGAGGGGGTGATGTTGTTGTGATGAATCAGGTGTTCAAATGATGCTGCATATCTTGCGCATTCAGCTACTTCATGAACAGTTGTTAGGCGTCGGCACAAGACGACGACTACGATCACAGACGGGACGGGGGTATCAGACGTGCGCTACGTGTGCTGCGGCCGCAGACGTGGGTCATGGCCAGCGGAGAGGAGCAATGGACACATTACGCTCACTCAGCAGCGCACGATGCCTCAACGCCTCCAGAAGCATCTGCATTCAACACATCGCCCTTCAAAGCCTGTCCGCCGTCCACAGCAGAGGGCCCATGAGCACTGACACCGCATGCCGCACACGCAGTTAGCATCTGCGTCTGCCGTGTTCGTTGGCGCCGTGTTGCTGTTCACGCCGAGCTCTGACCGAGACGTAAATGTACCGACGGTGTGCCTCGCAGCAACCTTAGCCTAGCCTGGGGTACGATATGCTTGAATCTCCCAAACATCTCGTCGTGGGCCCCAGTTCGTCATGATCAGCCGCAATCGTCGTCGTCGTCGCTTGCACTACACGAGCGTACAGCGTGGGCCACAAGTTCAGCCAAACCACTACTGTTAGTGACAATACTCACTCACGCTCAGCCAGAGCCCCTCTCAGCTTGCTTCACGCCCTGCTAATCAGCCTGCAGCTCGACAATGCAACTTGTCTCATTGTTTGCAGAATCCGCTGCTCCAGATGAGGATGCAGTCAAAGACGTCGAACTCCATATACTCACTCCATGCTTCATAATGCTGGCTGCATGTCACAACAAAGACGGAGTTCTGCACACTCTCCACCCCTGGTCCGGTCACGTGATACTTTTGCCGCCGCCGCCAGACATTAACTCTCCTTGTCCACCAAAGATTTCGAACTCGGAACACTGTAGCCAGCATTCACCACACCATCGCAGCCATGTCTCTCCTTCGCCAGGCTGCAGCAGGAGCCTCACGGCCTCTGCGATGTCGGCTGTGCGCATGGCAGGTGGGCCGGCAGGTGGCCGCAGCTGCTGGAGCACCATCGTCAGCAGCATGGCCATTACGCGCGCGCGCGTTGTCGACCACACCGCCGAGTCTGCGCATAGCAGGCAGGAAACAGCAACAGCCCTTTGGAAAGCCAGAACAGACTGCTGCTTCATTATCCCGGACACCATCACGATACCGCACAAAGAACCTGGCAGCTCCACGGCAGCCGGTGAAGCTGCGCCCGGGATCCCTGCCGTCGATCATCGCAGCACGGCTGGACGAGTGGACGTCTGCTGAGCGAGTGATGAGTCGCTTGATGCTCTTCGGCTTTGATCGCGAGTCTGCAGTCGAGTGCCTTGCAGAGTGGGAGGACGAGGTGCGGCTCAACCTGGAGGCTTTCGACCGCGACGATGAGAACTTCCTTGCCAACATGTCCCGGATAGGCTGGGATGCCAACACGCTCATCCTCGCCTACGAGTCGGGCTCATTTGGCAACGTCTTCGAGGCAGCCTTTATGCGCCACTTCCTCGAGTGGTCCGTTGCCAACGGTCCTGACCCTATCCGCCTGCACCTCCGCTCCCTTCTTCAGGCCACCGACATCTCCAAACTCAGCCAAACGTACATCCCCGCGCGCTCGCTCAAGCGCCAGTTCCACCTTCACATGGGTCCGACGAACTCGGGCAAGACATATAATGCGCTCAGGGCACTCTCCAAAGCCAAGACGGGTGTGTATGCTGGACCGCTGAGGCTGCTCGCCCACGAGGTGTGGGAGCGCCTGAACCTTGGGTCTGTCGGTGCCCTCGACGGCAAGGGCCGCGAATGTAACCTCCTTACAGGCGAGGAGCGTCGCATTGTTGCCCCCGACGCTGGACTAGTGAGCTGCACAGTCGAGATGCTTCCCCTCGGAGGCAAGGCCGGCGAGCCCTGGGATGTAGTGGTCGTCGACGAGATTCAGATGATGGGTGATGGACAGCGTGGCGGTGCATGGACGAACGCCGTGCTCGGAACCAATGCACGAGAGATCCATCTCTGTGGTGACGAGACCACAGCCGCCCTTCTCAAAAACATGATCGACTCTTTCCCCGGCGACACTCTCACTGTCCATCGCTACGAGCGCCTCACGCCACTCACTGTCGCCGAGAACAGTCTCGAGGGCGATTGGAACAAGATCGAGCCCGGAGATTGTGTTGTCACCTTCTCACGCTCCAACGTCTTCTCCGTCAAGAAGATGATCGAGCAGACAAAAGGCATCAAGTGCTCAGTCGTGTACGGCGCACTGCCTCCCGAGACGCGTGCCGAGCAGGCCCGTGACTTCAACGAGGAGTACGGGCGTGCCGAGGTGCTCGTCGCCTCTGACGCAGTCGGCATGGGTCTCAACCTGAAAATCAAGCGCATCATCTTCGAGTCACTCACGAAGTACAATGGCAAGCAAGACGTCCCGCTCTCGCTCTCGCAGATCAAGCAAATCGCAGGCCGTGCAGGCCGATTCGGGCAAGCACGGCAGCAGGGCGTCGACGACACAGCAACAGACGAGGCGCCTGCACCTGGTGGTGTTGTCACCACCCTCCACGGTGCCGACCTTCCCCTCCTGCGTGCTATGCTTCCCCTTCCCCTCCCTCCCATCGAGCGCGGCTATGTCGAAATCCCTCGTGGCGCGCTGCAAAATCTCGCACCCCTCCTGCCCCCGAGCACTACATTCTCCGAACTTGTGGACGTCTTCACTGCCCTTGCCAAGGTGCCGCCACTCACTGTCCTGCAGGAGACGGAGCACAAGCTCCCCCTCGCAGACATTGTCGAGCCGCATCGCAATGTCCTCACCCTGCCCGAGACCGAAGTGTTTGTCCATGCGCCAGTAAACGTTCGCGACGATCGCGTGGCGAGCATCTACGCGAACATGGTCGCAGCATATGCCGACCAGTACCTCGTCAAGGTCGAGGACGTCATCAAACCCACACAGCTAGTCAACACCCTCAAGACTGTCGAGGAGACGCTCGCTGCCCTCCCACCGCTGCCGCCAGTGCTCGGTGTGTTCAGGCCATACCTCGCCCCTGCTATCACAATCGCCGCCATTCCCCTCCTGGAGAGCCTGCACAAGGCGCTCGTCACATATCTCTGGTTGTCCTTCCGCTTCGAGCTCGCCTTCCCCGATCGCGACCTCGCCGCAGAGTACAAGGAGCGCACCGAGAAGGTTCTCGAGATCTGCCTCGAGCGCCTGCCGGGCGTCAGGCAGAAGAAACAGCACGAGCGGACAAGGGAGGGCGACAGGGAGATGGCGCTGTACAGGAGGAAGTATGTCGACAAGCACGGGCTCATCAAGCCGGATATCAAGTGGATCAAGGAGCAGCAGATGCACCGTGCTCAATTGAGGGAGAAATATGGCAATGTGTCGACTGTTCTCGATCATGCGGATGTATCTTCACAGTAGATGTAATATATTGTAGGCATATGCACTTCTCTGACACATGGCTGCGAGTCCATACTGAGTTATTCTAATCGTGTCTCCTGTCTATCTGCAACTGCCCCACATGCCATCATGATGTTCTACCATGCTCATGCATACTACTGATCTGGAAGTGCAGATTGCTACGCAGTACTCCCTATACATCGTCGCCGCCTCAGCCTCCCCTCGATCAACGACGCTCTCGCTGCCTACGCCTTGACACGCTTCCGCCCCGCCTGCGCTGCCTCCTGCATCGCATACTCCTTCGACACGAGGTGGCTCGTCTTCTCCACCAGTCCCAGCATCTTGCCGATATCCCCGCTCCACTCGTTGAGTATCTCGTTCGTCCGCCGCGGCCGTTGGAAGTTGACAATGCCCGCCGGACGGTCAATGCGCGCATAGACCGTCTTGTCCGTCACGAGCTTGCACAGCGTGCGCTCCGTTGTCAGCGCTGGGAGGTCGAGCAGCTCCGTCAAGCGCTGCAGCGTGATGCGCGAGTAGTACGCTGCCAACACGCGGATGTTGTGCTCCACCACGCGCTTGTGCAATGCTTCCCACCGTGCCTCTCCCGGCTTGTCGTCTGTCGCATCCGCGTTCTTGGCCTTCGCCTCATCCGCCAGCGGTCCTGTCTTGATGCCAAGAGTGGAGTCCGGTGCGAACACTGGCGACTTCCGCAGCACAGGGCCGTACAGCTGACCGATGGAGGGCCAGCGCATGAGCTCCTTGGTGACGAAGCACTTGAGCAGCTCGTAGTGTAGTGGTGCTTTTTGCAGCGCAGTGTCGGCATACAGCTTGTGCAGCATGTCGCTCTGCTCGTTGCTGTACTCGGCCAACACGACGTACATGATGATGTTCTCGATCACCTAGCAAGTCAGCGACTACCTCTGACCTCCACGATTGGTGCCACTCACATTCAACTCCCGTGCTGGGTCGGCCTTGACCTCCTCGGTATCCCACACAGCCTGGTACGCACTGCACGCCTCGAGGTACTTGTCCTCCTGGAGTGCAAGCTGGACCATGAGGTCGTAGTACCGCAACTTGAGGTCCGTCACCTCCTTCTCCTTCAGGTACACCCTGTTGATCTTGCGACTGCCGACGCGGACCTTGTTCCAGTTGCCACGCAGCGACTCCAGACGCATCTGCTCCAGGATGAAGTCCGTCTTCTCACGCTTGTCCATGGAGCTGTATGTCTCAACCTGGATCTCGGACATGAGGTCTGCTGCGGCATTGATGTGGTCCTCGGCAGTCACAGGCTCCTTCTTCTTCTCTTCCTCGCTCTTGTCACCCTTCTTGAACTGCTCCTTGAGTTTCGCCTTGTCCTCTGCGCTCGCTTTTGGTGCTGTGGCAGCCAAAGCCTCGTGGTACTCCGCCAGCATGACTGTCAAGCGCGCACGCTGCAGCTCGAGGTAGATCTTTCCCTCTGTGATATCCCGAAGGGTAGTCAACAGCTCCAGCCACCTGTCCTTCCCACCCTTGAACTTGCCGGCCTCTTTCTGCTCCTTGAGCTCTGCTAGCCACGGCATCGCCTCGTCCACCATTCGCACCACCGCCTCCTTCAGCTGTCCGTGCTTCTTCGCCATCACGTTGAGCTGCGTGTTGAGCAGGTCCAGATCTCCTGCCTCCCAACACAAGCGAGTGATGAGTGTCAATAATGTCGCGGTCGACGGCATGTCGGAGGCCTGTGGCTCGTCAGCTGCGTCCTACGTCCTGCTCCGTTGCACAACCTCCCTGTCCTCCCTCCACATCCACCCCCATACCCTCTCACCCCTCCTCTCCACCCTCCCCCAGTCCCACTCACATTTCGCGTCTGCTTCTCCAGCACCGAGATCTTCTCCACCGCCTCTGCCAGCTTGCCGCTCTGTACTCGTCAGCTCCTGCCAGTCCTTGCACCCACCTTGGCCAGCTGCTCAGCCTCCGGCTGGAGCGCCTTGACCTCCTCTGTGTAGTCCTTCTCCTGTTTCCGCTGGTACGACATGGCGACGGACTTGCAGTGAAATCAGTGACAGGAGCGTTCATCGATCATCATCTCGCTCTCGATACCGTCACTGAACGCGCGGCCGCCCACGTGGATTTGTTTCCTGCCATTATTTTCCTTTCCTCCTCCACCCACCTCCGACCTCCGTTCATCTCCATCCACTGCTCGACTTTTACAGCAGCAGACGATCTCTCGAGCTCGACCTCGAGTTTTGCAGCTTCACTCCCCAAAACAAACCAAGCACCATGCCGCGCAGGCTCGCAACGCAGGTGCCCGACTCCATGGCGCGGATGATCCAGTCGACGCTGCGCCAGCCGCCGACATGGTACCCCGCTGTCCTCGCCAACCCTCCGCCGATCGTGCCTCCGCGCCAGACGAACGCGCGCTCTCGACCAGGTGCCAAATGGTCTTTCAATGACCTGCCCCCATCACACAGGAAGGAGATCCCTTCCCGCACACCCAAGCCGCGGCCCCAGGACGTGGTGTACGCTGCCGACCGGGTGCGGCGGCAGTTCTTCGCCGACTTCCCGTTCGAGGCGTTGCGGCCAGTCTCGCTCGTCGAGGCGAACGAGATCCAGCCCGAGTCGAGTATGACAGGCGAGAAGTGGACAGCTTTGGTACAGCGTGGGCGGTATCCGTCCGTCGAGGACGTGGTGGACTTCACACTCAACCTGAACAAGTACCACAAGCTTTCGATTTCGGATGCGTACGCAAAGGCGACCGGCGAGTTTGTTGCTCTCCGTGCGCAGCATGAGATGGCGACGATGGCAGCTGAGGCTGAGGCGAGGCATTATGGCGCGACCTTTGCGCTGGACCAGTGGGTGAGTATACGTTCTGGATCAGGTTTGAGGAAATGTGTCAAGGCGATGCCACCTTCAACTGCCAGCACATAGCCAGATTGTGCTGCTTTGTCGTCATCTGACTTGTTTCCATCCTGATAAACTTCAGATTGTCTGTTGTTGACCTTTGCTGACCCCAGGACCGCACATTCTGGAAGGAGGGAGGCCGCTTGCACCGCGTTGCAGACGAGCGCGAGGACAAGTCGGAAGGCCCTATCACCACAGGACAGAGCATGCGCTTCAACCACAAGAAGAAGTGGACAGCGTACATCAGCCCACAGGCCAAGCCCGGAGGCGAGTTCACTGGCGGCAGGGCGTACGTCGAGCGCTGGAAGCTGCCGCCCCCCGTGGGATTGTCTGCCGAGGTGGCTGCTGCAGGCGACCTCGTCAGTGCGATCGGCGCGCCAGCAGCCGAGGAGGCGGCGGAGAAGAGCGAGGACGAGATGGACGATGTGGAGCTCATGGAGGCGATTCTTGGCAAGGCGTAGCATATGCATGGTGTGGTTTAGCACCGACACTGGCAACACACCGCTGCGTGCTCATAGGTGCGGAGTTGTGTAGCGTGAAAGTTTGGGCTGAGGTTGACCCTCCGCCTTGAGTTACGCCAGTCACGCAGATGAGCAGGCATTGAGTCACTGACGAACGCTTCTCGATAACGATAGATCCGTGTATGCTATGATACAGCGTACAAGTCGCTACATTCTAGCGGCCCCCTCTTCTCTCCCCATCCCCTCCCATTCCCATCAACTCTCTTCATCCACATCTTCTCTTCCCCGGACCCCTCCATTCCACACCCCTGTTCCATTACATACACCGCTACAGCACAGATGAATGCACCTCTAGCAGCACGCCCACAACAGAGGCAGTGCAGCAGCTAGCGCGCACACACACGCCCCCCATCGCAGCAGCTGCGGGTATCCTGCGCCCGCCTGGAGCTAGGGTATCGGGTGCCACGCTGCCGTTGAGGCATGCGCGAGCAGCGAACTCAGGCCACAGCCTTAGTCCGACTCGCCGCCAGACAGCGCCTTGCTCTTGCTGCGGGTCACACGCATTGGCGAGGAGGTGAGCTCGGCACCAGAGTCAGCAACGACGTGCGACTTGCGACTCCGGCGGCGAGGCGTGCTCGTGCCGTCTGCCTCAGCGGGCTTTTCGGCCAGCCGGGACGACTTGCGTGGTGTCGGGGGTGCGACGGGCGTAGCTGTGGCGGTAGATGTGCCAGTGGAGACAGCAGCAGTGGCAGGCGCAGCGGTGACAGGTGGCTTGGGAGACGCGGAGGCCTTGGGCGCGGCAGCAGACTTCTTGGGTGTTCCAGCGTTCTTCTTTGCCTCGGCGTTCGAGTAGATTTTGGCAGTGAAGGGACCCTCGAACTTGAGCGCAATCGAATACACGGTCCAGACAAACGCAGTGAGGACAATGCCAGCAGGGCTCTCAGTGTACAGCGCTGTGCCGAGGAACGCCATTGTCGAGCCGACGTACATCGGGTCCTCGAGCACGTTGAACGGGAAGGCAGTGACACGCTCCTTCATCAGGATACCGCAGTAGTCGCCGAGGTAGGTGCCGACAATGCCGAGCTGGTAGATCGAGGTGACGACGAAGAGCTGGCCGAGGAGGAAGAGGGCGACGCCGGCGACCTTGAACCCGGGCGCGGCCAGGGGAAGGAAGTGCGGCTGGTCGTGGATCGCGCGCTCGTACCTGGGGTCAGTGATACTCACAAACAGTGTCTATCCTCTTGCACACTCACAGGAAGTCACGGACAAGGCCCAGGCTGAAGATGGTCACAACGAAGAAGTACGTAGCACCATAGCGGCCGAGCCCGAGCGTTCGAGAGAGCACCTTGTGTTCGTACTCTGTGAAGTTAGCACGTCGTCGTCGTCGAAGCCCCAGTCAGCCCGCCCTACGCACCCTGGCGCGCCATCACGTTCCAGTACAGCGGGTTGAAGATGATGCTGAAGATCGAAAAGTACAGACTCGGCTGCGTCCAGTCGATGAGGTGGCCCCGCTCGGCATACCTGTACCCAGCGTTCGAAAGCGGCAGGTACGAAGCGGCCGCCGCTGCGATCTTGGGCGGCACGAGGTCGAGAATGGCGTCGAAAGGAGAGGCCATTGCGAAGACGGAAACGAGTGTCGAAGGTCGAAAGAAGCGGAAAAGACCAGATAAAGTCAAAGAAAGACAAGACAAAGCTGGCGATAGGCGCACAGAAGATGTCGTACGGCAACAGGCGACGTTGTTTACATCACTGGATGGGCGAGCGGATGCAAATGGGCAGAGTGGCGGAAGCAAATGTGGCTAGTGGCTGGGTGATGAGATGGACGATGTGGTGGATGAATTGTTGTTTTCGTGGCATATTTGGAGCCAGATGGCTGACGAGGAGCTAGTGAGGAAGCGAGTGGAGGAGGAGGGAGAGGAGGAGATCGTTGCGATGGCGTTGTTGAAGCAATTCGCGTTATGGGGCTCGCGCAAAGCGATAGCGGTGGTCCGGCAAACGTTTACGAGCATCAGAACAGATCTTGCCTTGCAGCTGCGATCGGTGAGTGAGGCCATAGAATGGCGCTCATAACAAACTCTAGCGCCAAGCAGAGTGACGAAGGAGATAGGGGCTTCTAGCCGAATGTGCATCGCAAAAGATTGTCGTGAAAGCGGCAAATGCGGTTTTGCAACCATTTTTGGCTTATTTATGGTGGTACTTCCATCAGCACGTCTACGTCCCTCCCCCCAGAATCAGCGCATCCTGTAGAGCATCAACTAGCAGATCTTCTCGTGTCGACGAGCCATGTCAGAGGGACAAGCTTTTTGAATATTGTGGGCTGGGTTCATCAACTATTACTTTCTTGGTATACCTGGAACTTCGTTTCTCAATGACAGTCATCGTTACTTTAATACGACAAAAACGACCTCGAACACAAAGCGCTCATCCAGTTGTCCCTAAACGTAACCTAGTGTAAGTTGATAGAGGTCTCCATTGATCGTACGAGTGAGGGACGGCCTAATGTCATGTAGAGGTGTTCTGGAGGTCTGCTTTGGAACTAGACCAAAGTGAATTATACAGTATGATGTTCGTCGGTCGCTGATAACCTCTCCCAACGGCAACCACAATCATCCAGCTAGATTGCATGATCAATTAGATAGACGCATAATCATTCACCTAGATGCATAACAACAGATGGATACAACGCTACATCATCACTCGGACTGACATATCTCCCCTCCCCCTACCCCCCCCCCCCCCCTCTCTGACTTCCTCACCTGGTTGTTCGTCGACACGCAAAAAGGGAGGCTGTTGAGTCCCAATCGCCTGCCACAACCACTCGCTCAGCCCGCGGCTACCGCCTGAAGTGCCCTATAGCCCCCTTGATCGCACCCCCCGCCTTGCTCCCCCACCGCTTCTGCTCCTTGACCTGGCGCGCATTCTCGACCATAGTGTACCCGAGTTCCCTCTGCTCCTCGTCGTCCGACTCTTCACCGTCGCCGGGGCGCGACGCATACCGGTCCATCAGGATACCCTGGTGGGCGGCGTATGAGCGTGCCTGCGCCAGCCCAGCATATCTCGTCGACACGACATTGCCATTCGGCCCATCAGTGGACGGCATGGGCGTGCGGGCGGGGAAGTTTAACAGCGAGGCAGTAGGCGTGCCGTGTGCGGAGCGGGGTGGGGTCCGCGTGGAGCCCAGCGATGTCGAGGGAGCAATGGACGGGGTCCCTCCTGTGACTGTTGCTGAGCCTGGGCCATGCCCGTGCTTCAGTGACGAACCGACACGGGAGCGCAGGTGGCTCTTGTGCGGCTTGCTGAGGTCCGAGACGACGGGCATAGGGTTCGAGATGTGCGGGTGCGAGTCCCGGTCGTCGAGGGGCGTCATGGGCGAGATGGACGAGCTCGGCGCAGTGAGGCGGCGGGGTGTGGGTGTCGTGGACGTGCGGGGTGTCATCCACAGCTCGTTAGCAGAGGTAGCACGGTGCCGGCCGCCACTGGCCATCGAGGGCGCGTGTGAGCGCGAGCCGTCGGCACGGGTCTTGAGCTCGTGGATGGGTTGCGCGGACGTGAGCGCTGCCAGGTTCTTGCGGTACGCTGCGGCGCGGCGATCATAGATGCGGTTGACGGACGGGTCGACGGACGTGACTTTGAGGTTGGGTGCTGGCGTTAGCATGTACTACGGAGAAGAGAACAAGAGATGAGGGAGTCCCACTCCGATGCAGACCAGCAGATGAGAAACATCCCCTCTAGGAGTGAGACGACTGCAGTGGAAACCAGATAATGTATGATGGTGGATGGCGACTCACAAGTATGACCATGCCTGTGACTCCGCCTGCTCGGCCCACTGAGCTCCGAGCCCGACGTGTGACGACCCGAGGAGCTGCCTCCAGTCGAGGACAGACGCTCGTGCCGCGCAAACTCAGCAGCGAGCGCATGGCTCTCGCCATATGCCGCCAGCTGGTCCGCCAAGCTGCGGCTCGAGAGCTCACTCGCAGGCAGCTGAGCGAGCTCGAGCACATCCGCCTCGTCCTGCTTCAGCGCTTCGTGCGCCTCGGCGTGCGACGAGATCTTGCGCTGCATGGGCCGCAGCGAGCTCCGTCTCGACGACGACGCATGCGACGACCTGTCGGTAGGCAGACCCGAGCCGATGCTCGCCCTCCCCAAGTCGCGGCTGGATACCTTCTCGATCGACGGCATAGGGAACAGACCGAGCTGGGGCAGCTCGGATGCCGCAGCGCGCTCACGCTCGCTCTCGGCGTCCTGGAACGACTGTGAGCCCGACGCAGGTGGTGTCATGAGCTGCGACAGCGGAGGAGTAGATATGGCGCGAGAGGAGTCAGTCGCGGCTGAGCCAACACTGAGGCCACGGAAGCGGCTCTTGCTGTCTGCAGCTTCGGCCTCGGCCTGCGGCTCGCGAGTACTATCGTCCTGCTGCTCTTGCGCCTCATCTGCCTCGACATCTGCCTTCGCCTCCTCCTCGGGTACCTCGGGGGGTTCAGCTTCGCGCAGAACCTCCTCGTCAAGGAGCTTGGCGTCTTCGGCTGTCGGTGTAGGCTCAGACCCGGATCGAGAGTGCGGCCGCTGGTCGTCGCTCGTCTCGCCCTGGCTCGCAGGTAATGGCGAGTCGACATTGCCACCTGCAGGACTGTGGCCAGTGAAGCTCGTACCAGCACTGGCGTTGACACTGCGCTCGTCCGCGCGAAGACCTTCAGCGCCACTCTCACCGGCCTCGTTGTCATCCAGCAGCTCCTCCCTGTCTGTCTCTGCCTCGGCGACATCCTCAACTCTGTTGCCTCTGTTTGGATCCTCAGTGGCAGCAGTGACGAAGCTGCGGCCATCGCCATCGTCCTTGTCCTCGTCCTTGTCCTCGTCCCTGTCCTCGTCCTTGTAGCCGCTGTTGAGCGAGACAGCGCTCAGACTCGGCACCGGGGGCAGAGCCTCAGGCGTGCGTGCCAGGGGCGACGAGTACTGACTCGGCAACGTCATCGATCGCTGTTTGGCGATGTGCATCGACGGGGCGCTCGGCATGCGCCGAGGCTGATCATGATGCGCTGCAGGTCGTCGGACTTCTGTACGTGTGCGGCGCACTGTCGCCTGGCGAGGGCGATAGCGGCCCTCGTCGATATCGTCGTGGGCAAGCTCGTTCGACAGCGGGCTGGGGCTGATCACGCCCGAGTTGACCCTGCTCCAACCCCATGGGCGGTCAACAAGAGGCGGCGCAGGTATGGTCGAAGCCGAACGCTCGCTAGCGTTCGCAACGTCTGAGGATGGGCTCGGTGTCGTGTGCTCGAAGAAGCGGGTCCTGGTCACTGGCGCAGAGATGGCTGCAGCAGCTTCCAGCTGGTCGCCAAGCTGCGCCATGTCCATCGCCATCTGCATCATCTCGGGATCCATGCTCGCGCGCTTGAGCATCGCGATGCCCTCCTCAAGCTGTTCAGGCACTGCGGGGCGTGCGGACTCGGCTGTGGATGGTGTCGGTTGCGGCGGACTGGGACTGCGCGACGTCTGGTCCCCGCCACGACGGAACAGGCCGAGGAGCGCATTCTTGCTCATCTTGCGACCGTTTATCACTGGCTCGTGATGCAGAGCTTTGCGGCCACGCGAGAACATCCCATGGTGATGTTGGCTCTGACTCTGCGGTTGCGACTGCGACTGCGCATGATCTGGCTCGGATATGGACGGCGAGCTGTCCTGCTCCGTCTTGCGCATGGCGTGGCGGAACGTCGCTCCTGGGTTTGTCGCCCGCTCAAAGATGGAGGGCAGGGAGGGCCGCCGGGACGAGCGCTGAGGGTATGAGGGAGATTGGGCCGTTGGCGGCAGTGGGGGCGGCGACTGCTCAACAGCAGCAGGAGGGAGGGAGGGGATGGAGGGGACTGAGGAGAGGGAGGGTTCAGAGGACTCGGGGGTGTGGGGTGGTTGTGCAGGTGACGGCGAGGCAGCTGCAGTGGTATGTTGCCCAGAAGCGCCAGAGGGTGACGAGGGTGATGGGGGGAAAGGCGATGGCAGGTCTGCGGAACTGAGATTGTTGTCGCTTCCCAGTGTCGATATGGCTGAGGAGGTATTCAACTCGAGATCTGGGGCAATGCCAGGAGAGTCAAGGGCGATCTGGCTGTTGTTTTCTGATCGCGCGCCGAGGTCTGATGTTTCCGCCTGCGACTGCGACTCTGCAGACCTATCTGCCAAGTCGCCCCTCGACAGCTGAACACTGCTGCCGCTGCTGTGGATGCTGGTCATCACTGGCGTGCGCTGGCGGAACCCGTTGCTAAAGCTCGACCTCAGCCAACGAGCCTTCTCCGACGCTGAGCTGACCACACTCGCAGCACGCTCCTTGCCTTTGCGAGATGGTGCTGTGTCGCTGTAGTCTGATGCGGCGGTGATCGTGCTGGCGATGGATCCTGCGCGGGGCCTGAAGGACTGGACACTGCCGCTCTCTTCTGATAGAGCAGAGCTGCTGCTCCGTTGCGACTGGTGCAGGTGTGTCCAGATCTGGATGGCCCGCACGACGTCGTCAAAGTTGCTCAACTCGGCCAAGTCTTCGGGCGTCATGCCGTTCTTGTCTGGCTTGTTGGGCACTGCTCCGCATGCCAGCAGTATTTGAACTATTGCGGCGTGGCCGTTGGCAGCAGCGAAATGGAGAGGAGTAGAACCTGGCGTCAATGTCCGCACATCGAGATATGGCAGCATCAGACATTGACAGCCGCTACCGCTACAGCTCCATGTGCCAGTAGCAACCACTGCTGCGATTGCTCGAGCGGTATGTGCAGCGTCTCCTTTACTCACCTACAGTGCCCACAGCCGGAGCCGAATTCGCACGCTTCCCATCACTGTAGCGCCGTGGTAACCTGGGGGCGTTGACATCGGCGCCCCTCTCGATGAGCATGCGCACGACACTCACGCTGCCGCCAGAGCAAGCAGCATGCAGTGGGAGGCAGCCATGCAGCAATGAGTTGACCGGCTGCCCATGTGTGAGAGCGTAGTGCACCAAGCCGACGTTCCCGCTTGCCGCCGCAGAATGGAGCTCGAGGTTGGGGTCTGTATAGGCGAACGATTATATCGAGTCGAGTCCGTGTCGCGATGCAGAGATGTCGTTGGTTCACATGGTGGTATTGAGAGACAGCGCAGTTATTGAATGGAGCATGTGGATCATGTCAGCATGAGGTTCGTCTATGTGCAAGCGCAGATCTCATCGGGATCAGCAGCATGGCAATGATCGTCGAGCGGAGTGATCGACATGACCACCCAGGCAACAGGCAGCCGTCTGAGCGACTGCACTGGTACAGTTACCTCCCATGCCGCTCGACGCCATATCAATCAACCTCGCCGCCCCTCTAGTCACTCCACTCATCCATCCTCCTCATGTCCTCCATACCAACCACCTTTCTGCTCACCACCCGGCCCACTCCCCAACCTCTGCTGCCATCCATTCCACGGCCACTCACAGTCCAGCACCACATCGTACTTTGCCTCGACCCGCTCAGCCTTGGATTGCGCATTCGGCTTGAGGATGCGCTCTGCCGCAGACACCGAGCTGGCCACCGAACCTGCGACCGACGACGGCATGGCTGCTGCAGCGTCGTCCGGGGGACGGCAGCGGCTGCCGGGGTGGAGCGCGGGGGTGAAGCGTGAGATGGATGCCGATGCCGATGCCTACAGGCTTGTCGGGGTTGCGGGGCGATACAATGAGCGCGCGGAGTCGATGTGATGGTCAATGTGTGTATGTGTGCGAATGGTGTATCAATGTGTGTAGAAGATGTGTTGAAAGATATGTGTGTGTGGAGGTTGAGTTTGTGGGAGATGCGATGGGATGGGATGGGATGGGATGGGCTGAGTGATGATCAGCGTTTCGTCCGTGTGGCTAGCGGTTTGATCATAGCGGGGTGACCGAGGGATCGACAACGACAAGAGAGGTAGGTGCTAGGTGCTAAGGTATAGAACGGATGTCTAAGGGATGGAAGACGAAGTGGGCGTTCGGACAAGACAAGACAGGACACAGTGCCCAATGCATGCCCCAGCTGCCAGCTGTTGGAGATCAGTCGTGAATTCAGCCAACCAGCCAGCCAGCCAGCCAGCCAGCCAGCCAGGAGCCAGTACAGGTCACAGAGGTAGAGGTGCCAGCCAGGAGGAGGGAGCCCAGGAGCATCATGTGCATGCACAGGGTGAAGCGGGGAGGGCACGCTATGCGCTATGCTACAAATGCCAGCCAGTACCAGTCTGTCCCCAGTCCTTAATCCCCAAGTCGGGTGCCGCAATGCCGCGAAGATGCGCTTCGAAGCGCGATGTCGGATTATCGAATTGACGACCGCGTGGTCGCTCCTTGCGTTCTGCTGGCGGCATTTTAGCAGTTCTGACAACTCGACCTAATTGATCTGATGACCTGACCTGTTGCATCCGCACTCTTGTTCGGGTTTGCCCAGGGGCTCTTCTTATCTTTGGCGGGATGTGGGACGTGCGTGCACTTCATCTCATGACTTGCTGGTTTTGCTAGTGTTTTCTGTGCCAAACTCTCGCTGTCTGCTGTCACAACCGTGCTCGGGGCTCACTAGTTTCTCCTGTCTGCTGTTGCACACGAAAGCCCGCACCCACGGTCGTGGACACCCCCCCAACTCCCATGCATGCTGCGAGTTGGCATGTGCTGGCAGCTAACTTGAGCCCCCCCCCCCCTCTGCCCATTTAGAATTCAATGCAGGCGTGTGTTGCTGTATTGATTACGGCCTTTCGGCCGCCTCTGTAAACGATGATGATCGCAGATCCCTGAATAGTCATGTTCGCTTACCACGTCATGCGTCCACTTGATGCTGGTGATTGGCGGCGACGCGGCAAACAAGCCGCCTAGCCGCAATTAGATGGCCACATGGTTGGTGGAGGTGGGTGTGGGGTGTAACGAGATGTATTTCGAGACATCGGAGGACGCGATGGTTGGGCGGCGAGGAGGGTAGGCGAGGGGAGAGTACCGCGCAGGTCTGCAGCAAAAGCCGATGCACGCTAACCTTCACAGCTTCGAAACACTAATCCTGAACATGCAATGTCGCTGGCAGATGGCGCGCGCAGTGCCGCGAGCACGTCAGAGGCTGTCCCATAGGACGAGTAGCCTTTAGCACCGATAGACGCGTGCGAGTGAGTACGCGGTCCCACGTCTATTTCAGGTGGCCTCGCCATCACAGCTGCCAACGTTTGTGTTCGACTGCGAACAGAGATTCGAGGTGCGGAGATGCTTGTGCGCGAATGCCCGTATGCGTAGAGAGTATACATGAGGGCAGTGCATCTCGGGCCGCCGTCTGGTAGTTTGTTCCTGCTTGTTCTCAAGGCTGATAGCGAGCACATGCGCATGTTTCATGGTCGTAATATCGCTGTTGTATAGTTGTAAGTCAGTCGATTTAATCAGTGTGCTCGGTTGTTGCACGTGAGGAAGGAAGTCTCGATGCTTCAATCATTGTTTCTCGATGTCTCACATCAGCACCGTCGTGGGTTTGCGAGCGATCAGCGACTCACCCAAGCGCATTCACCACTCTTTCTGTCTCACTTAGTCCATTTCCTGAGACAACATATCGAGTAGTGCTGCTAGTCTGAGACGAGCACAACTTCGGTGCGCGCTTAACGTCATCCAGTCTTATCGCGATACCAGTCCCCAGCTGGATGCTGCGATGCTGTGTATGTCCCCACGTGGATTCAGTGTAAGGTCGATTTCAAGTAACCGAGGTGTATGTAACATGCCGCAGATGGCTTTGGAGTCGGGCGGTTTGCTATGCTGCGCTGACGATGGTGGTGCCTAGGGCAGGTCATGTGTTCGACTTGAAGTGTGTGGAGTAGCTTGGGGTGCAAAGTTCGTAAAGCACCACTACCTGTTAGCAAGAGGTCAAGTTGGCCTGAGCACACGACCTCCCCGGTGCTTCTTGACAAGTGGTTCGCCTCATTAAAACCAAACACAAACAAGGCTGATGACGAGACTTCGTCGAAGCTGTCAATTCCACAGTTTGTGCGTACTCATGGCCAGCAGGCATGTATGAGACAATCAGTCTGAATTAGCAGAGACAGCGCACAGGCACACGCGTGGTACCACCCCTTCCGCCTGCTTGGCCTGAACAGTATCAATACTTTTGGCCGAGAGCAAACTCCTTGTCATTGCCACCTTAGTTTCCTCGCACTTGTTCCAGTCTCTCGGCCGCCCTAGACAAACCTTATCCCGCACTGCAGGTCGTGCTTGACCGGAATCACGTTTACTCGGATTCCAGCAGCTCGAATGTATACTCAAAGTGGAAAGATGATGAATGACTGGAATGCGGACAAGGTTGTCCACCATCTGAGGTGCCAGATCGCGAAAGGCCAGAGATAACGCGACGGAGATCCGTTTGTCTCCGTGGTCCAGATAACGGAACCGATCTGCATACACTGATCAGTGAGCAAGTCGCTTTAGCACACTATCATCCCATTGAAACACACCTACTCCGACGCGCATGCTGTCGACTAGACCATGGCGGGCATATTTGCGCTTCGCGACGCCGCAAAGTTAGCACGACCGAGCGTGCTCGGAGCCTCGATCTTGCTGCTCGAGAATGAACGCTGCATCGCCATCTTCGACAAGTACCCCAAGGCAAAGTTCCACATTCTGGTCCTTCCGCGAATACCATACTTTGCAGCCAGCACGGGCATGACAGAGCGCGACCTTGACAGCATCTCCGCAGTGCTGAGGCATCCTCGCGGTGAAGACGTTGTGACTGCTATGGCAGAGACGGCGAGCGAGGTCATAGAGATGATAGAGGACGAAATGGTCAAGACTGAGGGCTTCAAGTGGCATGTCAATGTGGGTTTCCACTCTGTCCCATCCATGAGGTGTGTACTTAGCTCATAACTCCATTTTGTGGCGTTTTGCTTCGTTCGTCAGAGCTGACACATGCGTCGCAGACACATACACCTTCACCTTATCTCCGGCGATCTGGTGTCCTCCGCGCTCAAGACGAAGCGGCATTACAACTCCTTCCGGCCCGACCTAGGCTTCTTCCTGCCGTTGAAAGAGGTACGGGGGTGGTATGAAGATGGAGATGCTCGAAGCTTGATAGCCGAGAAGGTCAAAGTGAGTTCTGGCATCGCGTTAGACCGGGAAGGCGTTGCCTAGTGGCCTTGGTATTGACGAGAACGTCTCGGCAGTTTGAACAATGCTGATGACACCATTCCAGAGCTTAGCGGACAAGGAACGTCTATTGAATACAGCGTTGGCGTGTTACAAATGCGGGAGGGAAGCGGGGAACATGCCGGCGCTGAAGCGGCACTTGGAAGCTGAGTTCGGGCGCTAAGGGTGAGGGAGGGGGAGTAGTGACCGATGTCAGCGGGGGACTTCACGATGTCGAGGGCGACGACTACTGCAACGGCACTCGACATTCGACATGCGAACTGCCAGCTTATAGAAGTACGACTCCTGAGACAACAATTGAGAGATCTGGGAAGACTAGGACGTTCGTTGGGTTCCTAGACGGATAGCGACCACACCGGCTCCACACGACGAGGCCATTGCCGTGTACTCGCATGGATGTTGTTCACATACTGCCACGAACTTTGAGCAGTAGACCCGGTGCCTAGGCCTAGCGCTGCTCCCAAGCTCCCACACCTCCTCATCCAGAGGCTATTCAGAGTGCTCGCAGAATGCGCAGGGACGCTGCCTGAGGGTGAACAGAAGTTGAGGCTGGTTGATCTTAGGAAACAGTGATGAACCAGGGGCCGGCAATAATAGGTACAAGGAGATGGCCGATTAGTCCGTCCCGAATCCGCCTCCCTATTCGCTCAGCGACATTAACACTCTGATCTCCGTGATCTTTTACCTTCGCTAATCGGTGACCTGATGAGCTAGCAGAACATTGTGGTATTGTATCTCGCGTAGCTCAAAGGCATATATGGCACTCGAGGCGTTCGTGACCCATGCTTCGGCAGGCAATGCCGCACGCATATGATTCACGGTATGCATTCCTCACCCAACTCCTACTGTGATGCAGTCTCTCGTCAACTGGCATGAGTGATGTCGGGTGACATGGAGGACAATGAGCAAGCAACTCGAGGGCCGTGGGGTGAAAGTAGATACCGATATCTACGACACTGCTGGATTTTGACTGAAGCAAGACTTATGGTACGACTTATATGGATATCGGTACCCACCTTAGCATTGTTGAGCAGAGGCAGAGGTAGCTGCACTCCCTGGTCCCAGTTATGAGTATGACAACACAGGTGCAGCTCTGGCGACTGTTCTCGTTACTGTCACTGATCCTATTCGGCTCCCAGTCATCATGGGACATGCAACATGTTCGCTCAACTCCATGAGCACCCGCAGCCACTTCGGCCGTCCGGCAGGAGGTATGACAACTATGCCCGATGCTTCCCCTTGCACTGCCTAGTACTACTGGACAAACGGCGAAATCACGATGCCTCGCGAACTACGGTCACAGCCCTCCTGGCTCATATTCAGTGTATCATGAACGGAACGAGACCTGCTCACTGAAGGAAGCAAAGTTGTTGTCAAAGCCCGAATTTGCAGCAGCACTCTCACTTCTCCTCACGTTATGTCGCAAGTGGGAACCCATCGACAGCTATAAGTTTTGATCCGACATAAACCACTTGCCGTAAGGTTCCCAAACCCACGAGAAAACCGTCTCTCGTCAGCACCTAAAAGCTTGTGCTTCCTTCTGCCCGTCTTCCCTTGCAGCACCCCTCGTTGCACGGGTTTCAACTCAGTAGATACCTGCTGTGACATCAACCTGTGGTGCCCAACATGCTGCATTGCCCAACCGATGTAGAGGCGATCCCGACGATGCAGCATGTTGGGCCGAACTCCTCACTATCCGAGCACGATCATTATGTTGAATCCTCGGCATTGATGGCGCTCACAAAAATAGCCGTCGTTGAGGCTGCCTTGAATACAGGGGGTGGAGTGCATGGCATGAGGGCCGTATCTGGGAGGGTGTGGAGTGCCACAGCATGACGGCAGGCAGTGGAGCTCATGACACTCAGTAGCCAACAGTAATCTTTGCTCAAGTGTGGACGGACTGCAGTCGAGGTCTGTCGAGGGACGAAGGGGAGTTTAGAGCATGAAACGTCTAGGCCGGGCCGAACGGACGGGCCGCTTTCAACGCCATTGCCGCCTTAGTGCATCTAGAGCAAAGCACGACGTCGTGCTGCTCGTGTTGCTGAAGATGTTCTGGGCTATGGTTCACTGTCTTCTCAATTGACGAGGAAGATTCCATAAAACCCCCTAGCTCAAGGAACGGATACAACATAATCGACGAGGAACACAAAATGGGGGTACGCAATGCAATGAATGTGACTCGGGTGGGCGCAACTAACAACCGATGTCTCTACCGAGTTTATGACACTACCATGCGTGGCAGATGATAGGATGTGAGACATAACGAGAAGATGGCAAGCTAACGAGAGGGGTCGAGTTGGAGACGCAACAAATCAGGTGAAGCGCATGAGCTGCATTGCGAGTGAGTTTATAGCAGCAGAACAGCAAGAGGTAGGCGCGGCATGGAGCGGAAAGTCGGTTCATACGTACACAGGATTCGTGAAGTGATAGCATCAGTATCTGGAAGTTCGTTCACAAAACCAGATAGCATCGAAAAGCCTCTATGAGTAGGCGTAGCGAGACGACAGGAACCGGCTAGCACATATCTCACCACTGATAAGATGGAAGTTTGGTGATAAGCAGACTACCACTTGTAGCAATAGATCGGCGATGCATCTTTGCTTTTGCAATTAGTGTTTGGGGCTTCTTGAAGCAAATCACTCATCCTCGACGTCGGCTTCCCAAATTTGGCTCCAATCAGTATCCTCGATGACTTCCGTCACCATTCACAGCTCCACATTCCTGAGCTACTCAAAATCAGCCAGCGTTTCCACTCCCCCGTGCGCATGCATTGGGGATGTGCACCACATTGTGGCTCCACTCAACCTGCTGGCCTTTTCGCGTTACTCGAGAATCGGGCGAAGGAGCAGCACCGATTGGCCCGATATGTATATCCAGTCCAAGTTCCCAAGTCACATAACTACCGAATAGCAGAAAAGTAGTTGCATGCCGGCATCGACGGCATCGCGACGCTCTCCAAGCCACCGAGGTGCGTGCGTATGCTGATAATGTGCCGTTGAAGTCGGAGCGATGAGGCAGTGAGCAGGAAAGCGGATGAGAGTAGTGCCTATGAAGACATCAGACCAATATGCTGCGTCAAACGGGAGTTGGGATCGGCGGTGCTGGACCGCTTTCTGCCGCTATGCCGAAGGATATAGGTCGTCGGCAGCTGCCAGCGTTGGCAGTTGAACTGAAAGTGCAAACCTCTGATTCTGCATGCTTGTCGCGATCCCTTTGAAGGCGTCGGGCTGCTGGCGGCAGAACTCTCGCCTGCATGACCTGCTTGCTATATGTTACACCCTGTGGTCGTTGAAGCAAATCCAGATGACCGACCACAACGACGGCAGCATTGAAATCTGGTTTAAGCTCTGGCCCAGGGTTAGGGAGGATTGCAACCGAGACGAGAAGTGCAGGGTCCAGCATCTTAGCCTGTGGAGAGCGACTCGGCGTCAGTTTATGGGTGCGGCGGCGCCGGCATGGCTGAGGAGCCACTGTGCAAGCCTCGGCAGCCTTGTTGCATGTTCCTGTCCTGTTTCTTTTGATCTCGTTCACCCTACTGAACACAACACCCGACGGCCAAACCATACGGCAGTCAAGCCGGCCTGGCATGTCGTAGTCGGCCTACGGGCCGTTGAAACTTCAGCCATAGTGTCATGGTGTCAGTAGGCAGCAGCGCAGCAGGACACCAGCAACTCCTCAGGCAGGTCTTGATCTATCTGTGTTGTGTCTCACATGGTCGCCCGAAACCCCCGACGACAGTTGTACGAGATGTAATTAGGGAAGCGGTGCCTTTGTTGGCATGTACAACGACGAGACGGCCACATGCCCAGGCTGCGCAATGCAATGCAAGATGCTAGAGTTCTGGTGGCCTGGTGGTGTACATGATGGCGGTACGCGATGTCGCTCCAAGTCTCAGCGGTGCCGTTAGCGCCCTTCCCCGCATTCATGATAGTGTGAGTATTGCAGAGTCAGGATGTCAGTAGTCCCCTTGAGCGTCGTGCTGCCTATGTCCAGAAAGTATCTGCATCTATGCCCTTCACGTATGGGTCTCTGATGTCAGTTGCAGACCTAGCCCTGCCTTCCTCCCCTTATCGCGCTCCTCCTCTGGCCAGCAACGCGCTTGGCTCTAGACCTGCTAGACTAGACAAGCTAGACAAGCTAGACACCCGGTCATCTGCTCGACATTGTTCGTACCTGATCCCGGGCTGCTTGAGACAACGAGATGCTGGCATGCCGGGCCTGTGTTGTAAGGCTTTCGTTGCCGACAGGCGAGCAGGCGAGCAGGCGAGAGAGGGCTATGTCGAGAGGAGAGAGGGAGAGAGACAGGAAGAGCAGGTCAGATGAAAAAGAGTGTAGACACTGCGCCGCTACTGTCCGCTGTCCCACACTACACCTTCCCCTGCCACAGGAGGCGCTTTACCAGTACTCACCCAACCACCCTCCTCCCTTCTGCTCACACCATGCTTGTGCGTTTGTGCAGGCTTGCTCGCTCTCGCCGTCCACGTTCCGGAACCTTAACTCTCTTAGCTCCCAGTCGCCTGCTCCTGACGTCCGAAGAGCTCAACCAGGTCGACGGCCAGTCAGCTACGACGACTGGCAGCGCTCCAATCTTCTGCAGCTGTTCTCAGTAGCAGCATCTCTTGCTCTACTCTCTCCTCAGTCGTCATTGCGTTTTCCTCATTCCTACTCTTCCCTCGACACACACCACACCACACGAAGGTATATATAGAGATCCCCGCAGCACCACCGAAACACCACCTTCCCAACACACCTACCTTCCTTGTACCCCACCTGAAACAATTACTCTTTCGTAACGCCATCGTCCTTCCTCTCTCCCTCTCCTTCATATAACTACTACCAGCAACCAGCTAGCCTACATACACGTCCTGCACACCCACTAGCCAGCCGCCTCGCCAACACCCCCACACTCTGAATAGCTGGGCCAGACACCGCCAGGTGCCTTCCCCCTGCCTTCCCCACATCGCGGTCCCCCTCTCTGAACCATATCTTACCCTATACCCTCACTGCCTCCCTACACAAAACACAACCACACCGCATACAACGCTCGACGCACCTTTCCTCCCACTCGTCGATCTCAGTCATATCTTCTGTAGACACAGCAACACAAGCAGAGTACCGAGACCCCGAGGCAAGTGCTCCTGACCATTGGTCACTTGTCACGGCCACATCTGCTCTCTGCCGGCTGCCCCGTGCCCAAGTCCAAACGCCTACGATTGCATGGCTACCGCCTCCCGGCCCGGCCGCCCTTTACTGCATCGTCGTAAATTAGCTTCCTCCGCGCATCCCCAACCTTGTACACCCGCCCCGAGCCACTGGCGACGACTAGGCCCCTCATCCCTCACACTCGTGTCCGCTGCCTGTCTGGGCCCCTGATACCTGACAGATATACTGCAGGGAGCATTCAAGATACTCTCCTAATTGATAGACAAGAGCGAGACCACCCACCCACCACCGGCCCACCCATTCCATATCGGCTCCTCCTGCCTCCTGCCTCTCTCCCTCTCTCCTTCTGTCGGATCATCCCCACTTTTCCATCAGCCTCATCTTCACTCTATTCCTGGCCTCCCTGTCTACTCGACGCCGACCTCTGTAACACACAACTCTCTACTGTTCGACATCTCTCTTTTCGTTCTTGTGCACATATTATCGTTTCTGCCTTCCTCACTCGCACGCGACTGTGTTATCTGGATCTCTGGAAAGCAAAACACACGAGGTGAGTGAATGAGTTCGGAGGCCGAGCATTCACGGTCTTTGTCACGTACACAAAGGCTATTATCCTCCACCATTCTGTCCGTCCGACAGTGCTGTGCATAGGTGCTGCGTCGTCGTCGGGTCGACGATGCATGCATCTCTGTCTATTACCACTATTCTGGTGCATCTCGTTTCTACTGCATTGCTCGTCTGCTCCACCTTCCTCACCTTCCTCGTCTTCTCGCTACTCTCGCCTTCCTTATCTATCCTTCCCTTTCCTCGGCATCACTCGCTCGTTTCCTCAGTCTCTCTCTCTTCAACACACTCCCTACTCTTTGCCTTCCTCGTCCTCTCAACAGGTCAGCCACCGTCGCCCTGCCATCTGAATGTCCTCTACAGGCAAGTGTGCAAGCTACACATATGTATAGCCCGGCGCCATTTACACCATCTCGCACCTCCTATTATTCACAGAGGCAGCAAATGTACACACAACAGCGACGCCAGCGCTCGTCGCAACGATCAGACACACTCCGGCAACCAAAGTTGGACGAGTCTCGCATACCTACTTAGCTGTCGTGTCGCTCTCGTGCATCTTGTCTGCTCTGTCATCCTCTCATCTCTCATTCCTCCCCTCCTGCAGGCTCACTTTACCGCTACATAGCTCTTCACAGCGGCCGCGATGGTCCTTGCCTCCACAACCTTGCTCCGCGCTCGACACACTGTCCACGACAGGTCGCTGACAACCACAGCTGCTGAGGTATCACCAGATCGCGACGTTCCCCCCTTCACTACACCGCCACCGCTACCGACGCCTCAGAATCGGTCGCTTCCGCCACCCGGTCACGAGCTCTTTCCTGACCATTGTCCACCTCCGCGGTTGAGCGACGCCAGTCCCCCTTGGCCTTCGCCAAATTCCGACCAATCCTTCTACCCCCTCCCGCAGACTCCCTGCGACAGCGATTTGTATCCCTTCACCATGTGGCACGCTCAGCAGTCGAAAGGGGTGAGTCCTGGTTCAACCCCACTTCATGACTCCGGCTTCGGCATTCCATCCTCTGCCCTGTTCACTTTATGAACGTGATGATGCTGACACGCCGATCCCTCCCTCCATGACTTTGCGTCTCTCTTCTTTCCTCTACTCAACACTTTGCAGCCCGTGAGCCTTGCAAGTCAACAACCTCAGACGGGCATGGCGCCGCGAAAGGACGAAAAGGTCACCAATGGCCTCGGTCTTGACCCCGGACACCCTGCCAGCGCTCCAACGATGTCTGCTTTTGGCTACAACTTTGACGTAGGCAACCCAGTCCCACTCGGCGCACAACCCCCTCCTCCGTTCCCATTCCCGATGGCTCATCACCCGATCTCGCCCATCTCGCCCCCTGGTGCACAGACACGTCCTGTCCTTGCGCTGGATATCAACGGCCCCGGTTTTCAAGTACCTCAGCAGCAACAGACGCCGTCCACACTGTCCAGCAGCAACTCGACTGGTTTGGAGCTGTTTACAGGAGAGGTCAACACTGTGTACGGCGGGGATCTCAGCGGCATGTACGGTGGCGACCTTGGCAATGTGCTGAGCACCTCAAACATGTTCTACCCCATTCCTGACTACGGCAACATGGCAGGCAACGGAGGGCCGCCCCCGGTCTACTTCCCGGGCACCATCTCGCCATCGCAGCTTCCCCACCAGATGCTCAAACCTACCAAGAGCTTCAGTGACCTCTTGTTGGAAAGCCGCCAGTCGTCTTTGTCAGCTAGCTCGACCGAGCATGAGTGGAATGGCAGTGTCGACGACCCCTTGTCCATCCCGCTGGCACGCACGTTGGTGATGGACCAGAACAACCACAACAACAACAGCAACCAGCAGCACCAGCACCTTCACCAGCAGCAGCAGCAGCAACAGCAACAACAACAACAACAACAACAACAACAACAACATCACCAACAGCAGCAACAGGCCCAAGCTCAGCACCAACAACACTACCAGAGTGGCAACCACCTCGCGCTCGACATCAAGCCACCTCTGGAGCTCAACCCCTTGTCCGATCCCACTCGCAGCCAAGCCATCTCGCAGACACTGCGTGCGTACATGTCAACACAAAATCGGCTTGCCTTTGGTGAATGCAAGATCATCATCATGTCGCCCAAGGTGGGCCAGAAGAGTTATGGTTCGGAAAAGCGCTTCCTCTGCCCTCACCCGCAGGCGACCCTCATCGGCAAGGGCTGGTTCACCAAGTCTAAGGATGACTGTCCTGTTTCGCCTCTTCTGCCTCCTCGCGTCAACATCAGTCTTTCTGGAGAAGCTCCCGCCAAGGACGGTCACGTTGCATGGACTACGCTGGACAACAAGTCGCTCGACGACAAGATACACACTCAGGCCATCTCGGACAAGGACCAACCTTTCCTCGGCAATGTCGCTGGCAAGAACCTGCACATCTCGGACAGCGACAGCAAGCGACGTGAGGTCAAGGCACTCGTGACAATCAAAGCGCCTTACGCACATCACGCTGGTGCTCATGGGTGGGGACCCTCCAAGGGCACGATGTACGACATCTCCAACGACCGCGTGATCGGGGTTTTCGAGAGCAAGGAGATCAAGGTCATCTCCAAGCCCAGCAAGAAGAAGTCCAACAGCAAGTCTGCAGAGTGTAAGTGCCTAAGCTGTACGAGCAACCAGGGCGGACCCCAGCTGACGGCAGTGATTGTCCAGCACGGATCGACGATCGCCCTCTTCAACCGCGTCAAGTCGCAGACGTCGTCGACTCGCTACTTGTCTGTCCCTATCGATCTCACGAGGCATTTGGGGTCTGACGGCAAACCCGTGACAGGTGCTGCGCCCCCCGACATGCCTGCCTCGGATAGTATCTTCCGCGGCTTCACGGTGAACCCGAGTGTCTGGGAATCGTTCATCATCTATCTCGTGGACCCGACCAAGCCTGTGGGTCTGAGTAACATCAAGTCCCCGAACGCAGGGTGGCCCAACATTCCCAGCAACGCGATTCCTGCACACTTGTCACCCCCTGTGCGCTACAACTCGACAGTCGTACTCCAATCGCTGCAAACCGGACTCTGCTCTCCCGTTCTGGTCATCCGCTGTGCGGACGATGGGTCAGAGGCTGTAGGCATGGACGGCACGACGACGGACAACAACATCGCCACGCCACAGGGCGAGTCACCTGGCATTGCAGTGTCGCAGTTGCGCAAGGTCGCCTTCGAGGTCTACCAGCCTGATGCGATGCACCAGCTGCAGCGCGACTCGACATATGGCGGGCTTTGGCTTTCGTGCGATCAGGAGACTGTTCGCGAGCTGTTCGTCTCTGCCGAGCGTCGCTGGAGTCCTATCCCTCAGACTGGCCGGCAGTCACGCCCTTCCAGTCTGCCAAACACGCCTCAGACCCGCTTTGGTGTCCTGCCCATGACCCCCCACACCACATCAGCTGCTCTTCCCTCGGATCCTTCGAGTCCTGTTTCATCTGCGTCTTCCGACTACTTTGGCTCGCACAGCCGCAGGTCGTCGTCTTCTGTGCTGTTCTCTCCCCTGGCAGGAGACAACACGCCCCTCCCGACCTCGAACGATGGAGGTCCTGTTCGCCGGCAGCGCACAGGGTCCTCGAGTCGCAACAGCGGTCGCGGTGGGCCTATGCAGCGGCCGGCGATGCACAAGAAGCGGTCGTCTGCTGACCTTGCGCTTTCTTCGTCGCAAGACTTCATGTCAAGCAATGGGCACGGATACTCCCCCAATGGCACTGAGCGGCAGTTCTGGACGCTGGACGTTGGCGATGTCTGCATTTGGAGCATTGTGTCCACGGAGCAGATCTCATACACTTTCTACGTGCCTCCGTACGCGTCGGAAGCAGTTGAGCCCATCGCTCCATTCCCGTCGCTGCACCGCCTGCTACCTCCCAACATGAGCTCGGAACATGTGCCTCAAAAGTACAACCACCAGTACACGTCGCTGGCAACCCAGCCGCTAGTAACCTTCTTTGGCAAGAACTTTAACAAGCGGAGCGACGGATCTGCCCAACATGTCATCTACTTTGGCGATCAGCCGTCAAGCCACAACGAGGTGCGCTGCGCTGAAGTGATGGCAGCAGCCGAGGTGCCTGCGGCCCCTGGGCAGTCGCAGCCGGTCTTCATCGTCCGCGACGATGGCCAGGTCATCATCCCTACTGGTCTCAAGTACCCGTAGGTTCGTAACGATCTTGGCACGGCTGCTTGTCTCCTCTCCCCCTTCCCCTTTCCTACAAAACATAACCGGAATCACTTGACTCGTCTCGGAATCAACCACACAGAATCTCAACAGCATGATACTCCCTCTGGTCCAAACCCTGTATTCCCTTCGTTAACCCCTTCCCGGTGTATGTCAGGTCCAGCAAGTCAAAAGTCTGCATAGTTGACATTGTAAAGTATGGTAGAATGCATCGTTGTCATAGGTCGGCTAGTGTCAGGTGCTGGCGAAATCCGATAGGGACGACTGCTCACTGCATTTCACTAAACGTCTCTCGTACAGATCACGACCGCCGTCAAGGAGGATTGCACTTCAGGTGTGCCAAATGCAGTTGGAATGTGGAAGCTCAAGGCAGCTGACCACCCGGAAGTTGCGATGTCGTTCATTAAGGTTCATCGCCATCTGACCTGGCTCCATACAGTGGTCATCTGCTCTTTCTGTAATTTGCTCAATTATCTCTCGAGGTCACAAGGTCACAGTTCAGAGCAACACCTGATCGACTCACTCGGCATACCGTCTCCATGTGCAACCCCAGCTCTGGCGTGATGCACTCCCGCAAGCTAGTGGATATGCATATCGGCTGTCCCAGGCCGCACCGGAAACTCAATGACCCTCGTGGGCACCTGATCCTCGCCCTCATACGCTCTGCACAGATTCAACGACAGACCGCCACATCGCGCCACAGTAGCCACAAAGCGCACAGACATGTCACATGCACGACATATGCTGTACGTCTCTCTGTGCACGAGTGGCCGCGGACCAGACTACAAGGCTTAGGCTCAGCTCTGGACGCGGCATGCATCCGTCACCCGCGGCGGTGGTGGCTCTAGGAACTGCGCGCGGCCCGCTGCAGGCAGGCACTTTGTCATTGTCATCATGAAGCAGGGGCAGGCAGGCACTTTGTCATTGTCATCATGAAGCAGGAGCAGGCAGGCACTTTGTCATTGTCATCATGCAGCAGGCAGGCATTAGCGATCGCCGGCACGGCTCTTGGCAGGTCCTTGGTGATTCGGGTCAGTGTTGAGCTTCCAACCTGGCCAGAGTATACGTGCTTAACCACTTCTGTTTTTGCGGAAGGTGTGGCAGTCATGTACCTGGCCTGGAGAGCGGAAAGGATGCTCGACGAGCGGCATGGTGAACAAAGAGGCAAACGGGGACAGGGGTGCAACACAAGATCTAACGAGGTTATACGACATCAGGACGAGAGGATGAGGGCAGACGAGGGTGCGGAGAGGCTGCGCGGGGCTGCGTTCTGCGGCCGCCGAGTCGCATCTGAGACGAGGCTGTCTGTCGTCTGGTACGAGCGGGTGACTTGTGCTCTGCAGCAGTAATGATACACTCATGTCGGCGTTGTCGAGTCGACGAGCCTGATTAGGTCTATATCACTCGCTGCTCATTTCCTGGCCCTGCCAGTACACTGGTCTGAAGACAGGAGAACCAGAGTCTGCCTCTGATCGTACTACAGATCCACGTCGCACAATAATTGCCTTTTGTCCGCAATGTCCCCTATCCGCCACGTCGTCCAGTGATGTTCACAATCTCGAAACTCGCAGTAGCCTGCTGGACTACTGTTACTGCAGTTAACCCACTTAGCAAATGATGACACTTCTGTTCTCTGTGGTGGCCACTGTTCATCGTTCATGTCCTGCACCTGGGTGCTCCTACGGTCGTTGTTCCCCCAGGTTACACATTGACTACTCGCCTCAGACTTCCCATAAAGCCGCACCTACCTAGCAACTTAGTTCGACCAATGTACAGATGCTGCGCAGTGTCAACAGTCAGGCAGCGGCTTTGCTTCGACTGCTTACTTGCCAATGATCAAAGACTATATCGTGAAACTGCCAGCTTGACATCTCTAGCGGCAATAGGCGGTGAAACCCGGCTATGTCAGTATCTGACGTCGTTTGCACCGTTGCTATCATAACACGCACTGATGCTACTGCAGTCAACGAACTGCATCAACATTCTGCATCAACGACACAAGAAATAGGAGTATATCTGCTCAGTAAAGACGCTGTAGGGGTCTGAGAGGCAAGTAGCATCGCGGCATCAACGCTTCGTTCGGGTCGCGCTCGGGCAACGCCGGTGAGGCCTCTTGCCACGCAGGTTTGTGTACATTCTGTGCAGGGCGTTTCGTCAACCTACTACTGCACTCATCAGCTCACTTCACACCTTTCCGACGATACTGCATACCTCCCGACCAGCAGCAACCCGACCAGCAGCGACAATGAGCATCCCCACTGAGCGCCCAGTCGTGGTGTGTGCTCCAGACATCGTGAGTGCTCACACTCTCTCCCGCTCGCCCTTAACTCACCACAGGTGACGGTCGCTCATGCCACAATGCCAGTCGAGCAGCCCAAAGCCGGCCAGCTGCTCGTGCAGATCCACTACGCCGCCCTTAACCCTATTGACTACATGCCGCCCCATACAGCCCCCGGCTCCGTGATGCTCAAGGATTACTCTGGCACCGTGGCAGTCGTAGGCGAGGACACGCAGGGATGGAGAGTGGGCGACCGTATCTGCGGTCTCGCGATGGGCGGGATGATCGAGCCCCTAAGTGCTGGGGCAGCGACGACGTACGCTGTCGTCGATGCCGAGTTCGCATGGCACGTCCCGAAATACGTGACGCTTGAGCAGGCGGTGACATTCGGCGTCGCAGGTACGACAGCCGCGTTCATCCTGTACCACGTCCTCAAACTGCCCTTCCCCCCAGCTAAAGTCGAGCCCGAGGAGGGCGGCGCCAAGCCGTGGATTGTCGTTCTGGGCGGGTCCGCGCAGGTCGGCCTCTTCCTCATCCAATGGGCGAAGCAGTCGGGCTTCCGTGTGGCCGCTACGGCGTCGCAAGACAACTTCCGGCTCCTGTACGATTGTGGGGCGGACGAGATGATCCGCTATACGTATCGGCGTGATATGATCAGTGATATCAACGCGCTCGAGCCACGGGCGAAAATCGTGATTAACGTTGTTGGCGGATCATCGGAGGTCTTGCCGGAGATCGTACCCGAAGGAGGAAGGTTGTTAACTCTCAATCGTGTCAGTGATGTGGAAGCAGCGGAGGAGATCGACTTTGCGAGTGTGTTTCCGCCACATAGGATGTTCGACAAGAGCGCGAAGGACTGGTTGGTGGACTTCTACAAGCGCCTGCCACGGTTCGCAGGGACGTGGGTCCGCCCGACACGGGTGACGGTGAGGGAGGGCCTCGAGAGCATACAGCAGGCGTTGTATGATCTTGTGCAGCAAAAGGTGCGGGGGACCAAGCTGGTGATCAAGGTGGCTCACTGAGCCAGCAGTGCGAGCGAAGCGAGTGCTGCGAGTTGGTCAGCAGGATATCCCAGCAGAAGATCAGCGGATGAGTGTGGCGAGCTGGGAAGTAGGGTGGGCGAGCTAGACAGTCGTCGAGCTGGTAAAATACGGCGAGAATCAGCCAGCCTGTACATATAATGACCTATGGCCAGTAAAAGCAGTTTGATGCATAGAAAGCTGCACTGTTGCAGTACGATCGCGCCATGTCCACCGTCATACCTGCCTACTTCCTCTCCCTTCTTCACTGCTCTACTTGTCAACCTGTCCTCCTTAACCCGTGATGCCCTCCTACATTCCTGATGACCACTACCAACCCCCTCGTACAACCATCGCATGTGACATGCCTCGCTCACCACTCACTACCCGCTCACACTCAGGCCGAGGGCGCTGGAGACGCCTTCGGCCCCGAGGACGCCTTCGGCGCAGGCGACGCCTTTGGCGACTCGGGCCTCGCCGCAGCCGCCACCTCGGCCACCGCATCCGACGGCTGCCCGCCCTGGGGCGGGGACGAGATGCCAACGAGGTTCTTCACCCCCTCCGTCACCTTGTCCACCACCGCCTCGAGGCTGAACGACCCGAGCCCCTCCTTCTCCTCAATCTCGCGCTCGCGCTCCTCGAGCTCGTCCTCCTCGTGCAGGTGCCAGTGCTCGGCGCGCTTGACTGCGCGGTCCCACCCGCGGCGCATGCGTGCGCGCTTCTTCTCGTCGATCTTGGGCTCAAAGTTCTGCACCTCGGCAGTGTTGACGTCCTTGAGCGTGTTGGGGTCGAAGAGGTTCCAGCCGAAGAGGCCGAGTGCGTGGCCTGCGAGCAGGGCGGAGCCGAGGGCTGTCGACTCGCGCATCGACGGGCGGACGACGGTGAAGCCGCCGATCTGGCGTCAGCAAGGGGGTCGGGGAAGCGGCAGGTTGCAGGCATGGTCATAGGCACTGAGCTGGCCGAGCTGATGAAAATTACAGAGTAGAGGATGATAGTCTTATCTCAACCACACTCCGCCGGCGCGTACACCAGCAGCTTGGCAAGATTCAACTCTGGGCCGCTCCGGGCATGGTGTAGCCTATGCAATGGTGTACTCACATTAGCCTGGAGCTGCATCGCGAGGTCCGAGTTGGTCACACCACCGTCAACCTTCAGCTTGTCGACCTTGATGCCACTCTCCTGCTCGATGACATCGAGCACCGCACGCGTCTGGAAGCACACCGCCTCGAGCGTCGCGCGCGCGATGTGTGCGGAGGTAGAATACGAGGTCAGGCCGATCAGTGTGCCTGCTGCTGTGCGGTCCCAGTAGCTGGGGTCAGCGAGAGCTCACATCGGAGGTGTCGGAGCAATGTATAAAGGGCGAGCGGGAGGGCCATGGCTCGAACATGAGAGACGGAGTCACACAGCTCACTAGCTGCCCGTGATGCACATTTGTTGAGACCTCTGATAGTAGTAGTCGTTTGGAATTGGAAGGCACTCGGCCCCCCTTTCAGGCGTGTACTCACGGAGCAAGCAAACCAGCAAACGCAGTAACAAAGTACACGCCGCCCGTGTCCTCCACCGACCCAGCGAGCATGTCCATCTCTGACGACTCCTCAATCAGGCCGACCTGGTCACGCAGCCTGGTGTTAACTGACCCTTACCCTCAGCACGCACCATTTGATAGCCGAACCTGCGACGGCAATAGACCCCTCGAGCGCATACACAGGCTTGGCATCAGGCCCAGCCTGAAACGCAAGCGTGGTGATCAACCCGTTGTTCGAGTACACGACATCCTCGCCCGTGTTGAAGAGCAGGAATGCACCCGTGCCGTACGTGTTCTTCGCATCACCCGCCTGCAGGCACTTGTTGCCCACGAGGGCGGCCTGCTGGTCGCCTGCTATTCCCGCAATGGGCACGCCTGTGAGCGGCGTGTCGATCTCGGCAGTGATCTTGCCGTACACCTCGGCGGAGGAGACGATTTTGGGCAGGATCGAGGGCCTGATGCAGAAGAACTGGAGGAGGCCGGGGTGCCACTCGAGTTTCTTCAGGTCGATGAGGAGGGTGCGGGATGCGTTGGTGCCGTCGATGATGTGTAGGCCGCCGTTGACGCCGCCGGTGAGGTTCTGGAGTCAGCCCGATTGTTCATAACAGCGATCTCATGAGCACGAGTATCGCAATCCCATGAGCACGAGTATCTGGATCTCATGCTCCCATCCGTCGGCTCACAACCCACTCACATAGACGAGCCAGCTGTCCACTGTGCCAAAGTGCAGGTCATCATTCTCGTGCGCGTCGTACACGCTCTTGTGGTGCTCCAGCATCCAGCGCAGCTTGATGGCAGAGAAGTACGTCGACAGAGGGATACCCGTCACTTTCACCAGGCCGTCCTTCCCCTTGACAGTCTTCCCGTCGTGCACGAAGCCCGCCGACTCGAGCTTCTCGTCCATCTGCTTCACGACTGATACTGTGCGGGTGTCGTCCCACACGATCGCGTTGCACAGCGACTTTCCGGTCGACTTGGACCAGCAGACCGTCGTCTCGCGCTGATTCGTGATTCCGATGCCCTTGACGCTCTCCCTGTGCCAGCCGACAAACTCGAGCTGGAACATTGCACGGGTGATGCACACGCGCATCGCCTCGACGAGCGCCTCGGGCTCGTGCTCGTGCCACCCGGCGTACGGGAGGATTTGTTCGAACTCTTCCTGGTGCTCGGCGACGATTTTGGCGTGTTCGTCGAAGACGATGAAGCGCATGGAGCTGGGGTCAGCGGCTGCAGGAGCAGGCAATGCGCGCAGCGCGTTGCCGGCGACGAAGCCGAATACAGAGCAGTCAAGGCGCTCCCATCATTTGAGGACAGTGGAATCCACCCGATTGCCAGCAGCTCATCACGCAGCGCTGTCTTGAAGGGCTTACTGCATGGTAGCTGCAGACGATTATGTCGAGCAGCAGCTGCCGACAATCGAGACTTGGAGAACTCGATGCCCACCTAACTCAACGCCGTGCCACTCCCACATCCACTCACGTAGTACCACAGTCGAGACTGCCGACAAACTCGCCACGACGCAACACCCCACTCCCCCTCCCCTCGATCGCCGAGAACCCCCCAAAGCCACCCAGACCCGCATGCCGCGGGTGCTCGGAGACGAAGCTGCTCTTGCGGGAGGACACGAGCTCATTCGCGAGCGGTTGCGTCGGCGATCCAGCACGCGACAGGAGCGACGGCGTCGCTGGGCCAGAGTACTCTGCCTTTGTGATCGGACGGGGACCAGAGGCGAGCGAGGAGCGGCGGGAGAGCGATGGCTGCGAGCCGGCAGAGCCATAACCTGAGCCGGTACCTCCTCCCGCGTTGTACGAGTACCGCGGCGTCGGCTGGACCATCGAAGGTCGGCGCGACGAGTGCGGCGAGGGCACGGGGGACTCGAGGGCGCTCTCGTCGGGTGGTGGGGGCATTGCGAGTCACGAGCGAGTTACGAGCGTAGCGAGTAACGAGTGAGTGACGAGCTAGTCACTGGATTAAGGCAACGGGAGTAATAGGAGAAGTCTCAGACAGTCGGTAGTCCGTGAAACAGGTAGATGTCAACGTTTTGTCGATGGGTAGTAGTTGTAGTAGCAGACTTCGGTGACACCACCCGTATATCGCGGTGACGTCCAACCGAAGCGCCTGGCGGATGGACCACTTAGGAGGTTAGTTGCTACCGAGGTGAGGTCGGTTCAGGTGTTCAGTCAGGTACGCGATCTCATCCAGTGACGAATGCGGCTCGGCAATAATCCTGCCCCGTAGTTTGATCTCGTATGCTGCACAGCGATGCACTGCGAGGCGACTGCGGGAGTCGTTTCACGTGTCGAGCGTAGGAGGTAGTCGTCAGAGGTGAGATCTCTTGGTATGCTTGGGAGGTAAGTGGTGGTACCATCAGTATTGGGTCAGTCGACATCAGTCTTCTTGCTCTCGCTCCTCACCCCGCGTGGTGACAACGCCCACCGCGCCACCGCAGTCTCCCCACCCCCACCCGCCCCGCACCATAGCTCAGTCGCTCGGTCTTGTGCTCGGCATGCACGGCATGCACGGCATGCGCGGTCCGGCGCCGGTGTCTTGGGTGGAAAGTATTGTATGCTTGCTCGCTGTGGACTGTGACTGGCTGAGTGTCGACTGCGCGGTCGTCGACGGCGTCGTGGAATGGAGTTGGGATATATTCTCCGCCGGTGTCAGTTTGACACCAGAACGCAGTTGTCAGGCTGACTCCCTAAAACCCACGTGGGCGCCGCGTAAAAGCCACGTGCTATGTCCGCCAACGTCAGGCTGACTTTGGCACGTGGACACCACGAGATTTGACTGTTAATGTCAGGCTGTTTAGCGGACATCCCTCGCACTCCTCGCCGCGTCGATCGAACGGACAAAGGATCATTTCACTCGGCACTCGGGAAACACGGCAAAGCTAGGCAACGTCTGAACTCTGCATCGTACTTTGGCTTGTGGGAAGGGTTGGTTCTGGTCTTGCCTCTTCTTGCATTGCATAGGCGGCGACGGCGATAGCGATAGCGACGGCGACGGCGACAAGACAGTGGACGTCCACACCCACTGCAACGACTTGCTTGGCATTCATATCAGTCTCATTTTGGGCTATCGGACACTACAGCATTTGGACAGTGCGCGAATTCACACTGCATCGACATCGTGGGATATTTCTTGACGTTTGGACCTTCGTCTCCGCCAAGGCAGTAAAACTCTCCTTTGGCCTAGGTTGATCTCGCTCGGGAGCTCGCCGCCCTCGCACGCACGCTCGCTATCGCTCGCGCGCGTGCTCGCGCTTGCTCGTCCACGATGCCCCCCAAACGCGGCTTCTACATCTCCCAGGACACCCCCAACGTCAGCCCCAAGCTCTACCCCGCCCAGAGCCCGCCGTCCCAGCCATCCTCCGTCTTCCCCCTCAGCTCGCATGTGTCCCTCCCCGGGCCGGGGACCCTCTCCATGCGGCGCCAAATACGGCGGCCCAAGAAGTTCATCTACGTCCTGGTCGTCTTTGCCCTCCTGTACTGGTTTGGCATACGGCATGGTCTCCGGGGCGATGCCCCGCTGCCACTGGGGTTTGCGCCTGCCCACGGGCACCGGCGGAGACCACGGACGATGAACTTTGTGCGCAACGGGATGGCGCAGCTGCTGCCGCTGCGGCGAAACCAACCACAGCCCGAGCACCCGTTCTACGAGCTCATGGAGCGGGCGGAGGAGACATGGCGCCTAGTCCGGGATAGGCAGTCGAAGACAAAAGCAGCAGCTGTGAAGGAGTACAAGAAGCGCTACCACATGGACCCCCCCGCCGGCTTCGGGCACTGGTACGACTGGGCGATAGCCAATGGTGTCGAGCTGATCGACGAGTACGACCTGATGATGCGCGATGTGCTCGCACATCACGCTCTCGAGCCTGCCACGTTCATCCAGCGCTCGAAGGGGCTCCAGAAAGAGCCCCACTCGTACACCATCAAGATCACGAAAGACAGTGTCGAGCTCTCAGGCGACAGGGCGAAGGAGTCCCGGCCTACAAAGTTCGCCGGCCTTATCAATGGGTTCCGCCACGAGCTGCCTGACGATTTCGAGCTCCTCATCACCGGCAGCGACCACGACGTGAGCTCCGTCGTGCTCGGCAAGGACCAGCGCAAGCGTGCGATGGAGCTCGTGAAGAACAAGCAGCACTTCACACCCGAGGAGCTGACGTACTTCGAAAACCCGGGGCGCACGCCCGCCTGGGGGTGGTTCAAGGCGTGCCCGCTCGACTCGCCTGCCAACCAGCGCTCAGACGCCGAGTACGCCGAGACCTCCGGCAAGTCCTTCATCCACGACCACGTCGCAACGATGGACTTTTGCGAGTTCCCCCAGCTGAAGCGCCTGCACGGTGCGCTGTGTATCGACCGCGAGGACCGCTCCCCGTCCAAGCTGAAACCGTGGCTCGTGCACTCCAAGCTGCCTGGCGACGCGTCGTTCCTCATCCCCCCAATCGAGGGCTTCTCGAACCTCACGGAGGCGAACATCCCCTCCCTTGGCAGGTGGGAGGACAAGCTCGACCCCCGTGTGCACTGGCGCGGCTCGACGACGGGCGGCATCTCCACACAAACAGACTGGCGCGACTCGCACCGCTACCGCCTGCACCTGATGTTCAACGGGCGCAAGGGGAACGACACGGAGTGGCAGGAGAAAACGGTGGACGTGATGATCCCGGACGGGAGGGGAGGTTACGAGCGTGTGAGCAGGCATGCGCATCATCTGGCCCAGGTGTATGGGGATGTGAAACTTGCGGGGAAGATCTTGCATGCGCCGACGGACAAGCTGAGGGAGGAGATTGCACAGGAGATACAGTTTGGGCCCACGCTGTCGTTCAAGGACAGCTGGATGTTCCGTTACGTGCTGGACGTGGATGGGAATGGGTGGTCGGAGCGGTTCTACAGGTTGCTGTCGAGTGCGAGTCCGGTGCTGAAGATGACGATGTTTGCAGACTGGCATATGGTGAGTCAGGAGCCAGGAGTCGACCGCACGTCGGTCGGCTTCGTGGCGAGGGTGGGACTAGCCAGTGGGAGCTAGTTGCTTTCTGAGAGCCATCTACGTCTCTCAACCAGCCTCCTTCCCCTTCATTCCCCCATTTTTGCGTTGGACTAGGTCTCTGGCTAGCATCCATCACATATGGAGCTTTAAACAGTCCCTACCCTCGATCATCCATCTGCCACAACCTGCTTCGTCTCGCGCTCCCTATCCCCGTGCTGACAGCAGGACCGCCTCATCCCGTGGTACCACTACATCCCCATCCAGCCCGACTATTCGGACCTGTACGACATGCTCGCCTTCTTCGTCGGCCCCATCCAGGCAGACGGCAGCGTCGACCACACAAAGGGCCACGACTACCTCGGGCGCAAGATCGGGCTCGCGGGCCAGGAGTTTGCGCTCACCCAGGCGCGCTGGGTGGACATGCAGGCGTATGTGAGTACACTTGACGCAGGAAGGACTGAGCTGACGCCCAGACATACCGTCTGCTGCTGGAACTGCGGCGGCTGCAGCAGCTCGACCGCGCAAAGGCGAGCTACACGCCCGCCGAGGACATCCAGGGACAATAATCATAGTTGCATAGAATCTGTACACTAGCATGCAGCATGGGTAGGGAGTTCAGGGAGCGACTAGGTCTGCTCGGGATGCGCACTGCTTCTTCAACGCATACACACTGCATGTTGTTTGATGCTGTTGTACTTCCTTCAACGCTGACTGCATCCACTATACCCACTATAAGGATGTTAATACGAAGACTATCACAATACTGCCTTCTGAACTTGATTAAACTCTGATAAGAAGTACCCACGTGACCTGTCGCCGATTCTGTTTTGATAAGATTTCCACAACCCACCTCCACTCCTCCTCCACACCACACCATGTCGACGACCCCAGCACTGTCCAAGAAGCAGCAGAAGGCGCTCGCGTTCCGCGCAAAGCAGAAGGCTAAGAAGGCCGAGGAGGCGCCGGCCGACGTGCCCGAGGCGGACCTGGAGGAGGACGACGAGGCGGTCGCGCCGGTGCCGGAGACGATCCGCGAGGACAAGGGCGGGCGGAAGCGCAAACGCGGCGAGGGCGAGGGCGAGGATAAGGATGGAGATGAGAAGGCAAAAGGGAAGGGGAAGGGCAAGGACGAGGCAGGGGAGGAGGCAGTGGCAACATCAGAACCTAAGCCGAAGAAGAAGAAGACCAAAGAGGCAAAGCAGCGGTTCATCCTGTTCCTTGGTGAGTTGGGGGTCCGTTCCCGCTGACAGTAGGCAACCTGGGGTTCAAGACAACACGAGAAGACGTAGCGAGCCACTTCAAGGAGGCGGCGGGACGTATCCCCGCTGTGCGATTGCTCACTGAGAAGCCGAAGCCGGGTGCGTCAGAGCCACCAAAGTCCCGCGGCATCGCCTTCCTGGAGCTCGCGACGTCAGAGGAGATGCAGAAGTGCCTCAAGCTGCACCACTCGATCCTCAACGGGCGGCGGATAAACGTCGAGCTCACTGCTGGTGGCGGGGGCAAGAGCGCGGCGCGCAAGGGCAAGATTGCAGAGCGGAATGAGCGTGTCGGCGTGCAGAGGGAGCGGAGAGCCGAGCGCGAGAAGGAGGAGGGCGGGGATGACAAGGGGGAGCCAAAGGCCGGCGAGGGGGCAGATGCGTGGACCGAGAAGGAGAAGGTGGAGGACGCGGATGTGAACGGGTACAAGATGAGGGGTGGGCGGAGGGTCAAGGTCTCGAAGGTGAGTGGTGGAGTCGGGGCGTTGTGTGTGGTTAGGACGAGCAGCATGGCTGATGGCAGGATAAGAAGAAGGGTAAGGAGGAGAACAAGGGCGGCTGGGCACGACCAGGACAGAGTGGTCAGCCGCGAAAGTTTGCAAAGTGGCAGCCGACTGGGGCGAATGCGCAGCCGGTGGGATGAGGGCGTGTATGATAATGAGGACATGTACTTGTACGCTGGGACGAGGCCTCCTGACAGGGCGGCATTGTCGTTCTGTACTGACCATCTACTTCACATTGAGTAGAGGGGCGTTGTGGTCTGAAGCTTGGGCGGGACAGCCGACAACTCACCTTCAGCAGTCACACGATGCTCACGACTGTGCTGAGCATGGCTTCTCCTTACTGAGGTGACTACCTCGCGAATCGCGTCGGCAGGTAACCATGCCCAAGGTGACTGACTATACACCACCACCACTTCGGGGCGTGCTTAGTGCCGGCGATCGCCTGCTGCAGCTGTGCTTCATCGTTGACGACCGGTGCTTTCGTGTCTGACAGAGACACCAGTGGTCAGAGCCACAGCAACGAAGCGCAAATACCCAGTGTTCGACTCTCGAAGTCCAGGGCCGCAGATGATACCGAAAGGCGTAGTACAAGCAGCCACAGGCCGTCACACTGTTACTACTGTCATGCGCATCCACATCGATCTAATAATCCCATGTTCACGGCGACACCAGGATTGATTCCCTTCCCACCGTTCCTCGTCACCAATATCAAATCAAGACATCACCGGCCAGCACTCAAGGCATCCCATCGTACTCTGCTCTCGCTCCACCCCAGCCATCGCGAACATACTATATGCAGAGAAACCATGATGATGTAAAAGCTGTCTAGATTATACTCAGCGCCCAGCGCTGCTAGGAGCTGCTCTCGCCTCGTGCGGGTGGGAGTAGCCCAGTCCACACCTTCTTATGTCATGTCATGCGCCGTCGCCAGCGCGTCACGTCAGAATCGTGTGTGATCGCCTGATTGGCACTGAGGTTAGTGACCACTTCGTTGGAGAGAAAGGAAGACCTGTGTGTCAGCGTTGGCCTCAACATGGCGTCCAGGACGGCGAAAGGCCGAGTCCATCTTTGAAAGCAGCACACCACTGCCGGCTCCCACCGCCTACCAGCCCGTTTCATCATGACCATCGCGGCCACCACAGGCGCCACCATTGATCACCACTATGATCGCCTTCACCACGGCTCCCAGCGCAACCCCCACCAACTTCCTCCTCCTCTTTTTGGCTTCCCGCTCAGCCCAACCCCCTCATTCAGCCCCTCCCCGCTCAATCCACTACCTCTTCCTGATCTCCGCCCACCGTCACCAGTCCCCGCCCAGCCCACACTTACCTACCAAACTGCATACCGGCAGATACGTCATGACCTTGCACTTGCACCCCGGCGCCGTGCAGCCGCAGACATGCTCGTCGGCGCGGCACACCGGCGCGGAGCACACATCAGGCGGTTGTGGGCGGTGGCCGTTGCGGTGTTGTTGTCGCCTGTGCCGTGGCCTGCAGGCTAAGCTTGCGTCGGGAGCTGGGGAAATGGACATGGCGGCGAGGTCGGAGCTGCGACGGCGTCGCAGCGGAGACGTGGCTTGCCGCGTCAAGACGGGTGGTTGCAGCGAACTGACTTCGACGTCGACCCGGTCGCAGACACGGGCAGTCGCTTTGGAATGAAAGGTCGTAATCGTCGTCCCTCGACTCGCGAGTAGAACTAGTCACAGGCTACCTGGCACTCCTGGAGCTAGGCTGAGATGTAAAGTGTGTGGAGTAGCACCTCTGGCGTCAGCTATATGGACCGTCTGGGCGCCAGATAGCTGTGCAGCTGGACATCGAGCCCGCGACTGGCACGTTGGGTTAACGCGATGAGACGAGAGGAGACGTGGTACACAGCTCGAGCTGATAAGTAGCGACGGGACTATGGATTCTTGGCCAGGGCGCAGGGGCCCTCGTCTCCGGAATGTCCCTCGATGCCCCCTACACCACTACTCACCTCAGATCCCGGGGGCACAGACACACGAAGAGACTGAGCAACACAGACACAGGCGACGTCGATGTGCTGTTCTATATGGAGACAGACAGCGGGACGCCGATCCGGGGGGCGGGGTAGTCGAGATCGGCAATGGATAGTGTGGACTGACGACTATGCCAAGACCTCGTTTACGGCGGCGTTCCGTACTAGTCTTTGAGTTGCTGCTGCTGTTGCTGCTGGGAGCAGCTCTGTGCTGAGGAGTAATCCGATACCCAGGCCCGCGAGCTCACCTGCTCGCGGGACGGCTGGGCGTGGGGGAGGGGGGAGGCGCTGCGGTGCGTGAATGGTGGAGGGCGGGGGGGTGGTGCTCAACACGGAGTGCTGGAATTGCGCAATGGGAGTGGAGTATTGAGCAGTGTGACAGACCAGGATGTGCGCCGTAGCCAGAGGACCAGAGGCCGAGCGACGCACGGGCCGCAGCGAGCGTGTAGCGGTTGACTCGTTGAGGAGAGAGTTGATGAGAAGAGTGATTTAGTGAACACCGAGTGGGAGGACGGTCTATTTTCTGTAGTTTTGAGCTTTTTTGGGGGAGGTGGTGGTGTTGGCAGTCGACAAGCGTCCAACACGCAACAGAGAGCAGATGTCGTGAGGACAAGGCCAAGAAGTAGATCCGTAGCGACAAGGGAGGCCGACGCGGGATACACGAGGTACGGAGAAGGAGAGCGGAGAGGAGGCGTCGTCTTAAGGCGATGCAAAGGTGTGCCTGTGGCTACCTGTCTTCATTGATGCCTCTGCGGCAATCTCGGCGTCGTTGCCGCTATTCCTGCCGCTGAAGCGTCGCAAATGGGGTTGGGGCTGCAGAGGGTTTTCTTATCAGTGTTGCCGTGCTGTCGGGGGCCGTTGCAACGGGGCAGATCTGGTAGTTACCGGGGCTGATACAGGAGGAGGTGAACGGACAATAAACTCGAGACAGTTGTCGTCGCTTGTCGTCGTTCTGTTCTCTGCAACGTTTATACTTTTGCGTCTCTCTTGGGTCGTCACCGCGACGTTTATCGATCTATCCTACATGCTTATGTGTCGCGATGTTTACAAGACTGACAGCTGACAGCGGGACGTCCGCCGCTGGGCTGAGCCCAGGCAGGGACAGGAACTGACCAGATCAGCCCAGATCAGATCCCATCTGGCCTTCGGCTCATCTACCGTCATGTCGTATTAAACATGCCAGCAGTTCATCCTTCTGGCAAGCTTGTAAGCCATTGCAATCCCCAGCAGCATCGATAGAGCAACAACACGCATGCCGAACACGGAGCAAGCGATAGCCTCCCGAGGAGATGGCCCAGGCAGGCCATTTGGGTTTGGTCGCTTTGTGCCTGCTTGGCCAACGCATCTGCCCAAGCCACGGGCCGAGCTACCCACGATGCTCGCGCTGTACGCTGTACGACTGTGCGGGTGCGGCATCGCTTCGTGCTGTAATCCATGTTGCTGGACCCCGCAGCGCAGATCGTAAGTCAGACCGTGCCGCATCGGCATTCATCTCCAAATAAGCATCGGAAGCGAATGCGATCCCACGACTTTGGCATATCGTATGTCCGCCCCGCTCAGCTGCCTAGCTCGTCCCAGGCCTGTCTGGACCGAAGCAGCGAGGCATTATGAGACCCACATATGGCAGGTGTACCAGCGTTCCAGCGTTACAGCACCATTGCGGCGTCCGTGGCGGCTGTGTGGCGGCGCGAGTGATCGGATGAAGCCGTAGCTGAGTAGTCGAGTAGATGGACCATGGTCATGGTCAATGTAAATTCAGTCAGCCTTGGCAGCTGGACGGCATGTCTGGGCTCGACAGCGACGCGGACCACGCAGTAGTGCAGTCCACATTCCGATGGAATAAGCTCGCGTGTAGTAACAGACTCGTCGCGGTGGTGACGGCGCAGATGTATCGGGCAGGTTGCGGATCAGTCTGTCAACACCTCGAAAAACACAACCAAGCATGCCAGGCAACAACAGACCTAGCTCCGATCAGCATCTGAGGCCTCTCGGTCATAGCTGTAGCGTTGTTCGCTCCAGCCGTGCAAGCATGGCAGGGCGATATCCTTCGATCCTTCAACGCTGTTGACATGAATGAGATCCGTGCCTCTCGGACGTATCACCGAGCCTGGGCTCTTGACACGAATGCCGACGCCAAGTGGGCAAGCAACTGCTCATCTCCCACCTCCCGGGGGCCGCTGCCGAGACGTTTCGGGCTCAATTCAACGCTTGTACGCGCTTGTACCTCTCGCTGCGTGTCCTTATCAGCCAGCTGCTTGCAACTCCTGCCTCGGCCATGATCGGCCAGAGTCGATTCCAGCTAGTCTGCACTAGGGTGTCCTAGGAATCAGCTAGTGTCGCACGACCGAGTCACTGGCACCGGGTCACATATGCCAGCAATGCCAACTATGCCATGCCATTTGCCATGCCACGTAGCCGCCTAGTCGAGAACCGCGTAGCCGCGTACCTCCCACTCCTTGTAGCTCGTAGCTTGATGCCGATCACTTGCTCAGGTCGACACGTGTTGCATCGTCGGTGGAGTTTACATATATGCGGTAGGAGTCTGTAGACAAAACAGCAAATCAAAGCCGGGCACAAAGGTAAACAAAGAAAAAATAGAAAAGTAAAGTGGGGAGCGTAGGCTGGTATGACAGAGACCATATGTAGAAACGCAGAGAGATATGCTGGTAGAGAGATGTATAGGGGTGACGAGCCGTGGGAGCCATTGGAAGCTGTGGTAGGAGCTGTGGATGGACGGGAGACGATAGAGTTGTAGCGGAAGGAGAAGTCAACTGTCCGTGATTCGCAACTAGGCCTTGAGGGACACAGGGGCAGCGGCCTCGCCAGCAACGGCGGCGAACGACGAGTTGACAGCAGGAGCGGCCGCAGCAGCAAGCTTGGCCTTAGCGACCTCGGGGTTGGGCGTGGTCGAGACAGAGATGATCACAGCGTCTTGTTCAGAGTCAGAGTCCATGGTGACCTCAGTCTTTGCAGACTTCTCTTCGGTCTTTTCGGTGGTGGTGGTAGTAGCCGCTGTCCTGTTCACGCTCTTGGCCGCCCCGTTCGCGCCCTTAGCCTCGTCCGCACTGCTCTCGCCGTTCTCGACCTCCTTAGCAGGCTTGACGGGGGCAGGCTCGCTGAGCACCTGAGCAGCAGTCTTGCCCCAGGATGGCTCGCGGCGCTCAGTGGGAGTGGCAGTAGCACTGCCGAGGCCGAGAACGGGGAACTCGTCTGCACGCGGCACACGCTGAGGAGGGAGCGCCTTGCGGGCATCCGCGGCGCCGTTCGACGACGAGCGCCCTGCGTGGCCGTGGCCGTGGCCGTTGGCGAACGAGCGAGGGCCGCCGCGGCGGGCCCCGTTCGGCGAGTGGGCACGCGAGTGGGGGTGGTGCGCGCGCGACGTGCCAGGCTGGCTGGCTGATCGGGAGGCGGGTACGGATCCGGAGGGCTTGGGGGGGAGGGTGGCAGAAGCAGAGAGAGTCGCAGTGTCCTTGTCGGAGACGTCACCGGCGGGGGACGAGTCGCCGCTGTGGGCAGCCGCAGCCTGTGCAGCCTTGGCCTGCATGATGTGGTGCTGGCGCGCAGGGTCGTAGTGCGCACCTGGCATCATGCGCATGACGCGCGAGCGAGTAGGGGCTGGGGGAATGATGCCACGGATGACATCGGGGTGGCGCACATCATTGCCCTCGGCGTCGATGTGGGGGAACTTGCAGAACTCGCCGTTGCGGCACTTGCCTTCGCGGAAGAAGGCACATGGGGGAGGGTTACCGTCCTTCCACTGGCCGAGGTGTGAGGAGCCTGCACGGCCACCAGGACCCCACGGCCTAGGGCCACCAGAGAACGAGGGCTTCTTGCCGTGGCCGAACTTGGGCCCGCCGTTGAACTGGCCAAAGCTTTGTCTCCGTCCGGGTCCACCGGCGGGGTATACACCATTGGGAATGAAGGGCTGGAACTGGGGAGGGGAGGTGGCGAAGAAGGCAGGGTCGGCAGGCATGGGAGGTCCTTGTGTGGCCATGATGGGAGGGGACATGTAGCCCTGAGGGGGCGAGCCGATGAATGCAGCGCCGTTGGCAGCGGCTGCTCCGTCTTCGGGGACAACGCCGGGCACTGGCATCCCAGCAGGGATAAAGGCAGCAGTTTGTGCTGATGGGACGTGGGGTGGAGTCGTGCTTGTCGGGTCCTGGGCGGCAGGCGCAGAGCCATCTGTCGACTGCTGCTGGGCACCCTCTACAGCTCCGTTCTCGCCTACTTGTGGTTGCTGGGCTGCTCCGGCCTCGCCGTTGGGCGCCGCAGCGCCTGAGGGGACAAACTCCTGAGCACCGGGGTAGAACGGTGCTCCATTTGGCGGGTATGGCATGTAACCCGCCGCCTCGTACGGTGCGCCGTAGCCCGAGGCCCCGGGGTAGAAGGCGCCGGGGACCTGCGGTGGGTGGTAGAACATGCACGATGTGCCGTACTTGCAGTTGGGGAAGTTGCGGCACGGAATAGTCTTGGCGACCTCGGCGGGGGGGAGATTGGCGTTGACACTGGCGCCTGCGCTGGTGGGAGTCGACCCGTTGGAAGCCGAGTCCTTGCGGGGCACGAAGGGGGCCGGCCCACCGGGGTAGAAGCCTGGTTGGAAGAACTGGGGAGGACCCATCTGCGCGAATGGCGGAGGGACACCGAACATTGGTTGCGGGTACAGGATGGCCAGCATCGCCGGGTCCATTGTCAATCCTGGGGGAGGGACTATAGCCCCGGCAGCAAGCAGCTCTCGCACGACCTCTGTGTGGCCCTGGGCCACGGCAAGCACAATTGGCGTGCACCCTGTGGAGATGTCTGAAGAGTCAGCTCTGTCAACATCAAATCCCATGTCGCATCTGCATCTGCTAGGCCGTGTTGGTATAGCCATACACAACACACAGGTGCAGAGCGCTTCACTTACCCAAAGTCTCCAGCTGGTCCAACCCCCGGCTGAGTATGGCACGCACGTCCTCGACCCGACCCTCGGCGCATGCCCGGTGCAGCTCGCTCTGCGGCTGCGGCTGCGGCGGTTGCTGCTGGCTGATAGACAGGTTAGCAACGTCGGTCTCGAGACCAGCGACGTCGTCGGCAGCAGCAGCACCGGCGGTCGCGGCGCCCGAACTCTCCTCGGCAGCGGCAACAGCAGCTGGGACAGCACCGTCAGCGACAGCAGCAGAAGCAGCAGGAGCATCAGCGGCAGCAGCCTTGGGCACGGCGACGTCGGGGGCGGCGGCGGCAGCGGCCTGGGGCTGCGAGTCGGTCGTCATGATGATTGATATTCCGTCGAGGCGAAAGGGCTGACGGAGCTGCTGTTCGAGCTACTGTCCTGCGTTCGGGCGGGCGTCTGGTCACTCGAAAAGGAGACCGGACGAAGCGCTGGAGCGAGGGTGAGGGGCAAGCGTTGGAGTGCCGAGGGGGAGGGGGGGGGGAGGGGTGGGTACTAGTCGCAGTCGATAACGAGTGCGGCCGGATACTCTGATTCTCTTTTATCGATGACAGAAATGTGCGAGTGAGAATAGAGAGGATGCGAGGGTTGAGGATCAAAGGTAAACGACGACGACGGACGACTAATGCCCTACTTCGGGACTATCAGGCCAATCTTACACCTACTTTTTTCCAGACAGACAGACGAGGGTTCCGTTCCTAATTTCTGCTGGACTGGAAAAGTGGGCCTACTGGGCTACTCGCCTACTCTGCGTGGCCGCGTATTACAACTCTTGGCTGGGCTGTGGGCTAGGTGTAGGACTTTTGCCGGCTGCATACGCCTGCCGCCGGCCCTTGAATCCTGGTCCTTGATCTCCCTTAAGCCTGACAGACCACTATGCAGCTGAGCAGCGTAGCAGCGCGGCTGGACAGCTGTAGCTCTCTTCTGCTTGAGCTTAAGCCTCCCTGGGTTTGGCTGACTTTTCTGCCATAGGCGTCCTGCCATGAACATGTTGCCGGTCCTCGTACACTGATGCAGCGCTTCAATGCTGCTGCTCGCCCCCTGTCGGCTCCCTGTCGGTGCCCACAAAGCCTCTGCTTAATACCTCCGTACACCCGACACAGTGCAGGCGAGCTGCGGCACCAGGCAGGTAACAGCGGAGTTCGCTTCTCGCTCCTTGCTCCGCTTCCGCTTGCTGTCAGGGGGCCGTGTACATTGCACAAGCGCCTTTGCAGTGTCGGGCTTGCGGCTTGCGGAACTTGAGCCCTTGCCCTTGGGGCATTACGACGGCTGCCTTGCACCTTGCACATCTCGCCCCTTTGTCTCGCACCATTGTCGTTTGCCTGGCAGACTCAGGCATTGAGTGTGTCTGGGACCCCGCTTGTACATGAACATTGCGAGTCCGGCCGACAACGTTACAACCGCGTACGACCGCTTGCTCTGTGGTACGATCTCACACTGTACGCATTGGCCTCTGTTGCTCAATCGCCCTGCTAGCCCTGCTGCGAATACCGAAGCCACACCAGTCGCGTGTAAGACGTTCGCAGAGATTGCCGAGCCGGAGGGAGCATCGGGAGTGGGCGTAGGCGTCCTCCTTCGTAGTCGTGCCTATCACCCTCCGTATCAATATGCTCGGAACCGTGTCACAGAGATCATTCCGCCAAGCATTCAGCAGCTCCAGACACGCCGCCGCTGCAGCACACGCTGCCCACGCAGGACGTATGTCCTCGTCTTCTGCGGCTCCGGCGCAGCCTGCGAAACCCCGCAAGCCCTCACCATACCGGCTGCCGGCATTGGAGATATTCCACGACACATTCGCTCCCCTCCGAGCTGCTGGCTGGCGCTTGGAGGGCCTGCCGCACCTCACAGCTGAGCTTGAATCTCGCGACAACCTGTCCTCGAGCGCAGACCTCCAGGGGCGCCAGCTCGCACGTACGTACACCTTCCCACGCGACAAAGAGGGATGGAGGACACTTAGTGCACTGTTCGGACGCGTCGCCGAAGCAGTAGAGGCCGAAGATGTGAGTGTTGCGGCGTCTTGACGGGACGGGATTGGTCTTGGCTCGGTCTCCGGGAGTTCGGCGCTCACATCCAGCACCATCCAGTGATTGCAGTGGGCCCAGTGGCCGACGTTGCGCGCGCGGGGCATTGGGAGGTTGGTGGCGGTGGCGGGGAAGGTTATGTGCTGCACATCGCGATGCACACGCACACGCCCATGCCCCCGCTAGGCAGCGAGGAGTTCAAAGAGAAGAAGCCAGAGCCAGGGGTCACTGGCAAGGATCTGAAGCTGGCGGAGAGGGTAGAGAGGTTGTACGAGCAGGTGAGAGAGGGAGTTGTAGGATAGGTGATAAGCTCGTAGAGGAAAAAGTAGAGTCGAGGAAGGTGCATGATTATCAGATGCATGTGGCAGTGGCAGTGGCAGTGATCTGCGGTCATCGCTCTGTGGCGGTGATCATAACAACAATTCCTCTACTTGTCGCTGCACTTCGTTTCACTACACGTTTATCTCTGAGTCAGCATTGCTTTGTGCTGCCCGTCAGAGGAAGCGAGCAGGCTATCCCTCAGCTCGACCGGTGTCGATGCCAGGACCTCACGGGTTGTCAGGCTTTCTTGAGAGCAATGAGCAGTTGGCAGAGTAGCAACGTGCGAGCTATGTCAGTTGTACGTTGTGCAACATGTGCTCATTCATGTCTGCTGAACGACACGCAGCCTGTCACTATATAGGCAGAGGTGCACTGCAGCAGGACACAGCAACTCAGTACGTTTCATAGGAGCACAAGAAGTGGCACTGACCTGTCCGATGCGGGGCTGTGAGATGCGATTCATCAACATGAAGCAACCTCCAGTCTCATCTTGACAGTTTCATGTTGTGCAGCATGTGCAGATATTGATATCGCATCCTTAAGTACATGCCGCTCGATTGTGCTGCGTGCAGTGTTATCTACCGCTGAGCTCCTTCAAGAGCCCGCTGTTCGCTGGAAACTGCAGTACCATACCATGGTATCAATCTAGCCCCTCTTGACTCCTCAGTCACCTCTGCTTGCTGCCTACAAGGCTACCAAAGCGAGCAGTTGCTGCTCGCCATCATCAGAGTGCTTCTTGTCGTTGCTGTCGATACCAAAACCACTGCCGCCGGCAACTCGAGCACTTATCACAGTGCACCCACGTGACACCCACGTTGTTCGACACGCGCGTCACGTCCAAAAGTCATGTCCGCGATCCAACTTCGGCAGAGGGCTTTAACAGCATCCTGACTTATCTTTCGGAGCCAGTCGCTGCTAGTCGAGCAGCAGCTGATCAGATCAGCACAGCACAGCACCGGTTTGCGATGTGGTGGTGGCTCTTTGCGCTGCCCCTGGTAGCCGCAGCGCCATGTATACCCTCTGGCAACGAGGTGCCGATCAACAACGCGCTGAGGCAGGGTGAGCCAGAGTGCCGATAGCAAGATCTTGAACAGAGTGGGGATGGATGGCTGACAGCCAGGAGGCAAAGGCGTAATAGTAGAACTATGCCCAGGTTCCGTACACCGCCTACAAGAGCCCATTCGCTTTACTGCACCGGGGCAGATCCTGACAACGGCCCTGGTGAACGGGGAGGAGGTGGAGGCGCACTCGAGGGCAATGATAATCGTCGAGGGCGAGGAGCAGGCGACTGCGATTTCGTGAGTGGGGGATACTTGAGGGGGCAGCGATGGCAGTGCTTATGTCAGCGCCGACTGCAAGGAGTGCGACCAGGCAATGATCAAAGACCTCATCATCGACGGAAATAGGCCGATACTGCTGCGTGTGCCGCTGGGTGGGGCGCTGATCGAGCTTGGGAATGCAGAGCGCCAGTCGGTCACCAGGTGCAGGCTGTACGAGCCGCGCGGGTGGAGTGCGCTGCATGTGCGCGAGGGGGATTCGCTGAACTGCCGGAGGGCGTATATCGCTGACAACGTTATTGTGAGTACTATTAGTGCGAGGGGTGAGACGAGGTGAGACGAGGAGGCTAAACTGTCGTGAGGAAGATGGGGGAAATCGTGATGTGGGGGATATGTGAGAGCTGTGTTCTGGAGCTGTAATGTATTGGCAGGAGACCTGAGTTGGTTTCGGGTCGCTGACATCAGGGACCCTGCGGCGAAGAATGGGACGACGAGTACGACGGCTTGATAGAAAAAGAGCCACCGTTCGGTAACCCTCGAGCAGATGGCATCAGTCTGGCATGCAAGGACTCGATCGTGGAGCGGAATGTGAGTGGCTCTCAAGCAGAATCCGAGATCTGGTTTCCATGTGTCTCCACTGCTCGACTATGGGGCGTGGCTCTGATGTGGCTATACTGCATGGTCTTGGAGTCTGGCTCTGATGTAGCTCTGTTTCGGTGTTCACGTATCTCCCCTCTCTCCGGGACTAACCACAGACCGTTTTCGACACGACTGACGGCGCGATAGTCATCTTCGGCTCCTCCGGCTCTCAAGTACGCCAAAACAGCATCATGTCGCGCACCCGCGTCGTGCTCGGAGGCATCAACCTCGTCGACTACGACCCCTGGCACGGCGACTACACGAACGTTAAAGTCTACCGCAACAAGCTGTACGCGCCATCAGGCTACTTCAAGGTCGGAATTGTCATCGGCCCATCGTCGTGGTCAGACGACACAGACACGACAGTGTACGGCGCGACAGTGAGCGACAACCACTTCAGCGGGGAGCGTTTCGGCTATGGCATCGTCGTGTCATCGGCGTCGGCGTTCACGGTCACGCACAACGAGGTCGACCCGGGAGCCAAGTTCGTCGGTGTGCCCGGGCCGTCGTGCCCCACTGCACCGGAGAACAGCCCGCCCACGGCATTCCTCATCAACCGGGGGTCCGCGCAGGGCACGTTCCAGCCCGAGTTCAAGAATGGCGAGGTGCAGCATAGTGAGTGGCTGCTAGAGTGGGCTTCATTGTACAGCGGCCTTTGGCCGACGCCGTCAGGAGCAGAAAGCTGGGCTGTGCCATGATCGAGTACTGTAAGGGCCCAAGATCTGCTTCTGCGAAAGTGGCTCATGCCCTTCACACATCCATGAAACAGGGCCGAGACTGTAGCACTACGGTACAGTCTCGACACAACTGCCCGCATCAATCTTCAAACTCGCACATATTGTCCTCGAACATCCTCTGCTACGTCCCCATCCCTCACCGACAAGCCCATCACCCCACCCCACCCCGCTCACAGCGCTGCTGCGCAGCACTACTCGCGCTGACACCAGTCATCTGCTCCCACCCCCCAGACGACAACGGCAAACCCTACAAGGCCTGGCGGCTCCGCGACTCGCCAGCAGCAATAGCAGCACGCAAGTCCGAGGCCTCGGAAGCAGGCGAGATCCCTCCGGGTCTCGACAGTGTGCTCGCCGATGCGCTCGTGGCGTACCAACAAAGCCTCATCGCAGCGATGGACGAGATCCACGCCGAGCTCAACGCCACCAGTCAGGACGCGGGCGGAGACGAGAAGGAGCCAGTCGTCGAGCGCGAGGCTACTCCAGACCCCCTCGTCGCCAAGCTCGACACACTAGAGCGCAGCGGGCGGAAGCTGCGCGACGACCTCGCGATCCTGGAGAAGGAGATCGCGAGTTTGGCTCGCAAGGTTGACGAGATAGGCGACGGGCACAAGCCTGTGCTTGAGAGTGTGTATAGTTCTGTCGAGAGGGCAAGGGAGAGGAGTAAGGCCGGGAGGAGTAAGGGGAGGCATGGGAGTGGTGCTGAGGGAGGAGGAGGAGGAGTGGGGGCGTTCGGGTCTGGCACGGTGTATGGTGTCGCTGGAATAGTGGTGCTTGGTGTCGCGGCGTATGTCGTCCGGCGGAGGAGAGGGAGGCGAGATAAGGTCACGAAGGCGAACTAGATGTCATGTGTATATTAGCTGGTCATGGGCGTGCTTCAGGAGTCTAGGCGAGAGGGCGATTGGGCGTGTCACAGCGGTCATGGCAGGAGAGTGAATGGACGTGTCTGAGAGGTCCTAAAGGCAGGAGAGCATCATGAGCTCTGCACGCGACAATAGCTGTGAGCGTTCATCGCGCTTTTTGCTTGAGTGCATGAGCTGTCTCGAGTGCATGAGCTGTCGCGAGTGGTGGATCTGAGGATTCTGCACTGATACAACAGGTTGAGGATGTCTCTGGCCATAGATACCGCAGATTTGGGTGTGGCGCTGATCGCAAACAGGTACTAACCTGTCTCACCTGTGACTCACTCTCAGATCGCAGATCGCAGCACCCCCAAGACGTTCCAACAGACCGAAGCTCACTTCACAGGAATGTAGCAACATCTCACTCCTGCTTATCGGTATGCTCGCACTAATGGTAGTCAACAATACCTGATGTCGCGTCTCTGCACCAGACAACTGACAGTGTCCAGAAATCGAGCGGCGCCCGGCCCGAGGCCCTAGACTGCCATCCGATGTCAAAAGCACGCGCGTTGGCGAATGCGTGGGCGAACGCTAATGTCCAGGTCCTGCACTCGTGCTAGGCTGCTGATCGCCAGCTTTCGCTTTTCTGTGCTTGACGGTCTGACCTTTGGGAACTGAATCCAGCAAAACCACAGATGATTAACATCCCCCAGCCAGGTCGGACTCACGCCGAACAGCAAGCCTCACCTTGACCTACCGCGCTCTTCCGGCACCTTCATGCAGATCTCCGCGGCAGTCTCGGCCCTGCTCACTGCTCTCCGCCTGTGCTTCGACCTGACTATCGACCTCCCGTCATCCATGTGGCTTTCAGGTCAAATAAAGCCAAATAAGCGCCGCCGACATCTGCTATTCTATCGACGTCATATCCAGTGACAACCTCGGTCCATGACCTCATTTATCGACCCACGACCCATCTGAGCATCTCCGGCTGCGATCCCGGCACGAGGACAGGTACGGGACGGTGCCGTATGGTGAGCAGCTGCTGCCTCTGCTGGTGGCAGTTGAAATGAATGAACGCTCCCGTGCGTGCGTGCCGAATCGCATCGCATGCTCGCACGCTGCCACGCTGCCATGGTCGACAGATCCCAGCCAGCCGCAGCTGCTCGCTGGACAGCCGTACGCGCTACGTCATGACGGCGCGGGTTGTATCGCAGCCGCAGCGGGCTCGTGAATGGTTTAAAGGCTAGGTGGTGGGGAGGCTCTACTTCTCACTTAGTGAAGTCGACCTCCTCACCTCTCCGTTGTCTATCCCTCTACTTCCCTACTCTCATCTCTCCCAATCATTATGCGCCCCGCTATCCGCTACGGTCTTGCCTCGGCGCACTCTGCGCGTCTCGCTGCGGTGAGTAGGCTGGGAATCGGTTGATGAGGACGTCGCTGACCACGACTGCAGCGCCCAGCAGCCCTCCCCCGCTCGGTGCTCGCAGAGACCCGCCTCGCTGCGCGCCGGACACCCCGCGCCCCCGCGTTCCGCCAGTACTCGAACGGCTCGAACAATGCCGGCGACGCCCTCCAGGGCCAGGGACTCGTCCTCTCTGCGCTCGCGCTCATCGCGCTCGGCGGATGGTGGTACCTTAAGCCTGTGCGGGATGTCGCTGCGAAGCTGAACGAGATCGTCGACTCCGCCAAGGAGACGGGTGAGCAGGTGCTTAAGACGGCCAAGAGCGGCGCTTCGCAGGCAGTCGACACGGCCAAGAAGGGTGCCGAGGCGGTCGGAATTGACACTGGCGACGGACTCGATGGCATCGCCAAGGCCGTCCTCCCCGCTAGCGCATTCGCCGTCTGGTCGCAGGTGAAGAACGTCGACCTCGGAGGCCTCATCTCCAACCTCAAGGACACGGACCTCCAGGGTGCACTTGACCAACTGAAGAAGGTCGGCGGTGACGACGTCAAGAACATCGTAAACGCCGTGCAGAAGAAGCTGGATGCCGCGGGCGGCAAGGCCGAAAACGTCGACTGGAAGGGCCTCGCCCAGGAGCTGAACAAGAAGTACGGCGGCGAGTACAGCCAGTACATCGACACTCTCATCGGCAAGGTGCCCACTGCCGACGACTTCAACAAGTACATCGAGCAGGCGAAGAAGATCGGCAAGGAGAACCTCAAGCAGCTGGATGACGCGGCCAACCAGGTGTACAAGAGCGTCGAGAAGGCGCTCAACGAGAACAAGAGCCCCGGCGACGCGTTCGTCACCGGCATCAAGGAAGCAACCCCAGACGACGTCAACAAGCTCGTCACGCAGCTCAAGAGCACAGCCAAGGACGCCGGCCTGCCCGCGGACTGGATCGAGAACTACCTCCGCAAGAAGACGGTCGACTCTATCGACTCGGCGGAGCAGTGGGCACGCGAGATCGAGGACAAGGCGCGGCTTGCTGCGCGCTGGCTCCCCGTCGAGCAGGAGGACCTTGTCAAGTCTGTTGGCGCCGTGTCCCCTGGTCTTGCCAAGATGGTCGACCAGCTGCTGACAGCGGCTAAGGAGGACGGCGAGAGCGCAAAGAAGACTGTAGAGAAGGGCGCCGAGAAGGCCAAGGAGGCGATCAAGAAGTAGAACTAGGTTTAGCATGGGCATATGTATGTAGTCGGGAAATGATGCGATACCATCTGAATAACGTGCCACAGCTGTCGATCACTCCCGCCTCCTTACGCTTCGATCCTTCTGCATGTTTCGCACCTTCTAAGGCGCATCTCCATCTGCCTGACCCATCCATCTAGCCCCTCAGAACATGCATGCCAAGAACAACATGACGACTTAGTCAGAAGATCAAGAAGCAAGACCTTAGATCCCATCCCAGATCACTCCACTATCTCCCCCACCAACCCGCCGTACCTGTGACGTTCCGTGCCTACACCCCACTAACTGTCGTAAACGCATCACCGTTTGAATCAACACTTGATTCAACTTCTGTTTCTTCCTCTACAACTCACTCAACCTCCCACTCGCTCTCGATATCACCATGCGCCTCGCACCACTACTCCTCCTACCGGCGCTGGCACTCCCTGCGGCGGCGGATGCGAATGTTATGGCTGAGGCAGGTGTCGCCGCCTTTGGGTGGGCGGCAAATGCGCTCAGCGGGGGTGAGCCGCAGATGGCGGGCGATGTGCATGCTATGGATGGCTGGCGCTGGAGTGACTGTGGGCTGCCTACAGATGCTATGTGAGTACGAGGGAGGCGAGGCCGCGCCGCAGAGTGTTGTTGGTGGTGGGTGGCGGCGATCGCTTGGCAGCGATTGCGTGTTGAAGGCACCGCCGGTCGTATCGGATGGGATCACGAGTGCATCATCACGAGCATGGCCGCGGGGTACGTCAATGCTGCGCTGAGGGCGTTGGTGAAGGGAGGAGTATGTACGAAATGGGCTTTTCAGCTTATCAGAGTAGACATTGGGGAACCAGAAGTGGTCGTGTGGCTGGGTCTGATAGTCTGGTGATATGGAACGAGTCATGTGTTGAGGATGAGCTGCAGAGAGACGGCACCGATGGCCCTCCCAATGCCCTTGAACCACGCTGACGCCAGCACGATCAACAGCATCACAGTCAAGCCCGACCCGCCCCAGCCAGGCAAGAACCTCACTGTGACAGTCAAGGGAACCGCAAATGAGGAGGTCAAGGCAAGTATCCACCTAATCTCTCACAAAACCCCCTCTCTGTACACTATTTTGTTCCCCAGGCCTCGCTGACCGTAGGACGGCGCATACGCAGACGTGACAGTCAAGCTCGGCCTCATCAAGCTCCTCCAGAAGCGCTTCGACGTGTGCGAGGAGGCGTAAGTCAACCTAGCGGAACCTTGCTTACCCCAGGCGCAACGCCAATGCATCCATCCAGTGCCCGGTGAAGAAGGGCGACCACACCGTCACGCAGGTCGTCGAGCTGCCAAAGGAGATCCCCAAAGCCAAGTTTGTCGTCAACGTGCGTGCGTTCACCAAGGACGACGACGATCTCGCGTGTGTGGACCTCGTTGTGGACTTTGTGAGTGGTATCAAGGGACGGAGCTGACGGCAGATGGAGAACCAGTAAATGTCGATAGGTACATGGTGCATTATGTTTGGTCGTATGGGACATGCTCTATATCTGCTGTGGAGTGTGGAGCGGGTCGGGTCGTGACTGGCAAGCGTGGCCGTTCTAGCAAGGGTGTCTGTCGTCTTTGGATGGTCGTCTCATGTCATCACAGAGCATCACGGATGGTCGTGCCGAAGTCATGGTGAAGGTCGTTATGGGGTTCGTGGGGTCCGTCGTTACAAAGAATGGGGAGCGCGAACAAGCCCAGCTCGAGCTACTGAGGACTGCCCTGGACACTGCGCGAAGTATGCACCTGACTCTGCTGGTTCATCCCCATCTGCGCTTGTATCAGCTGCACGCGCTGCTGCTGCGGGCTAAGCCGCTGGCCGGGCATCGTCAATTGCTGAGCCTGGGGCTGGGCGTAGTGCTGGTGTTGGTTCTTGTATTGCTGCGGCGTGGGGGATTGCTGAGCCTGTTGCTGGTGTTGATTGTGCTGCTGATGGTTCTGCTGGGCCTGCTGGGCCTGCTGCTGCAGATGTGGAGCAGACTGATGTTGCCCCTGCGGGCCCTGCTGACCAACCCCCGGCTGCTCCTCGCTCTGCTGACCCACGCTCTTTCCCACACGCCCCTGCATCTGCTGCTGGTGCTGGAGCACCGTCTCGGTCAAGCGTTTGTGCTGCCTTCTGTCAGCCGAACCCAGCCCAGCCCAGGACCCACCGCAACAGCTCCTCCTCATGCCGCTTGACTCTCTCGTGTTCGAGGACTAGCCAGCGGTGAGCTTCTGTCAAATGCTGGATGTGCTGAACCGCTGGAGTCAGTATGTCGTTCAAATCTGCCACCCACCGCGATCAAGGATATTTGACTTCGACACACGCTGGTTCGACGGCGGCAGCGCGTCCCGCAACCTTTCGAAGCCTTCGCGCAACTCGTTCCTCCGGCGCTGGGGTCAGAGGCTCTCTCTGGAGTGGCTCACCTGCTCGCTTTGGATGCGTGTCCGGCGGATCTCTTCTCTCAAGGGTGCGCGGAATGTTTGGCTTCTGTCAGTGGTCCAACATCGCACCTGATTTCGAAATCGGACCAAGTTTCTAAATTGCTGCAAAATCGACGAAAATCAGAATCTAACTCACACGTCCATCTCCTCGTCAGCAAGGTCGCTTTTCGCACTACTGCCGTTTTCGTGGCCTTGTGTACCATCGCCATGAGAGCCATGCCCACTGCCTGCGCTCATGAGACTCCCAATGCTGCCGACACTGCCCATACTGCTGTGTGCAGTGTGGGCTGGTGGCGGGGAGATGGAGTACGCCGCGGTGGGGTATGGCGCAGTGTATGGCCACGTGGGGAGGGTGCCCATGTCGAAGGGAATCGTCGCAGTGGCGGTGGCAGGGGGAGGGGAGGATGAGGACGGCGAGGAGTAGGACGGGAGGGAGGTGTGTGTCGAGCTGACAGAGTCGGGGGGTGTGGCGAGGGTGTGGGGTGTGGTGGAGTTGGGCAGGGCTGGGGTTGAGATGGTGGCTGTTGCGTCGGTGTGGGTTGGGACTGGTGTCAGAGGGGTGCAAGCAGGGGAATCGAGGGGAGCGCTTATCCTCCATATCTTATGCACATCAACCACTTCCTTTTATGCACATCTACAGGTCGATGCGAACTCATATATGCAGGAGCAGGCAACAGAGAGGCCAGAATGTTGCGACCTGTGGCACATGGGACTTGGAGTGGCCGCTCATGGCAGCGCAACTAATGCGGAGCCCGGAAAGGTGGGTGGGGCTCAGAAAGCCGATAGCGAATGCGACCAGCATGCAGTATTGGAACACGCGTCAGGCTATAAAAGGGAAGGTGATGAGGAAGCGGACGCAGTTCCGCAAGAGCAATGAGGACGATGGCAAAGAGATGAGGGACAAGCAGCACAGAGCAGTGGAATCATGTCGTGGTTGGGGCACCACAATAGCCGAGCAGCAAGCCAGTGTTTTCACAGATCGGCAGGCTTGATGACAGCTCGACAGAATTGGCACATGCGATAGCTCCGAAGAGCAGCGGACACTAGGCCCTCTACTGTTACAGCAGTGTAGTGGCGGAAGGAACACGATGGACTCCTCTCCGACCCATGGCACTCACCCTTGTACGGATGATAAGCATGCGGGTGTGCACCCCCCACCGCCATCGCCGGCGAGCTCGAGAGGTACGTCAAAGGATCCGCCACTTCTCTGAAGCTGTAGTTTGCGAACTGGAACGGCGAGGGGTAGAAGGTCAGTGGGCTCATGAGGCCGGGGGGGACAGTCTCGAGGCCCTGTGGCGGCGTGGTTGTGGTGGTGTCCTTGTCGCTGCTTGGGGTGGTCGGCTCGCAGCTTAGGGACATGTTCGCGAGGTTGGGGCTGGCAGAGGAGGAGACTGGGAAGAGGTCAGCGCTGACTGGGGCAAGGAGAAGGAAGGTTGTTGAGGTGAAGAAGGGAAGGTGTGGGATGGGAAGTTTCGTGCCAGGAATTGGAGGAAACACAGCAGCATTCCATATGTGTTGCTGAAGGTGTAGGGAAAGATGGCGAAGCGGAGGAGCTATGAGAGGGAGCAGAAGAAGGCCTCGGTTTGCCTAAGAGAAGAAGGGGAGTTGAGAGGGAGCACCAACGTCAAGGAATGTTGGCAAGGAATGGGGGTGTTTAAATGCAGGCCGGAAATGAAAGCTGAGAGAAAGGTGGCAGTACAGTAGACAGCGGGGCAAGTCGTGGAGACGTGCTTAAGCTGGTGTACTGCCTGATTGACTCACAAAAACCAGTGGGCATGCCGCTCAGCCCAGTGCTGACAGCTCGAGGAGGTTCCTTCAGCTCCAGGCTGACAGTCGAGGAAGTTGTCAGAGTGCTGTGTAGATGTCGAGGAAGTCCTGCCTCGGAGCCACTCTTATGCACCCGCCTCTGCCAGCCGAAGTCACCAGCTTCACTTCTGCAGACAATGGAGGCCGAAAATGTCTTTCTCTTCAGCTTCGGCCCTCGCTGTCGACCTGTGCTGGTCGCACTCGGCGGAACAAAGGCACCAGCAGCGAGGGGACAATGGGTAGTGGCAACGAAGAGTGATGGGCGCGCGAGGACAATGGTGAGTGTGAGTGAGCAATGGAGATGTACTGTAATATATCGGGGTGAGCAGGTGAGTGACAGGTCTGTGCGCGTAGCACGGTCAGTGTCAGTGGGAGTCAGTGGGGTTGGGTCAGCGTTGACGTTCGGGTTGTTCTGCGATGGGAGTGATGGGCATGGAGATATCCCGATGAGTGAGCGGGTCGTACGTCGTACGTTGTTCACGGTGTGCTCATGTGAGTAGGAGGTGGGAGGAGTAGCCGGAGTGGTTGAATTTATGCGAGGAGATAGCCGTGGTCAGGCCGAGTGTGTGTGCGTGTGATAAGCGTTTCTGAGGGTGGTGTTGGCGACGAGCAGAGGTGAAGAGGTATTGTTGGGACCGTCAGGTGGTATGACGCTGAGGCGCAATGATGTTGTGGCTGATCACCTGGGCCACGAGAGCACCCGGGTAAGCAGAGCGTACACTGGAAGAGCGGACATGTTCGGAGTAGGGTGGTAATGTAGAGCCAATGTAGAGCCGCACAGACGTTGCACTCGACGACATACTGTACACAGCGACGACAACGGCGATCACAATGACAGAGGCGATTCGATATCATTATCACAACATTTCTGGTGTGATGCACGAGTCGCGCACAGACATTGTGGTGATTCGGAACTCGGCCTAGTTCGTGCGGGCAAGTAGGCGCGAGACGAAGATACCACGGGGAAGCAAGGCTTTCGTGTAGGAGAGGGGAGTGTGGGTTGTTGGAGCAGAAGGTGAGAGAGCTCGCGTATCCGATGGACTGTGAGACTCAGCAAAGCGGGATAAGCTGAAGCGGGTGTTGGGTAGATTAGGACGAGCAGCTGATCATCGGTCGTTGCTTGGACTGTCATTCTTGAAGGAGTGGTCGCTGGGGATGACTGCTCAGACTTTACCGGTGATATCGTACAATACTCGTAGGAAATCTTTGCTCGCACTCATGTGTGTCACCGCAGTCATTGTAGGCAGACGATATCCATCAGATGGGGCCGGTCATTACCTCTGAAGATGTGCCACTGCGGATTATTAATTGTCGACTGCTGGAGGCGCAGAAAGAGCGCCGCGTCCTGTATCTCACGAATGTCGCCAGGCGTTTGGGAGCGCACCCCCCGATTACACCAACCCATGCCCCCTGTTCTTCACAGTTGCGTCACTTTAACAAGATCGGGTTGGGGTTTCGAAGTAGGGGCTCGTGTGATGCAGAAGTGATATGCTTCCATGGTGAGTCAGGTTAGCGAGGTCAGTGAGTCATATCATACCCACCTCGTCACGACTGCCACCTGGCACGCCTCCCTTGTGGGTGTCGCCTACCATGAGTGATCTGATAGGGAGCTTTGTTGTCACCAACCCCACAGGCACTCACAAGCTTTTCGTACTTAGAAGGCGCCACAGGCTCAAAGTCAGTGACGAGACCCTCGTGTTCGTTGAACCGTGATCGCATTGACTGATAGTGACGACAAACTCTTGCTTATGCAGATGGGCAGCATGGGCAGCACTTACTGGAGTGTAAATATGGAGAGAACGAAAGTGATATCGAGGCAGCTTTCTCGACGCTATTCCTCTCACAACCCGTTTGTCAGCTCTAATCGAATTCAGTGCATGTTACAGAACGTCCAGCAACGCGTGAGAGTGTATGGTGAGCACGAAGGTTAGTCGAGGAAGGTGGAGGAAGAGTCGGCAGTGATTGAGATATATATCGCCACACATCTCGCGCCCTCACCTTCCTTCCCCCTCATTCCTCGTCTGTCACCTACCTCAATCTACACCGTCTAGGACCGATTGACGAGTCTCGCCTCGTACATGGAGTCTAAAGACACGAAGTGAGTCGCGAGTCAACAGACTGTCAGAAGCGGAGAGTGAGAGAAGAGGAGGAAGGAGAGGCATCGACCAGCCCACTGTTGCTGTCACGTCAGTGAACAGATGAGCTAGGACGACTTGCTGCTACTACCAACACAGGAAATGAGCAATGCGCATGGGATTGAAGAGCTCGTGAACGTGGATACGTCAAGCCGAGGAAGACACCTCTCTCAGTTCCGTAGTCAGGTGAGTGGCAAGACTGAAGCAATACACGACCCAACAGCCACACACACGCTCGCTCTTTTGAGTATGATCGAGTATGAACCTCCCACAACATGCGCTGCAAAATGCTGCATCCGAACACCTCCTAACTCCTATACATCCAGCTCACGCGACTAGGACGATTGTCGCTCACCTCTGTGCGATTTGTTTGGCTCGGCCGACGCGTCGAGCAGGTCCTTCCCTGGTGAGTTTCAATCTACTTCCTACTCTCGGAGAAAGCAAGTGCCACCCAGACTGGTCGACTGGTCTTCGCCTACACGACGCCCAACACCCCACACACCTACGACACCTCTTCCTAAACCCCGCTCACGCCTGCTGCCTCCCCCTACTCCGCTCGGCGACAGCATAGCCGTAGGGCGTTTCTATCTCCATTCCCCCTTCCTCCTATCCTCTACCCTCCTATCCTCCTACCCTCCTACCCTCCTACATCCTCCTCGTCGCGTCTTCCGAGCCTCCTGCAGCTTCCTCGACGCCAACCTCCCCCCCCACAACACCGCCGATTAATCCGATCTGCGCTAATGACGTGTGATGGCTGATACGCCGCGGCACTATCGGGCTGTCGTCGGCGCAGTCGGGCTTACCCACAACGTCATTTCTCCCGCAGCCAACCAGCGGCGTCGTGTTGGGCAGCGAGCGAGTACAGGGCGATTTCTTTGGACAGAGAAAGACACAGGGGGGGGAGACATCACCGGAGCGAGCGAGCAAGGTACGACGGTTCAAGAGGGGCTCACTGTAGCGTGTGCGTGTATTCACCGTACACTGGCGCTGCCATCCATCCAGCGAGCACTCGCGACCAACCACCGGCCTGCTTCCCTCCGTGTCTCCTGCACCGTTCGCTCTAACAGCCGCAACGCCACAGGCTACTCGTTTTTCTCACCTCCAACACACCTTCTCTTTCTTCTCCATCACACTACTCACTACTCTACTCCCCCTAATAAAAGGCTCTTCGACTCTGTTGGCACAAGAGTAGTCTAGTCCTGCCTACACCTTGCACTACACCTACCTAATCACACACTCGCAACATGCTCCTCCCCCGTGTTGCGGCGGGCTCGCTCCGCCAGGGAGTGCGCTCCATGGCGACCGTCAAGTCGGCCATTGGCGACAAGAAGGTGCTCATGAGCAACCTCGAGCAGGACAAGTTCATCAACTACCAGCGCATCGAGGACAACCTCCAGGTCGTGCGTGAGCGGTGAGTATAAGATACGTTCTGATTGGCATCCGGCATCCGGTTCTTTTCAACTTGCTCGAGTGGTGGATTCACCTCTCTCGACTCTCTCGTCCACCTTCTCCACCTTCCTCGTGCACCTTCCTCACCTTCCTCACCTTCCTCGCTCTGTCAGCCTGACTCAACCACCTTCCTCGAGGCCTTCAAGGCCGCCTTCATATACCGTTTCATCTCACTCCCATCTTTACTCTTCCCATCTCTCTTCCACCCTCCTACAATCCCATTAAAGCACATACATATATGCCCCCTTGTCATCACTGCCTGCTTTGCTTTGTCTACATCTCTTCCTCGTCAATCCCCTCCTCTTCACTGTCTATACTCCCTGCATCCTCGTCGTCCACTTCCCCTCCCCCCATTGACACCCTCCACCACCACGGTACCTGTGCCTGGCCCCTCGGCCTAGGCCCCAGACTCAGATACGTGTGGCGAATGGCTCTTGGCAGATGACATCCCCGAGCACAGTGCTTCTGATGCATGAGAGGCAGCGAAGTCAGCTCGGAAGCCGAAGCTGCCTCTGTAGCAGTGGCTGGTGGTGCCTCGAGCTGAGCAGCTGCCTCGAGTAGAGCAGTGTGGCGGCCCACTTGAGCAGCTGCCTCGAGCTGAGCAGTGTGGCAGCCCACGCTCGCACAGCAGCTTCGCTGCTGTCCTCGCGCCTTGAGCCTGCATCTACACTCGCGCAGCAGCTTCGCTGCTGCTCTCGCTTTCAATCCGCACTTCCCGCTCGCACAGCAGCTTCGCTGCTGTACTCGCATTCACTGCTAATACCAGCCTCAACAAGCCCATGACCCTCGCCGAGAAGATCGTCTACGGCCACCTTGACGACCCCCACCACCAGGAGATCGAGCGCGGTGTCTCCTACCTCAAGCTCCGCCCCGACCGTGTCGCGTGCCAGGATGCCACTGCCCAGATGGCCATCCTCCAGTTCATGTCTGCTGGCCTCCCCCAGACTGCTGTCCCCACCACCGTCCACTGTGACCACCTTATCCAGGCCCAGGTTGGCTCCGAGCAGGACCTTGCCCGTGCTATCGACATCAACCGCGAGGTCTACGACTTCCTTGCCACCGCCTGTGCCAAGTACGGCATCGGCTTCTGGAAGGCCGGCTCGGGTATCATCCACCAGATCATCCTCGAGAACTACGCCGTCCCCGGTCTCATGATGATCGGTACCGACTCGCACACCCCCAACGCGGGTGGTCTCGGCATGGTTGCCTGCGGTGTTGGTGGTGCTGACGCCGTCGACGTCATGGCCGGTATCCCCTGGGAGCTCAAGTGCCCCAAGGTGATCGGTGTTAACCTCACTGGCAAGATGTCTGGCTGGACCACCCCCAAGGACATCATCCTCAAGGTCGCCGGTATCCTCACTGTCAAGGGTGGCACTGGCGCTATCATCGAGTACAAGGGCCCCGGTGTTGACTCTCTCTCGTGCACTGGCATGGCCACCATCTGTAATATGGGTGCCGAGATCGGTGCCACCACCTCTCTCTTCCCCTACAACGACCGCATGGGCGAGTACCTTGCCGCCACCAAGCGTGCCGACATTGCCGACTACGCTGAGTCGTTCAAGCACAACCTCGTCCCCGACCAGGGCGCCGAGTACGACCAGCACATCGAGATCAACCTCTCTGAGCTCGAGCCCCACATCAACGGCCCCTTCACCCCCGACCTTGCCACCCCCATCTCCAAGTTCGCCGAGGCCGTCAAGAAGAACGACTGGCCCCAGGAGCTCAAGGTCGGTCTCATCGGCTCGTGCACCAACTCGTCCTACGAGGACATGTCCCGCTCGGTCCACATTGCCAAGGAGGCCGAGGCCCACGGCATCAAGGCCAAGTCGCTCTTCACCGTCACCCCCGGTTCCGAGCAGGTCCGTGCCACCATTGCCCGTGACGGCTTCATCAACACCTTCGAGGGCATCGGCGGTGTTGTCCTTGCCAACGCCTGTGGCCCCTGCATTGGTCAGTGGGACCGCCGCGACGTGAAGAAGGGCGAGAAGAACTCTATCATCACCTCGTACAACCGTAACTTCACTGGCCGTAACGACGCCAACCCCGCCACCCACGCCTTCGTCGCCTCCCCTGACATTGTCACCGCCATGGTCTTCGCCGGTGACCTCACCTTCAACCCCCTGAAGGACTCTCTCGTGGGTGCCGACGGCAAGGAGTTCAAGTTCTCCGAGCCCACTGGTCTCCAGCTCCCCCCCAAGGGCTTCGACCCCGGAGAGGACACCTTCCAGGCCCCCCCTGCCGACGGCTCCAAGGTCGAGGTCGCGGTCTCGCCCACCTCGGACCGTCTCCAGCTCCTGAAGCCCTTCAAGCCTTGGGACGGCAAGGACATCATTGACGCCCCCGTCCTCATCAAGGCCCGCGGCAAGTGCACCACCGACCACATTTCGGCCGGTGGCCCCTGGCTCAAGTACCGTGGCCACCTCGAGAACATCTCGCAGAACTGCCTGATCGGTGCCATCAACGACGACAACGGAGAGGCCAACAAGGTCATCAACCAGGTCACTGGCGAGTACGGCGCCGTCCCCACCGTCGGTGCCTACTACCGTGACCACGACATCCCATGGGTTGTCGTCGGTGACGAGAACTACGGTGAGGGTTCGTCGCGTGAGCACGCTGCCCTCGAGCCCCGTTTCCTCGGTGGCCGCGCTGTCATCGTCCGCTCCTTCGCCCGTATCCACGAGACCAACCTCAAGAAGCAGGGTATGCTCCCCCTCTGGTTCAAGGACCCCAAGGACTACGACCTCATCAAGGGCACTGACAAGCTCTCGATCGTCGGCCTCAACGACTTCAAGCCCGGCCAGGACATCCTCGTCAAGGGCAAGCACGCCGACGGCTCCGAGTACGAGTTCCTTACCACCTCGACCATCAACGAGGGCCAGTGGGAGTGGTTCAAGGCCGGCTCGGCCCTCAACCTCATGGCCAAGGCCGCCAAGGAGCGCGCATAAGCGGTTCGCCCCCTGGGAAACCCAAACCAAATCAAAGCATAGTTTTATGATGTAGGAGTAACGAGATGGATCGGTAGTCTGCGTGTGTGTTTGCTTTGTTTTCTTGCGTGTGTTTGCTTTGTTCCTTGTGGCCTCAAACCAAAGACTAACTTGAGAACCAGTCTCTGCGCGGAGCCCAGGTACTCACGGACCGGAACTCACTATCAAACGAGGCGGTTGGACATTGACTGACATATTTACGATGAGTCCATATATGATTGTGCATTACTGCAACACTGTGCATCACATTTGCTCTAGAAATACAACACTTGATATGCCTGCCAATCCACTTGCCAATCACCCATCCTCTGACAACTCGGGCGGCAACGCCGCCCCAGCAACAAGACATGCCTTCAACCACGCGACGTTCGCAACACGCCCACTCGCTCTTGCCTCCTTGCTTAGCTTGAGTGCTGGGTCGCGGTCTTCGACGACGACGATGTCGACGCTGGCCAGCTCGTCCTCGTCATCTGCCCCTCCTTTCGTGCCCAATCGTCCTCCGGCCCCTTTCCCTCCTCCTCCAGCACTCCGGCCCAAGCCTTCCGGCACTGCCGGGGCACGCACAACGCTCGCCCCGAGGCCCATCAAGCAGAACGCGACGAGTGGCTGTTGTCAGCAATCAGGACATTCTTATTAGCATCTCATAAGAACTCACTGTGATCTCCTCCCGGCGTGGAAAGCGCCCACTCGGCTCGACGAATAGCACCTGTTTTCCCGCCAGTGGTCTTCGAATCGCTTTCGCTCCGGCAGCATCCCATCCGCTGTCTCCCCACCGCGGATCGACGACTTGGCACGCGGGCTGCTCTAACACTCTGGACATGCCCGGTGAAATGAGGTAGGATCGCCAGTCAGCCCCGCCCTCGGTTGCCGCATCGACATACCGCGCTGAAAGGATAGGGATCCCCGCCGCGAGTGCAGCCATGACCTTTGGAGTGAGGACGCACTTCCCGCCGAGTTGGAGGACGAACGGCGCCGCTGCCGTGGCAAGGGAGTAGTCTTCGTCTGAGACACGCACGGCCGCGTCCCATGAGGAAATGATCTCGCCCCCATGCGACTCGATGCGCCGCTTGAGCGTATCGCTGGTAGTGCGCGGGTCGCTGCCAGTGAGAAGAAACGCCATGCCGTGAAACAGGCCGCGCCCCCCCTGCAATGGGGCATGCTGGAGTGGGAAGCGAGAGTCGACCGCCTCTGGTGGTACCGCGCGGTCGTCGTATGCACCAATGTCTCGCACTTGAACGACGAGACGCACAATGCTGATCTTGTGCGGCCGGCCCTTGAAGTCCACTGCATCAATCACGTCCGTGCCGGTGCTGCCGGCGCCGTCGAACTCCGAGGCGACATGGTACTCCATCGGCTCGGTGCCGTCGTACACTGGCTCTCCTGGGCGGAGATGCAGGAGGCGCACATTCTCGGGCTTGACGGTTCCACTGCAGCCGTCATCGAAGCGTATGCGGTAGCCTCGGGAGTTCTGTCCGAGGACCGTGCCGGCGAAGTACTCCTTCGTCTTGCTCCAGAGCGCGAGGACGCGGAGGGGTCCGGTCTCAGCGGCGGTGGGCTGGACTTCGGCGCGGCCCGTGACGGGCGACACGCTCTCGGAGCGCGTACTTGGGGCACGGCTGAGGGCCCGGGCACTTCCCGAGCGCGAGCGCGACGGAGCTGTAGCAGGAGTGAGGCGTGAGGAAGCCGTCAGCGACGAGGATGCAGCTCGTGACGATCTTGATGCGGAGGTGGCCATTTTGGCCTTTTTTGCTGGCGGCGGTTTGCTTCTTTCCTTTGGTAGAGGCTTGGTCTTCTCCTTTGATGGCTTGGCGCTCGCTGCGCGCGCCTTGGCTTGCGCTTTCACCGTCGGGCGATAAGAGTAGTCCTCCTCATCTTCTGGTGCGGAGCTGCTCGAGCCGGACAGCTCAGCCTCGGGCGACAGCTGCTTGCGCTTCCCGCGTCCGGGAATGCGCGAGGAGATAATCGAGGGTGCTCGAACTGGAGGAGAGACGCTTTTCGGGAGGGCAGGTGTCGAGGTTCTGCGTGATGGCGCCGGCGAGGCAGAGCCTCGAGCTGTGTTCTTTCCAGATGTAGCACGCGAGGGATCGGCATCTAGGGCCGCAGCGTGGGGCTCTTGTGCGCTTCCATCATGAAACGTCTCGTCATCCGGGTCATCGGGCTCGGAGCTGCTCTCCGAGTCAGACCCCGCACGTGTCCGTCTTGTTGCTCGTGCAGGGCGCCGTCGCCGACCGTACTTGTGAGGGCTTGGCTTTGGCTGTGGTGGACGAAAAATGGAACCCTCAGGGACGTTGTAGACAGCTGCCGTGGGATTGATCGACGGGGGTGTGGTAAGGTCGGTCGAGATGGCAGGCGCGTCTGGCACTTCCGATGTGGGCGAGTGCTCAGTTCCCGCGATGGTGGACTGGGCAGCACCAGCTGATGGAAGGGCGTCCGTAGATCGTTGCTCCTCGTTGGACGGAATTGCCGTTGGCTGATGCCTTGCACCGGACTGTGGCAAATCAGTTGAGGCATGTGATCCAAGCTCTGCTGAACGCGTAGTATTGCTATTCACTGGCGTCCCCCCATCGTCCGCGCCATCGTTCGCTACCTCGCCGTTCACTGCAGACCCCTCGTTTACTTCAGGTGCGTCTGTAGTGGCCGCCCCTGCTCCCTCTCCGCCCGCAGCGGCAGCCAACTCCTCTGTGCCGGGCTTCTCTTCCTCTGTGCTCGGCGGGTCGACGAACGTGTTGTCCACAAACGTTGCCTCGGCCTCGTATATCGACTGCGGTGGCGACCGCGTCCGCCGCCTCGCAGCCAGGGGCATACTCCGGTCAGACGTCGACCCTCGGTCGTGCCGTTTCAGCATACGGTGTGGCGGCAATGGCTTGCTGCTGACAGTTGTTGTCGTCGTTGCATTTGTGCGCGTGGACTCTGCTGATCGCCGCCGTGGTGCAGGGTTCATAGGTGAGGTCACAGCAGGAGGCGGGATGACTTGCGTCGCAACGAACGAGTCGTTGAACCGCAGGAGCTGGGACTCGGATTGGCCTCCAATGTCATCGTATGTATCTGAGAAGAGCGCACTCGGCGACCGCCGGGCCTGCGAGGCAGCAGTGGAGCTAGGCAGGTTGCCGAACAGCTTGGAAGGTGGAGTCGTGCTCCTGCCGAAGAGAGGCGCAGAGTGAGAGTCTGGGTCAGTTTCGGTCTGCGTTTTGTCTGTCATCTGCACGTCGCTGTCGTCGGGTGGTGGGACGGGTGATGTCCGAGTTCCTGCTGTCGGCGTGCGGGCGTCGGACGGGCGATGCGGTGGACTAGAGGCGACTGGTAAATGAGGGGTAGGGGTGGCATTGGGTGGGTGATCGGAGCCGTTTGAGTCGGGCATCGGCTGGTCGGAGTCGACGAAAGTCGGCTGGTCAGAGTCGATGAACGTAGGCTCCAAAGGTGTAGCCGACGGTGGGCCGTCCAGAGCGTCCTCTACCATCCCTGACGACGGCGGAGGACACTCTGCTTGCGGAGTGAGCGGGGGCACCTGCGGTGCGTCGGACTCCGTGTTGTCTGTCACACCCGCCGAGCTGTCCCAGCCCTGCTCTTGTGACCGAGACGCCTGAGACGATTCGAGAGATCCGGCTGGGACTTCTGCCACTTCCTTGCTCGACAACAGCCTGTCCAGTATGCGCTGTGGCTTCTCTCTCGGAATCATGCCCCTCGTGAAGCTGTTGCTGCTCTCTAGAGACAACGGGCGAGCCGTTATTCTCGGCGGGCTCGGCGGTGACATGGCTCGTGCAGGCGCGGTGCTGCTCTTTGTCGGGGTAGCCTGCGCGGATGGAGGCCTGACCGTGGACGGGGAAACGAACGACGCGTGCTTCAAGGGCGTAGTCATGACTCGTGTGAGTGGTGACGTTTGACTGCCCATTGTAGGTAGAGAGCTGGTGATGGGTTGAAAAGCACGTTCCGGTGTCGAACGCGATGCATCAGGCTGGCTCTGCGACTGCTGAGCACGCCGTCGGCCCTTCTTCCGGGGCGTTGCCACTGCCTCGCCATCTGACGCATTCGGACTTGAGATGTCCTCCGCCTCGTCTGGCTCGTTGGCCTTGTCGCTCTCCAGTGCCGACGCTCGTGGGTCGACCTGTGGGTCGGACTCGCCGGACGGCGCCCTATCACTGGGCGATGGCGATGAGATCCTTCCCTCGTCGTCCTCGGCCTGCTCAGCATCAGGCTGCTCCGTCACCACCGACAGGGGCGCAGGCTGATCCATGCCGGCGGCCATCGACAGCGCAGCAGCAGGACTGCCCCAGGGGATGCTTTCGCTCGTGTCCGACTCGAACGAGATGTTCCCCACTGCTCCAGCAGGAGCCAACTGCGGCAAAGCGTCTGGCTCACAGTCGTCCGACGGAGGGCCGAACGTCATGGACGGGTACTGGCTCGCCAGCTGCTTGATCACATCTGCGCTCGTCACCGCTGCCTCAGTCACAGCCACTGCCGGCGCAGCGCCCGCCACGAGCGGCTGCTGCGACTCGTCCTCGAGCGACATGCCCTGGCTTCCGTTCTGGCGTTGCGAGTGTCCCGCTGAATGCGACTGCGACTGCGATGGAGTCTGCCGTTTGGACAAGCTGCAGTCAGTCAGAACAGATCAGTTCACACATGTGGCAGCAGGCCACACGAGCACCCACCCTATGCGCCTCATGCTCCCGGCGCGGCGCGGTGTGTCTGCGCTGCTGTCTATCGTCCGTGCACCGGCGGAGTGCACCTACGGCCTGCGGCGGCCATCTGAATAGTCCTTTCGATGTGAGAAACGCAGCATGTGGTAGTGAAACACGGATCGATCGAACGCGACATAGCGATCGCTGCAGGGAGATATCACAACAACAACAACAAATGACGTGTAGGAGATTTCGGAGTCCTTTCTTTCTGACTGCATCAGAAGTTGAAGACACAAACAATCGTCTCGCAACCATCAAAACACGCTCTCGCATCAACCTGACTCCTCTGCAGCGCGGCAGGATATCGTGGCTACTGAGAACAGCTCCCAAGCTGGACCGCGTCTTTCCTGCGCCCGTCTACAGCTTGTACCACTCTCGTACGCATCACTCTCCGGTGGTGGCGAGCTCGAAACCGATGCCGACGAAAGTGGACACCGTGATGGACCAGCAGCCGCCAGCAAACGGGACGAAGGCGTTGCCCCGAGGAGCAGGTGGGAAGCTGTTAGAAGAGCCGTACAAGTCATGCGGGGACGAGCTGAAGGACACCCTGGCGTTCCTGCACCTCTTGGAACGGCTCAAGGTCGAGAAGCGGTCTGGGTGGATCCGCGAGGGTGTACAGAAGCCAGAGAGCATTGCCGACCACATGTGCCGCATGGCGCTGATTGCCATGGTGATCCCGACTACGCCTGAGCGACCGCTGGACATCTCGCGCTGCGTACAGATGGCACTGGTGCACGACCTGGCTGAGGCGTACGTTGGCGACATCACCCCGTACGAGGGCATTTCCGCCGAGGTCAAGCACGAGCTCGAGGAGAAGGCGATGGACTCGTTCTTGAACGAGATGCTGGGCGGGGAGGGTAACAAGCAGGCGAGAGAGAGGTTCAAGTCTCTGTACGAGGAGTACGAGGCGCGCCAGACGCCAGAGTCCAAGCTTGTCAAGGACCTGGACAGGTTGGAGTTGATCCTCCAGGCCCTGGAGTATGAGAAGTGTGAGTCGGGCGTCGCAAAGCTATTCTCTGGTGCAAGCTGACAGACAGCCCAGGACATCAGGACAATGGCTACCTTCTTCACTGGGACTATACGTGAGTCGCGCCGGCCTGAGGCTGTCGTAGTCGCCGCTGACCTCAGCCCACCTCGAACACCCCAGCGTCAGGAAGTGGGCCGAGGGCGTCATGGAGGAGCGCAAGCAGCTGTGGGAGGAGCGCGGGCTCGGCGAGCAGATGGAATCAGAGCTGGGAGATGCGCGTGTTGGGACCGCCGTGGACGCGAAGGCGGCGGTGGGCAAGGCGTCGGCGGACAACGAGGCGTAACTCGCGTGGCATAGAGCATACATACATCGCTGTTGTAACTGCATGCATTGGCATAGGCTGTGAGGTATCTCGTGGACGGGCGGTCCGACTGATCGATTTCTCTCGTCGCCTTCGTTGGGCTCGTCGTCGACGGCACTGTCTTTGTCGTTGGCGTCGATGGAAAAACAACTCGCAACTCGACGGGTAAACTTCGGCTTACACACGCCTTATCGGTGCCTAGTACCGGTGTCGAGGTGACACTCGGTCTCTAGACACAACCTCATATCCTCTCTCCTTTGCTCCTCCAGATTGCTCATCGTTAGAAGATGCAGCGGAGACCCCTGCTGGTTGGCCTTCAGCTTGCCCGCTTGAAACAGCTTTCTCGGCGGCTGAGCACCACACCGCAGTATCTGACATCGAAAGAGGGCTCAAACTCACCTCCGTCGAACACAAGCAAGTACGCAGGACATCCAGGCAGTCCCGATCCGCCCCCTCAACACTCTACACCTCCCCCTGCATCCCCTTCTACACCGAACTCCTCAACAACACCACCAGATGTACGCCTCCCATCCAAGTTCCAGACGTACGCGCCACGACTACACGCACTGAGCGCGCGCACCGGCGTCCCGCTGTCGTCTTTGGTCGTCTCGTTTCTCGTTCTGCACGAGCTGACAGCGATCGTACCCGTTGTGGGCTTCTACTACCTCTTCTCCGCGATGGGCGCTGGAGCAGGCATAGTCGGCTGGCTGTCGAGTACATCAGGGGAGGACGAGGAGAGCGAGGCAGCCCCTGCGACAGAGGGGTGGAGGGGTCTCGTGAGGCGGTGGTACGACGAGGGGAAGACGCGCGCAGAGCGAGTGGGAAGGCGGTACGGTATATTGGGATACGAAAAGGGGAGTGCGGTTGGGTCAGAGGGCGGAGGTGGGGCTGCTGGTGCGATCGCGGACGCTGTGGCAGCGTACGTCGTGGTGAAGGTGAGTTGAGGGTACGCAAGGGCTGACAACAGGCTCTGTTGCCCTTGCGGATTGCATTCAGCCTAGCGGCTGCGCCTTCGTTCGCTAGGGCAGTGATGCGGCCATTCCAGAGGCTCAGGAGGGTGCGGCGATGAGGTTATGCTAGAATAGATGTGTGAACTGTGTATGTTATATGTGGGGGGTCAGGGTGATCCCCGGGCTCGGAGCGGCAGTAGAATGAACATGATGCATATGCTATATGTGTGAGTTTTGTCTGATGCAATGTTATGAAGACTTGACAAGACGGTATTCGATGCCATCCACGATAGGCTCAGGTTCAGCAGGCTCCATATCCGCCCAGGCCTCCCCCTCGTCGTCCCACTGAGGGCGAGGAAGGCGTTCAATCTCGGTGGCTGAGCGCACGCGTCCGAGGACGGCTCGGAGTGCGGGCGAGAATGTCATGAGGTCGAGCTCGAGAGCCTGCTGTCAGTTCTCGCTCCTTCTTTCCTGCTCACCTTCCATGCCACGATCATACCAGGTGAGAGTGTTGACACGACGTGCAACGAGTCGAAGCTTTCGTTGTCAAGGGCCTCGTACTGCGCATACACGCCGTCCGAATTGTCGAGGTCAAGCTCGCCAGGCCCCGCAGTGGGACCTTCGTCCTCCGCATCGTATGGCAAACCGCCAGAGTAGTCGTCCTCGACCTCATGCGCACTTCCATTGGCGCCAGTCGGCTGAGCTTGTTGTTGTGTATGACCATTCGCGTGTCCGTTGGGCGCTTGAGCTGCCGAAGAGCTCATCTCCCCTCTCTCCCTCGCACGCTTAGCATCGCGTTTCCGCCTCTCATTGTCGGTGAGGAAAGGGAACACTGCAGACGTGACGTATACATTGGAAGGGAGAGTCTGCTCTGACGGCGGGACGATGGCAGTGTGCTTGCGCTCAACCTCTATTGCGCGCACTGGTGTGGCGGGCTGGGACGGCGCTGCGGACGCCTGTGCGGCCTGATTTGGCTGAGCGGCGGACTCGGACTCAGACTCGGATTCAGATTCAGATAGGGACGACGACTCTGATTCCGACTCGGATGAGCTAGAAGCTGAGCTTGAGCTCGAGGTCGACGCACTGCTGGCGTTTGAAACTGACGAGCTCTCGCTGTCGATATCCATGTCGTCGTCTGCTTGCGGATGGATTGCCGAGGTGACCCCATTCGCTGTACCAGCCGTCGCTCCATTCGCCTCTTCATGATAAACCACCTTCGTTCCCTGCACGCCCTTCATGCTCTCGAGGAACCCCTTTTTCTTGTTCCTGTTCTCCATCCGTGGCGGCACGGGCAGGAGCTGAGTTGTAGGCGTGACTGTAGTGTGAAGTTGATGTGAAGTTTGAGCTGCTGTGGAGTTGGGTAATGTGGCTTGTGAAGTAGCTTGTGAAGTAGCTTGTGGTGTCTTTTCATGTCCCTCGACTCCGCCTTGCACCTCATATTTGACGGGAGGCCCGCCAGCCGCCGCCAATGCAAGCATCTGCCGCCGCCGTCGACGGCGCAAGTTACGTTCACGTGTCGATGGTTTGCCCAAGCCGGGAGGCGTGCGTGACGGCAGTGCAGCTGGAACCAGTCTCGCTTCATCACGGCGCTTGGCAGCATTGTTGGCTGGCCTTCTTGGCGAAGGAGGGGCTACCGACATCGAGCTGGAGCGATATGAGCTGGCCGAGCTGGAGCTGGACGCCGAACTGGAAGAAGCACTTGAGCTAGCGCCTGAACTTGAGCTAGGAGCTGCTGAGTCTGAGCTCCCTGTAGCACTAGACGATGAAGCAGAACTTGATCTTGAACTGCCGTGTTCGTCCTGGGACTCATCGGTGTCTTCTTCCTCCTGCTGGACCTCATCGTGATTGCTGTATTCCTCCTCGTCCTCCTCAATATCCTCCCCTTCGTCCTCTTCATGCGCCACATCCTCTTCTCCCTGCCAATCCTGAGACTCTTCATCATAATCTCCTCCCTCCGCGTCGCTTTCTGGCAGTGGCACATGCCTAGCCCTTTCCAGGAACTCCACGAGCTGCTGATGCGTTCTCAAGATCTCTGCCACCATGTCCCGCGTCAGCTCGACCGGTCCTTCGGTGCCGTTCTTGCTGTCCTCCATGACCACCTCCGCAAGTTCCCGTAGCACGGCCTCGCGCTGCATCCTCTTCCTGACTGCCTCAGTCTCAGGCACCCTCATGCCCTTCGCGATCTCTGCCAGCTCCGCGACCGACAGCCGTTTCCTCTTCCCGATAACGCTCGAGGTGTCACTTCGTTGTCCGACAGAGTTGCTTCTCTGGCCTACAGCTGGTCTTGATATCGCCTGACCGCTAGAGACCTCACCCCTCCCATCCCTAAGTGATACGCTCACGACATCCCGCTGATCGACCTCCGCCCGGCCAGGAAGCAGCTCGAATCCTTCCACCTCGAGCCGCAGCGCGTCGCCCGGCACTCCGACCCATGGTAGCGCACCCACCGCGCGCGCCAGGTCTGCCACGCTCGCGCCGTCGTCGAGCGGGACCACGACCTTGCGCTCCCCTAGGGGTGGCAGGGTGTGGATCTTGACGCGCATGTGTTGTAGTGAGGAGTGAGCGATGAGTGATTGACAGAATCAAGAAGTTGAACATGGTCGATCTCAGGCACCCAGACATTTCTGACCTCCACTCTGCTCTCAACATCTCTGATTGTTGTTCGCACCTCAACCTGTTCGTCTTATACAAAACCAAGTTCAGCAACGCTTTGCAACGCGACGCCAATCGGTGGCTGAGGGCCAGACGACGCACTAGCTACGAGAGAACAATTCGGCGCAACGCTTTCACTGCCACAAGGCTCACCGTATCTGCAACGCACGCCATGCTCGGACACCTATCTCGAGGGTTAAGGCTCAACCCCTTCAACCTCGCCCGGCCGGCCCTCTCCCTCCCGCACAGGCGACACAAGCACGCACCGGCACCGAAAACCTCTCCAAACCCTCCAGATGACCCCCTTCATCCCACCGTCCCCGTTTCCGATCTCGGCCTCCCGATCACGCCCCTACCAAAGCCGCTATCAAACATCCCCCGCGCGGACATTTCGCGCGCGACTCTCGTCCGGCTGTGCAAGATGGCAGCGCTGAACCCGCCACCAGAGGGCAGCGAGGAGGACACCAAGCTGAGGGAGGATTTGGGCGAGCTCGTCGGGCTGATGGATATGGTCGGGGAGGTGGAGCTGCAAGGCGAGCACGACGAGGTGGTGAAGGAGCTGTTGACGGAGGGGGTGGGGCAGGTGGTGTTCCGGGGAAGCGGTGGGGAAGGTGAGACGAGGGGCGAGGGGAAGGGAGGGGAAGAGAGCAAGGTCGCGGAGCTGGAGGCGGCGAGGGAGGCGAAGGATGGGGAAGCGGACCAGGGAAGAAAGTTGCTCGAGTATGCGACGAGGCGGGTGGGCGACTATTATGGCTTCAAGGCGGAGAAGCAGTGATCAAGTTGAGGCATGGAAATGGAAAGGGTGGGAGTGAGGATGGTGCGTGGGTTGAAGCCAACACATCAACGACGCCAAACGCATCGACAACGAAGCGCACGAGAACATATGAACAAGGCATGACGGCAACGCGATGATGGTGGTCTGGCAACCTACTGGCGTTCGCAGGGGATGTGCGACAGGCCATGACGTGTCTGGTCGGGCATGGATATATATCATCTAGGAGCTAGTTCGTCGTCATCACGATGCTCGACTCGACCGAGACCGCGCTCCCAAAGGTAGTGAAGCGTCCATTGCAACGCCACAGGAGCAGTGGCACATAACTAGACACATAGACTGTACAAGCATGCACCGCCATGTATCAAGCAGAGCCTATGCAACTACGACTGCCGTATGCAGCCCTTGGTCGAATGGTACATGATGACATATGGTAATCTACAATGTAATGCAAATGCAGGGGTATATCAGTCATGGGGTATCTCATCTCGCCGACACGGTCGGCGTCGCTCGTGCTTCTGTGCCGGTGGCTGCGCTGGAAGCCGGCGTGGCAGTCGCCGTTCGCACGGCAGTCGGGGACGACGCCCGCTGCGCCGCAGGTGTGCTGTTCGCGCTGTGCTCGTCCTTCGCGGGGCTGGCTGTCGTTCCGGACGCACCACCCGCACCAGTACCGCCAGCCGCCTTGGCAGCCGCAGCTGCAGCGGCCGCAGCCTTCGCCTCCTTCTCCTTCGCGATGGCCTCCGCCCACGCGTCGTACGCGTACACGATCGGCTTGGAGAGGTACACGTCGTCGGCCATGATCGAGTGGTCCGAGTCGGACGCGGCCTTGGGCTTGGCGCCGAGGTTAAACAGGTCGTTGGGATCGAAGTCGTCTGGGGTCAGCGAGTGTTTCTATACATGTTATGTCACAGCAGTGCTCCAGTGCTACCGCACCAAGCTCGCTGCTAGCTCTACTCACTCTCCTCGTCTGGCGGAGCCGCACGCCGCTTGCCCAACGCCTTGCGACTCGGCTTGGCTGGCGGAGCATCCGTTTCCGGCTCCTCCTCCTCCCCATCCGCATCCGGTCCGCTCAGCCGCCCCTCCTTGCTGCTGCTGTCACTGCCATTGCGCTTTGGCAGAGCCGGCAAGGCACCGTGCACACTCCCACCCTCAGCAGCGGCCGAGAGCGACGTGTTGCTCGGGACCGATTTGAACGGGTTCGGGAGCGGCCTGGGGCCAGTCATACGCGTCCGGCCCTGCGGCGAGCCTGTGCGCGAGTTGGTTGTAATACTAGGCGGCACAGGCAGGCCGCTGAGCGAGTTGGCACGCAGGGGCCGGCTCCCCGTCGGCGCCGCGATGCTCGCTGCTGCCATGGAGTGGCTGAGCGCATCCATGGGAGTCGTTGAGCCGTTCCGGGGTTGCGGGGAGGGCATCTTGATAATGTTGGATGCCACGGTGGGAGGCGAGGCAGGTGTACTAGTCGCGGAAGCAACAGGAAGGGGGTGTGGGGGCGCAGGCGATGGCGAGCGAGACGATGACGCAACAGCAGTGGCACCACCAGTGGCACCACCAGTGGCACCACCAGCACTGTCCGCAGTGAGCATGTCCATCTGTTGCCGACGGTCCATGCGTGTGTCGGTCTTGCTCCGCTCCTGGACAGCGAGGTACTGCTGCTCCTCGGCGACGGCCTCTTCCTTCTGGGTATAGAGCGCGAGTGTGTCAGACACAAGGCCGAACGCGTCGAGGAGGAGGTCGAGCGCGCTCTCCTCACGCGTGGCGAGAGACGCACCCTGCTCCTTGAGTGGAGTCGAGTCTGCGATACGTCGCGATCGCGCTGCTTCGGACTGTGCCCAGTCAATCTGGCTGCTGAGGGACTCCTGCGCCCTGAGGCACTTGCGCTGCAGCTCCAGAGCGTCCTCATCTGTCGACAGCTCAGCAGGCGGCATGATTTTCAGCAGCTCGGAAAGCATCAGCGCGTGCTTCTTCGCCTCGCCGCAGTCGGCGACCAGGCGGTTCATGTCATCGTGGTGGTCCGGCATTCGAGCATACGGCGGGCCGACCACAGGCGAGGCAGGAGGTTGTTGAGGAGTGCCAGCAGCCAACGCCTGCACGCGAGCGAGGTTCTGTGCTGAAAGCGGCTCAGTGTGTGGCCGAGAAAGCAGCGACGGTGGTGGCGACGGAAGTGGCAGGCGGTCCTGGTGTGGGCGGGGCTGGATGAAGCTGAGATCGCCTCCTCCGGGGCCTCTGCGCTCGTCGCGTTCACGCTCTTTGCGCTCCTTGCGCAACCTGCGCTGCTCCTTGGACTCCTTCCCAGCCTCGGGCGTGATAGGCAGCACGGACTCGGGGATCGGGGCTCCCTGAGGGTCAGCGGTGACACATAAACTGCAGTGCGACGACTCTCACCAACTCCGGGTCCTCTGGTCGCTTGACCTTGCGCCACAGGTCCAACAGCCCATCGCACTTCGGGTCACCGTGGAACGAGTACACCAGACCGGAGAGGAAGATCATCATGATCTTGTATGTCTGTGCCGAGATCGGCGGCTTCGTCTGCTGCAGGTAGAGCGGCTCGACGGTGTCTCGAATCTTCTTGCTCGTAGCATGTTCTGTGGTCAGCCGATGCACAACTCGATAGTGGAGTAGGGATTGTCATTGACCAGGCCTCTGCTACGGAAGCCAGGTCTGCTGCTGGAATCACAGGCATCGTGTGGCAACTTCCTAGCAGTCTGCCACTGCACACTCCAGGCTGCCACTGCACGCTCCTGGCCGTCATAGCATACTTAAGCCCCTGCCATAGCCCTCATGAAGACAGTTCGGGCCCCTGCCATAGCACACCTCCTGACAGACCTTATTCCCTGCCATTGCACACCACATTCCCTCTTCCTACACAGTACTCACGCTTATACGTCGGCACCTTGATGTTAGACATGGTGATAAACCACACCCGCGACGCCATCCGGCGCTCGGGGTCACTGCCGTGCTTGAACACCTTGCGCAGACTCCTCGCCGCCTCTTTGCACACCGCCTCGCCCGCCTCCGAGACGTTGACACGCTCACACAGGTCCAGCACGCCTGCAAACGTCGTGTCCCGCGTCGCACACAGAAGCCTCACAGCGGTCCCGACATCGCTCGCCTCGGCATACTCAGCCTGCCGGCGCTCGATAAAGTTGCGCGGCTTCCCACTTGTCACGACCGGTTCCTCTACTGCGTGACCGTGGCCCACTGAGCTCCCGTGGCCGTTGTTGGACACGTCCGCGTCGCCATATGCCTCGTACACCCCACCAGAGTGGTGGTAGTCCTCTGTCGCGGCTCCCGAGGGACGCATGAGTAGGTGGTTGCTTGGCCCGTGCCCGCGCTCGCTGCCGAAGCTCATCATGCCTTCACGATGCGGCTGCAGCTTTGACTTGCTGTGGTCATCCTTGTGCTTGCGGTCGCCCCAGGCCCAGAAACGCTTCTTCTCCTTCTCCTTCTCGTGCTTGCCTGCGGGGTCTTCGTGCAGGTCACGGCGCTGAGGTGCAGGCGGGACGATGGGTGGTTGCGGGCCATGAGGTGGTGGGGGGCCATGTGGTGGCGTATATGCGCCAGATGCGTACTTGCCAGACAGGTCGGTCGAGTACGACTGAGCTAGTGGAGAGCGGTGCTGCGTCGGTCCTGTTGGAGCAGAGGGCTTCGCGAGCATAGACGACATGGGCGACGACGATGGAGCACCAGTGACATGTGCGATGGACCCCTCGTGGTCGGAGCCTCGTCCCGACTGCGATGCGGACGAGTATCCCCTGCTCCGGCCTGAGGTGTACCCTTCGTCAGCGACATAGGCTCCAGGTGCAATCGAGACTGGGAGATTCGGCATGGTATGTATACTGCTGTGTGGCAGGTGGCCATGCCGCGGCACAGGTGCGACAGGAGGCGTCGAGGGGCGGAACTGGGGAGATGGAGGACCAGCTCCAGGAGGGAGGAAGTAGTTTGGCTGTAGCGTCGGGCTGCTGCTGTCCTGGTGGCTTGGAGGATGCGGTTGTAGTTGCGACTGGGAGGGAGAGTGTGAGTGAGATAGGGAGTGAGAGATGGAGTGGGATTGAGAGTGGGAGTGGGAGTGAGTCGGGTGGTGTGGTTGTTGTTGCGGTGACAGCTGCTGAGGCTGCTGCGGGTAGGGGGTTTGTTGCTGCTGGTGATGATGGGGCTGTATGAAAGCCACAGGCGGGTGCTCTGGCCCAGTGGACGACGCATGTCGCGCCTGGGGCTGTTGCAATGGCCACCCGTCCATCGACTGTGCTGTCGATCCCGTCCCTCGCCGTGACCGCGATAGCGGTGCAGCAGCAAAGTTGCCGCCGCCGGCTCCGACCTCACTGCGGAGATGCTCGCCCTCCATCTGCTGCAACTGGCTCAGCGACAGCTGCCCAGGCATTCCAGTAGTCGCATTCATCGCCCCCCGCTCGCGCTCGCGCTCGCGATCGCGCTCTGCACTGCGAGACTGTGCTGCTGCCATCGACGAGTTGGGCACATGAGGCCGAGACGGTGGAGAGGTCTGTGCAGGAGGGCTGTGGCCAGATATTGGCGGCGGCGGTGGCGGAGCCATGAGCTGGGGTTGTTGCGGGTGCTGCTGGTGAGGATGAGGAGGAGGATGTTGCTGGTGATGTGGTGGTGGTGGTGGTGGTGGTGGTGGTGGGGGTGGTGCGTGACGGCCAACGTCGATAGGGAAAGGCGTCACACTCCCTTGCTTGTCATGGCGGTGTTTGCGGTTCTCGCGCTCGTTCGACTTTTGATGGTGCGGCTGCTGCGGTTGATACTGAGCATGGTTTGGCTGCTGATGCAACTGCTCTCGCTGGCCTGGCGCGTAGGGACCACCGCCGCCCCCTGCGAGGGTATCTGGGATGGGGAGGGGGTCGATGGCGCCGGCCTTCGAAGTGCGGAACAGCTTCTTGAGCCGGTTGCCCCCGAGCCCATCAGCCATGGTGGTATCGTCTGGCTGGTGGGCGAGGGATAGGACAGTCGATGGGTCGTGGAAGGGGTATCGAAGCAGGAATAGGTGTCAAGGCGTAGGTCGAATCGTAGATGCAGCGTATGTCGATGATATGACAACAGTGGTCCTCGTCACCCGTTTACGAGCGCGCAACCGTCTGCACCTATGATTCCTTCAGCGCAGTACTTGGAGCACCGCCGAATCGCCGCCGCGCAGCCCGACGTCGCAGCAGGTGATGCAGCCAGTGCAGCTCGTGCAGACGACGACTGCTGACGATGCAGCGTATGCGTAGTTGAAGGGTGGACCGCTGCCGGCCACGAGGTAAGCCGTCGACACGAATCGTCCGCGAGACGTTGGAGCGTGGCGGTGCGGCTTGTGAATTGTGATATTGTGATATCAATGACAAGACAGAGGTGTAAGGAGTCGAGAGCAACAGCAATGCACTTGCTGCACCACTTGTGTCTTTCTCGCTTAGGACGACAGTTGAGCGAGCGACAGCGACCAGCGACGAGGCAACACAGGGAAGGTGCGCAGAGGGGAGGGGGGGGGAGGCACAGCATCCGACTAGAACCACGTGGCGACGCCTGAATGCGATCAATGCGAGTGCTGAGGTAGCTAGAGGTTGAATAAAGCATGTAGCGGGTAGAGGAGGTTTTGGCGTTGATGCATATGCGTTGTTGGCCGCGGCGGTGGTGGTGAGGGGAAGGGGGAAGGCGATGGTGAGCAGTGGAGAGACAGCGAGGAAGGTGAGGAAGGTGGAGTTGTAATGTGAGGGGGCACCTTCCTTCCTCGACCTTCTCGACCTTGCAACTGTACACCTCTCCATTCCCAACCTCGCATCCGACAATGATCCTAGCACACCTCGCAGCAGCTCAGCATCGTCTGCTGTACCTGCTGCATGTCCATGACTGACAGCAGCTGAAGCAAAGCATCTGAAGTGCCTTCTGAGGTTGTGCTGAGTGGCAGCACGCCCGTTCGATCTTTCTGAGGAGGTGCTGACCTCGCCTGCAACATAACGTTATGCCACCGCCGAGTATCGAGTACTGCTCTAGTATCTCAAGACCCCGTTTCAGTTTCAGCATCAGCGTAGTCGGAGACCACACTGGCATGCTGCTACACTTGCTGGTGTGTCAAAGAACGCCAATGCCACTGCGCGCCTGGTATCTGTACGCGTAGTTAGACGCGCAGGAGGCAAGGAGAAAGGCGACTCTTGTCTTCAGGACAGGAACCATATACCAAGAATATGCAGGACCTCGGGACGGACGTCCAGGACAAGCACGAGACTCAGGACCACTTCGTGCGCTACACGCCTTAATCCATAACAAGTCATCGACAGGCTCAGTACGATCAGCACTGCTTCGTCGTGACTCACGACCTGACCTCGACGCGCTCCCTTAGATCGCGCGCGGTCTAGCGTTCCAAGGGGGTCGCGTTTCAGCTTGTCATGCGACTGACTGCCTCGGCAACCAAACGATGATATTCCTATCACTGCGGGGGGTGCAAGGTCGCAGCAGGCATGCATAGCATTTGCTGTGAAAAGCAGATCTGGCCAGGAAACTGGATGTGTCAGCCGAGTACAAGCTGCTGCACGAGGCACGACTGCCATTACAAGGACATGGAGGGACAGGCGCACATCATCAATTGCTGCGCGGCTGTAGGGCAGGGGAAGATCGATCCGGCTTGACAAGGGCGATGGGAGTAATGCCTCGGTGGGGTATGATGGTTCGACTGCACCAGATCTTATGGGGAGGTACAGAAGGGCCCTGCTACCTATTATCTATCTGGCACCAACCGGTATGCAGGACACGCGTAGGGGATGTTGAATCAGCTTGGGCATCTGATCGAGGCAACAAGGTAACTTACTGCACCCACAGCACTGTGTGTGATCCAGCACTCGTCTCCAGTCATGTCTCTCCGACAGTGCTCAATGTCGGACAACGCCAAAGACTCGCTCCCAGCGGCCTCGGTAACTAAAGATCACATGCCAGTGCCATGTAAGGTGGACCAGTGCCAGATGCCAGGACGGTGTCTACTCGTGTACCTCTCGATTCCCAGTGCTTGGTGAAGAACGGTACTTTCTGCGCATGAGCATCACAATGCTCGCCGTGCCGTCACAGAAGGCGTCCGACAGAGTGGCATGGGATGAAGTGCACTCGCGCCTATGAGTAATTTTATCCTCTTTGGCTCCCTCGCCTCACTACTATTCATGAGTAACTACCTGAGTAACAACCTCCTTCTACTTCATCTATGTCTCAAACCCATTGCAGTACTCTCGTTGCTGCCCTTTTTTCACCGCATTTCAACCCAGCCCGGCCAGCCCCCAGCTTATCGCGCACAGTGTGCTCCTCATCGATTTCCTCGCCGCCGCTGTCGTGAACATTCTCGACGATCCTGGGGACTCCGCATATTTGCTCCCGCTGCCAGCTCAGCATCATCCATTTCGTGGCGCCGTTGTACTATTTGGCCACGACGCCGAAGGTGCTCAAACTGATGTTCACTTGTCACTGACTGTGCTCGTCTATCGCACCTACACGATGCGGGTCAACCTCTACTCGCTGCCAGTGTACCTGCTGCTCACGGTGCAGGCGCTGGCGGACAGCCGCTCGGCCGCCGACGCCGCAGCGGACGGCAACGCGCTGCTTGCCAAGGGGTCGTATGCCGATGCCGCGCGGGCGTACTCCGAGGCGATAGGTAAGCTTCTGGTCTTCTGTGGGGTTGTAGTGTATGTACTGACCAACTCAGACGCCGACCCGACATCATACCTCAATCACTACAAAAGAGCCACAGCCTACCTCTCGCTCGGACGGCATGCCGCCGCGCTGGACGACTTTGACGCGATCCTGAAGTTGAACCCGGATTTCGCCCAAGCGCACTACCAAAAGGCCAAGATCCTCGCAAAGGAAGGCGACTTTGACGCAGCAGCAGCAGAGCTCAAGGCCTTCCACAAGGCAAAGCCAGGAGGCAACGAGAGTCAGGAGCTGGCCCGCGCAGTCACTGCAGCAGGCAAGGCCGCCACCTCGGCGCACAAGGCAGCCAAGAACTCCAAATGGGCCGACTGTGTCGAGCATGCCACTTCCGCGATCAAAGTCGGCTCCAATGCCGCATCCCTGCGAGAGCTGCGTGCCCGGTGTGAGACGGAGCTGGGCAACTCGGAAGCAGCGTACGCCGACCTCAGCCGCCTCGCCATGCTCCACCCGTCGGACCAGGAGCTGCGCATGCGCCTTGCGACACTGGCGTTCTTCTTCCTCGAGCCCGCTACAGCCGCTGCCGAGATCAAAAAGTGCCTCCACTTCGACCCGGACTCGAAGTCGTGCAAGGCGATGCACAAGAAAGTGCGGGCGTTCGAGCGGGACTTGACCAAGGCGCGCAACTTTGTCGAGGGGGGTGGGAACGGCGCGCGGCGGGCGATCAACCTCCTCCGTGGTGACGAGGGGCTGGTTGCTCGCTTCGAGGGGCTTCTGGCAGATGCTATCTCTGCTGGCTCTATCCCGAAGCAATTCGACCCCACACACAAGAGCAAGACAAGGATAGACCTCTACTCGCTTGCATGCCGTGCGACCGTGGACGCAAACGACATGACGTCGAAGGGCGGCGCGGTGTGGTGCGAGACCGCACTCTCCCTCGACCCGGATAACGAGCACGCACTGGTGTACAAGGGCGAGAAGCTGCTGAAAGCCGAGAAGTGGGACGAAGCGGTGGCTGCGTTCCAGCGGGCGTTTGAGAAGTCCGGCCGGCAATCACACGACATCATGCAGCGGATGCAGAAGGCGGAGCGGCTGGCGAAAGTCGCCAAGCAGAAGGACTACTACAAGGTCCTTGGGGTTTCGCGGGATGCCGACGAGCGGACGATCAAGCGCGCGTTCAGGAAGGCAGCAAAGGAGAACCATCCGGACGTGGGCGGCAGCGAGGAGAAGATGCAGCAGCTGAACGAGGCGTATGAGGTGTTGTCGGACCCGGCGCTCAAGGAGCGGTATGACAATGGGGACGACCCGAACGACCCGTCAGGCGGGCAGGGGGGCAATCCGTTTGCACACCACCAGGGTGGTGGGGGCATGCCGTTCTTCTTCCAGCAGGGCGGGTTCCCCGGCGGAGGGTTCCAGGGGGGTGGGTTCCCAGGAGGAGGGTTCCCCGGTGGTGGTGGTGGAGGAGGGAATCAGAAGTTCCAGTTCCACTTCGGGTAGGCGCCGAGTCGGGGATCGGTGTAGGAGTAGAGGTAGATGTAGAGGTAGAGTGTACATTGTTAGACATAGATGCATCTGGGTTGACCTGGCAGAAATATGGGCGACGTCAGACGGTCTGACAGCACTCTGACTTGGTCGGTAAGCATCAAAAGACTCGACAGCGCAGCAATGACTGACTGGCACTGCCACTGGGAGGAAGGGCTGTTTCACTGTGAGGTTGGAGGTTGCAGCAGTGCGGAGCAAGCTCATCTTGCAATGCCTGCCGTCGCTCCTCTGTCTCATGTATCAGATGCATACATTCAGAGGTTCAGAAGTCATCGATCGTCCTGTCCAAATCCGCCTTGAGATGCTCCTTCATCCCCGGGGGCAGTATCGGCTCGCCTTTGGCGTCGGTGACATACCTGAACGGCATTTCGACTGCCTCGGTCTCGTTGAACGTGATGGTCGGGTGGTCCTGGGGTCAGTGGGTCCATAGTTAGCAGGGGGAAATATCATGTCTTGGCCAAGTAAAATCACACGGCCAAGTGAACCACTCATGAGCCCCTCCTCCAAATCCCACTTACGACAAACTTGATATCCTCCAGCCTCACCCCATCCTCAACCACAATCTTGCTCACACCCACGGCCGTATCAGTCGTCATCTGCACCGGCCCCAGGTGCCGCCCCTCGAACCCGAGCTTGCGCAGCTCCCCCGTCCGGTCGCGGGGCGGGTCGTCGCCCAAAATCCCGCCGTAGAGGAACACGTCGAACTTGTCCGCGTCCTCGGGGGCGAGGACGGCCTCCGCCCTTGGGTCGAGGAGGCACACGCGCGAGATGTCGATTGGAGGGTCGCGCGCTGCGAGAACGTCGAGGACCGGCTGGGTGTGCAAGTGAGCCTTGGCGCCGTGGGGTTTTGGCGCGAGGTAGTCCTTCAGTGGAGGGATGGACGTGGACGAGAGGGAGGTGAAGGCGACGGTGGAGTTGGGACCGACGAGAGAGAGCATGTGCGCGTATTCGAGGCGGACCCACTCGGGGAGGGCGTGGGTTTTGCTGTCGTCGTCTTCCATGTGTTCTGGGGTGAGCGAGCAAATAGCGGAGGAGCAGAGGCAGAAGCTCAAGCAATGAGAGCTTGTCAGTAGCTCAGCTCGAGGAGGACAAGCCACTCAGGAGCAGCTATCCCACCTTCGGACATCGAGCGCATGGAGTTGCTGGGTAACACTGCAGCCTCGAAGACTGTGATTGGGATTGTCACGTACCGATCACATAGGTAAACCCCTTCCCCTTGCTCGGTGCGTCGCTGCTCATCTTGCTTGCAGTCTTTGTCTTCGTCGTCCTCGCCGCCGTGATGAAAGCACAGAAGTCAGAAAGTCAGAAATCAGATGAAAGTCACCACCTCCACCACGGGACCAGATGACCAGATGTCATTTTGAAGTTTTGCCACCCAACGATCTCAAACTCGAGCTCGAGCTCGAACAATCAACACCTCCCACATCACCATGGCACAGGGAGCAGCAAAGGGACTCAAGGCCAAGGCGCCGTCGGGAGGGAGGAAGAAGAGCGGCAAGATGCCCAAGGGGAGGAGGGATATCCCGGCGAAGAAGGTCGAGCATGTGCGCGAGCGGGTGACGAAGAAGGTGAGTAGCGACCTGGCCGGAGGTCGGGTCGCGCGTCGTCCGTTCGACTTTAGACAAGCATGATGTGTAGCAGAAAGGAACGGGCTTCGCTTTGGAAGCATTTATGCTGCGGCGAGTACGAGAGCACGAGCTGCACACCTGTGTCGAAGAAGCCGTGGCTGTATGGTATCAGTGTTCGGTCTATGTCTGCCTTGAGCGCCAGAACCATCTTTAGTTGCAGTAGAAGGCATCGAGACCACTCTGAGCTTGGTATAACTTGGTTAAGGCTCTGTTAAGTCTATGTTCAAGGTCATATGTGCGGAGGAAAGGGGAGAAATTCGGACGAACTACGATCGGACGACTGCCTTTGGGTTCGTACTGACTCCAGGCCCTCTCGACCAAGATCAATAACAACATCGAGCGCCAGATGGTTAACGCCGCGTCGGCGGGCAAGCTCACGATCATGAAGAACAAGGGCGGCGAGGTCGAGACGTGAGCGGGATGTGGGGAGGGTTGCTGACTGCAGTGGGAAGAAGAAGTGAAGGACCTCAGAGGCGACAGACTGCAAGAGGGAGTACCTAGAATGAAGGCGTTTGAAGTCCGTCGGAGGGAGGCATTTCAGCTCCTGGGTGTGCGTTTACCAGATCCGACCTCAGCGAATAGAGACATGTTGTACACTATACTTCATCTACTTCTGCATGTTCATTTTTTGTGGGCTATAACACCCACCTTTGCTCGTCCGTCTATCGCCAGGGGCCGGCCGGATGAGGATGAGATTGCTGTGCTCCACTTGAAGCTACAGTTTGCACAGGCTACATACAGCTTTTGCGGCTAAAGCCTGCTCAGCTGCACCTGGCTTCACAGCTTCTCGCTGAAGAACTTGTCCCACTCGGCCTTGCCGAAGCTGCTTGACACACTCGAGTCCTCGAGCGCGTTGACGAGCACTGTGGGCGTGACGTGGATGCCGTTCTGGCGGCCGACCTTGACTGCAGCGTCAGCAAAGCTCAAAGCGCATTGGGCTCGTGGCAGACGCAGACTGTAGCTCTGCACTGGAAAGGACTGTTGCAACTGCAGTACTTGAGAGCTACACCAAATGACAGGTTGCAGCTGGCATTTCTGGAGAAGCAGGGCCGCTCACACCGCTCCCGATGTCTTGCTCTCACAGATTGGCCGCAGAGACGTTGCTCTGCAGCTTTGACTGCTATGTGCTCGTCTTGCAGCCTGCGGAGCCTCAGAAGTACTTTGCACTCGCAGCCCGTTATCCCCTGTCCACTCTGCTCTCGGGGCTCTCTCGCACTCGCTCCGCTCGCGCTCGAGCCTACTCACTCAGATACTTCAACTGGTCAAACGCCACACTCCCGCCATTGTTCTTCTCATGCACCTTGAGCTTGTCGACAAACTTGCCGACATCGGCGCTCCCCGTGCTCCCCTTGCCTGCCTTGGACAACACCTCGGTGGCCACCTGCCCCAGCGCGGTCTGGAACTGCAGCGGCGTCTTGTCTTCTGCGAGGCGGTTGAACCAGTCGTCCTGGATTGCAAAGACGGCGAGGACGTATTCCCACCACTGCTCGGGGTGCTCCTGTCCAAAGATGATGGCGGCCTCGACGGGGTAGGTCGAGAAGTAGTGGCTGGTGTGAGCGGAGAGTAACGACGAGATGGATCAGAATAGTATGATGCTGAAGCAGTACGAGACGGTGCAGATGGGCAATCACGGCCACTGAAGCTGCCCCCGAATAACGAGGCAGTCCCTGTTGCTCGATGGCCCATCGCAGGTCGTCTGCAGTGATCATATGGAGTCCAGATACTAGGGGTCTAAGGAGGAGCGAAGGCAGCCCATCCCATGGCAATGAAGGACACCACCTATCAGCCACATCACTCCATACTCCAGCCGTTGGCCTGCTGCTACGAGGAGTAGCACTGTGTGACTGCTTTGAACACCTCTCTCTGAGTGATGAGTAGCACCTAGCGCCCCGCAACGACCTCTGCAGCAAGTCAAGTCCGATGACAGGCCTGAGTATCTGTCGTGTGACGTGACAGCCACCACTCAAGCCGCATGTTCCACCTATGGGCGACTGAACACTGGCCCCTCTGCAGACAACCTCTGGTCGTCGCGTCGTTCGCGACGACCACTCCATATTCCCGTTCAACAAGGCCGGAAGGCCGGCCACTCACAACGGCTGGGGGTACAACCTAATGATAAGCTGCACCTTGCCCTCGTACTTGCCACCCTTCGTGATCAGCGGGAGGACATTGTCGTTCAGCGAGATGGCCATCTTGCGCGAGAACGGGCACAGGAAGTCGAGGTACCTGGGGTAAGCAGCTCTCCCCCACCCCCAACCCCCAACCCCGAATGCCAGCTCACACATCAATCGTCTGCCCGCCGCTGCCGATGCGCAGGAAGGAGAGGTTCTCGGGGAGGCCCATGGTCGTGAGTAGAGGTGAATGCGAGTTGGCAGCTGTGAGCTGTGAGAGTGGGAATAGAGACTGAGAAAGGTAGATAGATGTTATTGTGCTTTGTGCTGTGGCTATGTGGCGACGCCCAACAGCAACCGGCGAATGGATGTCGTCATGCCCTGGCGCGAGGCTCAATCGCCGAGCGGTCTCTGCATCTGTTGGGTTTGGGCGTCATCTGCTGTGATGTTTTGGGCGACAACAATGCTTTAGATGTGTTGTTGTAGTCAGAGTCAGATTGATATTCCACATGTATTGTTGTTGTAAGACTGCTGCTGTTCGGCTTCGGTCGTTGCGTTGCCTGCAACTGTTCGAGATCCTGATCTGTGAGCGGGTGGGGTGTTTGCTGATGCCGAGATCGGCCAAGCTGAAGATCATTTCGGCATTCACATATTCACATTGCACACTGTTACCGTGACAACTGCTGCATCACTCACTCATTATGTTTGATTGATGCAGCGAGCGTATGCACATTCTACGTAGGCAAACCCATGAAAGGAGCAACGTTCTGTACAGTGCTGAGTCCATTGCCGCTCCATGTAGCATGGTGCATGAGTTCTTAGGTAGCCCAGAATAAGAGGTACCTCAACGGACAGAGGTCTCTGCCCTCATTGCCAGTCTACACAGGCCGTATCTAGCTGTATTATTGTCGCAGTTATAACCACTTTCTGACATGTACTATGCTGACATGTTAGTTACCTACCTATGCAGCATACAGCATAGTACGAGAGTTGGTATTGCATGTACTGACAGCTCCGTTCGTCGTAGCTGCGATAGGCGGATAGGCGGAGCGTGTCTACCACGTGTTACCACGCGCGTAGTCCGTGCTCCGGACAGATACGACGGAGAAGGTAAGCAACTCCGCCGCATATGGAATGGGGATGGGGCTGCGCACCATCAGTTTTTGAAGTGCGTAGTCTTTCCGTTCCCATTCCCAAGAATCCAGATACCCATGCACCCATGCAGACGTGTCAACATCATCATGAAGCTGACTGCGGTGTCTCTGTCGCAGTGGAGCTTTCATCATGGGCAGACTTTGCATCGACTCGACGGCCATACGAGCATCAAGCTGTCCAGTACTCACCCCTGACCACAGCTCTGGATCCACCTCGTTAGACTCTTAGCTCGCCATGTGATCAGTGCCTTCCACGCACTCCGCGCACTCTGACCGAGCACACGATGGACTTTGGCACTCAGTACCGCCGTGTTCCTCGGTCACGGGCCTGGCTGTCGGGCCTGATTCCAAGTGGTTCTGATTCCACGACACTGCTGCTGCGTCGTGTGATGATGCTTGTGCGGAACAAGGTTTTCACGTGTGGGCGGGTGGACTTGGGCGCTTGGGCATGTGCATGTGCATGCATGCAAGCGAGTGGTAATGGCACATTTTGCTGACATCTGCGAGTTGCGAGTGCTCGCAAGTGGTTTGCACAGTCGATGCATGGCATGAGTGTCGAAGTGCGCGAAGTGGACACACTGCATGCACACTGCATGCACACTGCATGCATGGCTAGCTGCGATTTGCTGAACTCACCACGCTCTTATTGCCCAGTATAGCCCTGCACGCGCTATGGTCAATTCAGAAGAAGAAAAAAAAATCCAAAACAGATCTGTGTGCACACATATCCTGGCTTACCTGCGCATTTGCCCTCGCCTGCCCTCGTATCGCCCTCACATCTGCCCGATTAGATTTGCCGTCTCACTGCCGCCGCACCGACGCCGCCGACGCCTCCGCAGCTGCATGCCCATGATCTGGACATGGACGCGCTGCTGCGCATCTGCATGGGCGGCAGGCATGTAGCACTCGCCACAGGATTCCATGAATAATGTTAATCTCATGCTGATGCTGGTTGCTGGCAGTTACTCCTCCACCTGATACTCATTCCTCTCCACCACAACGTCAAGGATACCCAACGCATCGATAGTGCTCGAGTGCAGGATTAGCTGCTTGAGCGCTTGAGCGACTCGAGCTCCTGAGACACGACACGAAACGGAGCAAAGCAGCCGACTTTGCGAAACCCTGCACGCCCAAACGTTGATTGTGATACGCTTATACCCATCCACAAACTCGTGCTTCGGCCACACATCACACACTTGTTCTCACATCCAACTCAACCATCCGTCGAATCGATACCTCTGGATACGCAAAGACGGCCAGTCAGGCCAGTCAGGCCACTCAAGCCATCCAGGACTGGTGTTGCAGCCAGCGGGCGACAAAGTCTTCAGCACCCGCGAAAGGTCCGCTCGACCCATCGTCATAGGCTAGCTCGCCACCTTTGTTGCCTCTCGTCGAGCGCGAACGATTGGGCACGCCGGTCATGAGCAACCCCAGGCCAAGGTCGCGATCGAGCGGCCCCCCGAGCGCAAAGCACGATGAGGGCGCGCAAAACACCACCACCGATGGTCCTTCAAGAATGGGAGGTGCATCTGCGCCATCATCCGCAGCACATCAACCATCTGCAACAGCGCCAGGGGCATCATCTGCGACAGCATCAACATCTGCGCCAGCGACTGCGGCATTTGGGTTGCAAGCATCTGGGCCAGCTGGGCGCGCGCCTGTCTCAGCTACACATCCGTTCTCCCATCCGACGTCGCTGGCTGCATCCTCGTCCTCGTCTTCATCCTCCTCCCCATCTTCCTCATCCTCAACATACACATCGTCTCCTCTGGCCTCAACCTCGAACTCATTCTTGACCACCTCTTCCCCCATCCCCTCCTCCTCGACCTCATTCGCCCCCTCACCCTCCTCGACCCGGCCGCAACGCCTTCGCCGCCCATCCCGCTTGCCCGACATGGCCGAGCTGCCGATTATCGAGGACGAGAGGTCAGCGAGTGGGAGCAACAGCAGCAGCTCCACATCACGACCACAACCCACCACCTCTCGCCCCCGACCTCGCCGCAGCGTGTCCCCGCTCAATACGAAGGTCCCCTCCATCCTCGACGCGCCCTCCTCGAGCTCCAGGATACACCCCAACTCCCCCACGAACTCGTTCACGTCAGCCCGCTCCCCGCCCACGATGGGGCAGCATGAATTCGATGCGGCGTCGTCGTACAACCCTCGAGGAGAGGGGAGCTCGGGTCTCACGCACAGGCGGATGAGCGTGTCGGCGGCGGAGCGCGTGTTCCCACCTTCCAGTCCGATGCCAAGTCCAGCAGAGGCAGGCAGCAGCAGTGGGAGTGGAAGTGGGAGCAGAGGCAGGAGCATTAGCACGAGCATGCCCTGGCTCAAGCCCTCTGTGGATGTCAAGGCGTCGAAGAGCGACGAGGAGGAGGAGGAGGAGGGGTTTGCGTCCGTGTCGTCGAATGGGGATGATGGCCCGAGTCCGAGGAAGGCAAGGTCGGGGAAGGCGAAGCGGCGGGTGAATGATGGGTGAGTAAGGGTTCGAGGACGTTGAGTCCTGCAAGTAATGGATCCGTGTGCACGTTCTGTACTGCTGCTGGACATGAGTATGCTTCTTTGTGCTCGGAGCCGAGGCTCTTGATGATTGAGGTTTGCTCGTATAGAAGCAAGTGTGGCAGAGCCATATATTGCTCGTGTCTCGTTTCGAGTTGTGCCGTGTTGGACGCCATACCGAGCTGCACCATAGCGTGTGCTTGTGCTATCGAGTGCGGCGTAGAACACTCGATGAGCTAGAGCTGGGTTCGTGTTTCGATGTTGGTGCTCGAGGTTGGTCTCAAGGAGGAAATGAGAGGCTTTTCAACGGAGGCCACCTTTTTTCGCTCTGGAATGACATGAGTCTCACCTCATCATGGTCGACTACGCCCTTCCAGTGATCGAGCAGCACTTGTTACCTGTGCTGAGATACGGCCCCAGTGCTCGAGCAACACCCGTTGTGTTGAATGTCGTCAATGGACTCGGCTGACCCCAGAATGTTCACCCTCCCACCTTCCTCGGAGCCCAGCGACCTCCCAGTCGACCCGAATCACCTCCTCCCCCTCTCGGCCTCGTCAATACCCGACGGCGCATCCGAGCCACGCTCCTCGACGTCTTCGGGGTGGGGCACATGGTCGCGCTCGAGCAGCAGCAGCAGCAGTGCGGAGGAGGACGTATCGCCCATACGAGGGACATACCCCCACCTTGCTCGCCTACCCCACATTGCATCAGCGTATGCCCCTCAACGCCCAGCACACGTCTCGTCAGCGTATGCAACGCATCGGCAGCCTAGATCACAGCCGTGGTGGCGGCGCCAGAGGCCTGTGGCGATGCTCAAGACGTGGCTTGAGGGTGGATATGTCCTCGCGCCACTAAAGGAAGGGAGGTCAACATGGTCCACAAAACGGCCACTGAGGCATAGGGCTTCGTCTGTCGTGTTTGAGGCGTTTCCTGCGAGGTGGAGGTATCGGCGTGTCCTGGGATCAGCGAGGTTGGCGGGGGTGGTGAATTGGGCAGTGGCGGAGCCTTGGATGGTGGTGAGTGTGGTTTTTGATCGCGACCTTTTTTTTTTCTCGCTGTGACCTTCCTACTTCCCCTTCCTCCGTGGGTGAGGCCAAGGTCCCAGTCGCAGATGATACACATGAGACCACCACGAACACGACTGATTCTCGATCTTCAGCGTCTGCCTCGGGTGCGGACTCAAGTATTATCTCGACCCTGACAAGGCTGCGCTCCCGTGGCGCGAGTACTGCACTGCGTCCCACCCGACAATGTACGCATTGTCAGAGGCGGCACCGGTGTCCTCATCGTCGTCGTCGTCGTCGTCGTCGCTGCCCCCGATGGACCCACTCAAGCCGATCACGCCAGCGCACCGGCTGTGGCCGTACAAGGGGTACGACATCGCTCCCTTCTCGTCCGATATAAACGGCACTCGCGTCGACGCCGACGAGCCCGTAGGCGTTTTCCTCGCCGTCTTCTCCTACGACCGGGGCCGTGAACGCCGCGACCTCATTCGCCGCACATACAACGCCCACAAGCGATCCCGTACACCTGGGACCGAGGGCGTCCGCCTTCGCTTCATTCTCGGCCGGCCATCTCGGAGCCTCGCTCAGTCCATTCACGATGAGCAGGAGCTATATGGCGACCTCGTCCTCCTCGACATTGAGGAGAACATGAACTCGGGCAAGACGCACGCCTACCTCTCCTGGGCGGCGGAGCACGCTCGCGTCCCGGACTGCGAGTACCCGTCTCATCCTCGCTCGCCTGCGACCGCTGCCCTCTTCGCCGACGCCCTCGCTCGCGGCGAGACCCCCGCGCCAATCTGCAAGGGCGAAAAAGCGCCCGACTTTATCGCCAAGGCCGACGACGACTCATTCATCATGCTCGGCGAGCTAGAGCGCCACCTCCGCGCCGTGCCGAGGCAGCAGGGGTTCTGGGGCTACCTCGTGCGCGAGCGCTTCATGGCGGGCGAGTGCTATGCCATGAGCCGGGATCTAGCCCAATGGATCGCGAGCGAGCCCCAGCTGGCGAAGCACACACACGGGAAGGAGGACAAGCTCGTCTCCAGGTGGTTGCGGAAGCACCCGAGCGCCCAGGACATCGTCTGGGCAGCGGAGCACTGCTGGATCTACGACCATCCTCGTGCTCGGACAGTCTACTCGCACGGCTTCCTATTCCCCTCGGAAGTGGCGGCCGTGCGTGCTGAGCAGGCCCGGGGTGTGGCGCCTCCAGAGGTCGAGGAGAGGGCGAAGCACGCTCGCAATCCGGCAGCGTACTCGTCTGTATCGCGCTTCGGGGCGCAGTACCTTCCTCCAGTGCGGGATCTGAGCGAGGCAGAGCAGCTCGAGGCGCTAGTGGAAGGGAGTGGGCTCTCGCGGTTCCGGGAGCGGCCGAGGCCTCGCAGGGCGGCGATCGCGGCCAAGGTGGATGAGCTGATGGGCGCGAGGCCGACGAGGGAGGAGAGGCAGTTGGGAGGGAGTGCCGGGGGGACGGTGGTGGTGCATTATAATAAGAAGGACTGGTGGTTTGAGGAGAGTGCGAGGGTGTTGCTGAGCGACTGGCGACTGGGCCGAACGAGCGACAGCGAGTGAGGCCTCAGTCGCCCGACAGCATCGACGGCCTCGTCGCCAGGGGGTCCAAACGTCCAAACGCCGGGAAAGTCTCAGCGGATTGCTCGGTGTATGAGCACGCAAGCCCCATTGACTTGACTGGCGGTGCAAGTGCGGCGAGTCTGTCTCTGCCTCACCCTTGACGACGGTGAATACCCAACTCAAAGTGGCAGCACAGAGGAGCGGAGTAGCGATGAGGCAAAGTAGACAGTTAGTAGAGGTAACCAACCCATTCCTGTAGCATTAATCATGAGTATCATGTGTCTCCTGCATGCAGTTATTTGCACTGAGCATTGTATCGTAGCGCATCGCATCGCATCACGCAGGCCGTCGTCAACCCCAGCTCACCGACCAAAGCAGCCTGCCGACCACCGTACATACCCAGGCGGCACTCGCCGACGAGGCACAGAGGCACTGCACCAACGTACTGCTTTATTTTCCATCAACGGGTTTCGGACTGCGCTAGCTTCTCACTCTGGCAATCATGCGTACTGGCTAGCACGTTCGACGGCGTAGCCAATGTGGTGCCATTTCGGACTCGGAGGGGTCAGCTGTCCGAGTGAGATGCGTGAATTGCCAAAGTATCGAGAACACCAAAGCAAGAGCATGCTGGTAGTTCTGCCAGTATCTTCCGCTTCCGTTGTTGCTCAGCTACACTAACTGGTCTGACAGGTCTCTATGTACTGGGTCCCCTGTACGAGCCGCCTATGTACTGGAGTCACGTAGTAGCAAATCCTCTCTACGGGATAGTCGGTCGTGCGAGCACCAACTGCCACATGCGACATTTCATGTACATGCCACACCTTCCTTCTTACTGAGATCGCGTCACACCACTATCATCTGCCAATACACACACCAGCAATGCCTGCTTCTGTCGCCAGTAAAAGTCACCATCACATCACCTCAACCTTGCTATGCACAGCAATACACCACCCATGCATCTAGCGCAGCTTCTTGTCCTCAAAGTACACCTTGAGATGCCGCATCTGCCACGTGCCCGCCGCAACCAGCACAGCGATCTGCAGCACGACGTACCACTTTGCGCGCGAGTTGACTGCCTCACTCGCGTCGCGGAAAGTCGCCTCCACCTCGCGCATGTACTTTTGCTCGCGTTGGATGTCGAGGACTTTGCGGTTCACGTCGCGGAGGCGCGCGGCGATGGAGCCGGCGTGGACTTTGTTGTCGCTGTGGGTTAGCGCTGGCGACAGTGACGGCGCAGCCGGAGCTGGAGCGAAAGCAGAGAAAGCGGAAGCTATAGCAAAGCTGTAGCTGGAGCAGCACCCAAACCACTAGCTAGAGCTGTAGCAGAGCCATAGCTGTAGCAGAGCCACAGCTGTAGTGAGGGCATATCCTGAACTATAAAGAGTCGGACTGCGACAGCAGCAGCTGCCAATTCCCGGTCGCCCCACAGCACCGCCCGCACACTCCAGGCACACCAACCTACACTCACTTGTCATCCTTCTTCACACTCCCCACGTTGATGTCGAGATACAGCTTGATGTGCTCCACGCCCATGAGCCACCCGCCAGTCATATTTGTCGACAGGCAGATGTTGTGGTCTCCGTGGTCGATCGAGGTGAAGGTGAAGCTGCCTGCGTGGGGTGCGAGGGTGTTGACGACTGTGTTTCCAGTGCCGAGGTCCTGATGTCAACAAATGTTGATGCGTATATGATCGTCTATGAGAGAGCCTGTTCAGAAGAAGAGACCTGAGCGCGACTAGCAATCGAAGGTGACAACCAAGATCCTGCGTGTAGACATCCGCCGGTTTCCGCTAAGTCCAAGTCTCCCTTGCTCCCCTCCACTCGTTGATGACTGTCTCACCAATTCTCTTGTCCCTTCCTCGTCCCTCCCTCCCTCCCTCGTCCCTTCACAATCTGTCGGTATCTGTCACCACATCCCTGCGAGTCCTCCGACAACACTATTGTCCCGCCGCTCACGCTTGCGCGTGATCCATGACCCTCGTCCAAATCCCACTCACGTCGACATTGATATTCATCCCCAACCGCGGATCCGACGTCCACTTGTTCCCAGCCTCGTCCCACACCAGCGCGCGGTAGTGCCCCTCGACCATCGTGTCACTCGGCAACTCCTCGAGGAAGCATCGCTTCTCATTCGACTCGAAGTAGAGGTGCAGTGCCTGCCATCAGCACCTACGCTCCTGCACAGGTCGCGAAGTCGGTTTCGCTCAGCGGTTTCGAGAGCAATCTGATAACACGATGCTCCCCACGACCACCTCAATACCCACCTGTACCGCGGATACGAGGTACCCTCCTATCAAGAGCGCCGAGAGCTTCATCGCGGATGTGAGTGTAGCGTTGAGTTGATCTCATTTCTCGACGTTGAACATCCCCGCGACGTGTAAGATGAGCCAAAGACGGAGATGTATGCATGTCCGCCGACCGGTCATTGCCCGCACAAGCTCCACTTGTCGTTGTTGATCTCGGTGACCTAGTAGTGACTACCTCCCATTGCGCTAGCATGATCCGCTCATCTGATACTGCGTTTCACACACCTGCTCATGCATCGTATGGAACACCATTCACGTCAGCATTGATTACATGCACTCTTGCATGCGCTCTTGGCATCGGGCAACTGGATATCGCGCATGCGCTTGAGCATGAGCATATGCCTCATGGACAGGCACGACATAGTCGTGGGATGGACACGGCGTCAACATTGGCGTCGAGCTTTGGCATCAGAGTTGTGAGTTGTGTTCTTATCGGCCAAGGCACTGTGGGGTGGGCATGCATCTATGGGCATGCATGTGTGGGACGATGTCATATGGCTACAAGGTTGAGGCTACAAGGCTGACAGATATGTGGGGGACGCAGCATGCTTGCTAGGGCCTGTTGTCTTGGATCCGGGGATGTTGTGGCATGATGTTAAATGACAATAGCGTTGTTTGAGAGTTGTCGAAAGATGGTGGCTGGCCGACTATCGTGGCACAGGTGGCAATGGCTTCACCTCGTCGATTATTTCGACGCCTCCTGAGATCCTGTGTCGCCTGTCTCCGCCTCCTGATACCTCGTGCCGCCCGTTATCCACCTCCGAACTTGTTATCGTCGCCCAACTCGGGCAAGAGCTCTCGCCGCACTCTGCCCGACCGTGGTGAAACCCGAGCCGCCACACTGCCAAAGACGTACTCGTGTTGCTCGGTGTCGCGAATGAACTGCTCGAGGCATCGAGGGTCGGTGTCGGGGTCGGTGTCGGTGCCGAAGGCGTACTTGGGTGGTGTGTCGGGTGTGGTTGGTATCGGTGGGGATGGGGAGCGGGGGGACGTGGGGAGGGTTGGTCTGGAGCTGGTAGAGAAGGGGGATCTGAGGCTGGAGGCTGGGTCACGAGTCGGGTTGGTAGAGTAGCTCGACCTCGAACTAGACGGAGCATCGTCTGTGGAGGAGGTGTCAAGCGTGGCATTGATGTAGAGTGGTGACCTGGACGTAGAGCGTGCTCCTGGAGGGGAGCCTGTTCTGGGGGAGATGTGAACATTCGGGACTGAGACTACTCGCGGTCGCAGCTTGGGTCGAACGAGCGGAGGAGTGAGGCGAGGTGCAGAGTGTGACAGTTGTGGACTGGACATATCGGATGATCGTCTGGGTGGTGGCGGTAGTGGCCGGATGGACATAGATGCAGTTGGTTCGAGTAGATCATCGGGTGAGTGGTATTGTCCTGGCCACTGCACTGCTGGCATCGGAGAGGGGTAGGACGATGCCGAGCTCATGGAGGAGGAGCTAGCCGAGTGTGAGCTCAGAAATGAAGCCGGGCTCCGTGTTGACGGGCTGCGAGACCCATCCCAGTGGAGGTAGGGTGTCTGGTCGACTAGGAAGGGGTGGGATGTCGACGAGGAGGACGAGCTCCGCGGGCACTCGCTATAGCGTTTCATGGCCCCGACTAGAGAGTACAGGCAACAAAGGTGTAGGTAGATGATGAAGACAGAGACAGGAATGAGGACGAAGACACTGTCATGTACATGTACTTTCACCACACCACTCCCACCCTCTCAGACCCAATCTCAGACTACTCGTCCGCGGCATGTACTGTGCATCCGCTGTCAACTCGGACCCAGACAGACCCAAACTCAATCCAGCCCACGGGTGTGGTAAGGTCAGGAGATCAGTGGCACGACAGGGGTGAGAACAAGCCTACGACAGCATGTCCGCGGCGGTATGCCTGTGCCCACTCGACATGAGTCTGCCAGGACGCCAGGTAAGGCGCTTGCGGCAGACCTGGGGCCTGTGTGGACTTGCGAAACTGTGGACCTGTTGACTGCCGCAGATGAGCCTACGGAGATCTCAGCTCCCAGACCTCCAACCCATGCCATGCTCATGTGAGTCCCCGACTGCTGACCATCGCGGTTCTGGGCGGCTCGGACCAGGGCTGCTAGTGCCGGCGCGATGCGCGCGATGACCCATCCGTCGGGTGGTCTCTGGATCAGGCGACTAGCAACCAGCTGATACCGCAGGCACAAGGTTTAGGTTTCGACATTCACCTGGATGCTAGGCACTGTCGTCCTGTCGTCCATTGGCCTTGGCCGGGGTGGCCGACGCAAGCCGCTGAAGTGAAACGACTACGATGTACGATACCTTACGGCTGGCGAAGTAGACGAATCTGAGAAGCTGCGAAGTCGTGAAGTAGTCGTGAGCATGCGAGATACAGTTGACGTTGGCGCTCACATCAGGTGACAGGTGGTATCGTCAGCGGTGAGTAGACGTCAGAGTTGAAGCCAATCTTTGCGACTATCTCCGCTCATGGTGTTCCGCTCACCAAGGTATGTAGCCCGCAAACTGTTGTGCACAATTTTGGCGGTCCGTCGAAGCAAGAAAACAACAAACTAGCATCATGCGTCCCCGGGTGACTACCAACATGAGCACTCATGACTACCAACATGAGCACTCATGTCACTAGCCCCCTCCTTGCGGCTCTTCCCACAGCGCCGGCTCTCCCGCATGAGCGCGCATGACGCTGTTCCGCCATGCTACCATGAGTCTGCCGTCTGAGTTAAGAGCTTAGACCTAGAGGGTTACCACTACCATTTACGTGCAGTGTCATAACGTGAAGGATTGCTAACGCTGCTAGGATGTGGGTCCGGGTCCCGTGAGCGATGGGCGACGCGCGCGCTGTAATGCATGTGGTGACGCGCTGGGTGAGTTGCTAGTTGACAATCTCAAGTCTTGGCTTGAGCGGCAGTGGCAGGCGGGAGAGGCACAATTCAGAACTCGAGGGCGAGGTGCGCCACAAGGATAGGCTGTTGGCTATTCAGTCATTATGGTTGAGTTTCTATTGCTTATCAGCCAAGATTGCCTTTATTACAAAGTCACCAGAACGTGATATGGTGTCTCAATATAGACACGTACTTTCCACGAGACACCCAAACTTCTGCTCGCATCTCTGGACGAGTACATAAACCTCGCGACTGACATCTCTTCGTTTCTTCTATCACATCGCCAAAGACACATGCCACAGCGTGCATTCGAACTCGCAGAGCATCGACTTCGGTTTGGACGACAGTACTGACCCTCCCTCCCTCCTATCTCATCCTCCCCTTCTTTCCCCACTACCAAACTCCCTCACTCCGAATCCTCCCCATCCTTTCAACACCTCTCCTCTACTCCAACTTCTACTCCCGCCCGCCGCACGCTCCGCGCGCGACGGTGCACCAGGCGCATTTGCCTAGAGCCCACCTAGTCCACGGGGGGCCCTTACTAGTCGCACTGGGAGAGCAGCGCTTTAGGTCTAGACAACCTGTGTCGTGTGGTGCAAGTCCTCGTGGCGGCCCGCACGGCCGGCGTAGCCACGTCCACCCTCGGCCGTTCCGCTACGGCATTTTGGACGGCTGAGGACTAAACGTGGCGTACAAGCGTGTATAGTCATGCATGTTGTAGTTTGACTTTCTGTATGAATGCATGATATACCTCTGTCGTCAAGCTGCGCGTCAAACTCAATATGGTCGATTGCTGATCTCGAGCAAGGACTGGCATTGGGTAACGTGAAGGGGTGACATCGACTCTGCATAAGTGCGGACTGCGACAAGGGTGTAGGAAATAAGGGCTGTCGGTTATGTGCCGTGTTTGTGTGTTGCGAATGTGAGCGTGGGAGGAAGGTAGAATGCAGTACTACGGGTGTGGCGCTGGGGATCAAGATAAGTCGCATTTGAGACGTAGGAGAACATGAGAGAGACCTGTTATCTGCAGCTTGTCAAGCACAGCACAAGATTTGAAGCAGACACTTGCACTCGCGACACGACTGTATTTGGTGATGTAGGCGTCGACGTACGACACATCAAGACAAAGCAGTGTTGAGCGTGCAGCACCGATACCCGCAGCAAGCGATTCGCAAGTTGCAAGTTGACCGCAGCAGACTGACTGCAGCACTAGTCGCATGGTGCCTGCGGCACACGCTTGCCATGTCTATGCGATACATCTAAGCTCTACTACCTATGCCTCGATCTCAAAGCCATCCTTGTTGGCCTCGTTGCCCTCCTCCCATGCAGAGACGACCACTCCGCCGTTCTTCTGAACAACAACCTCCAGCACGACCGGCTTGCCCGACGACTTGAGCTCCACAGCACCCAGGAGCTCAGTCTTCTTCGCCACCGGTGTCCTGGTCTCCTCGGGCTCGTCATCGCTGAAGTCGTCCTCCTCGTCGTCGCCCTCGCCCTTCTCCACAGGCGCAGCCTCGACCTTCTCGACCTTGACCTCGTCCTTGGCGTACCACAACTCGAGCGCGACACGCTCTGCACCAGCTGCAACAGGGATAGCAACCCGCCTCCTCACTGGCAAGGGGGCGCCAACCTCGACGACCTTGGCGGCGACCTCCTCGCTGCCGGGGAACACGATGCCGATCGGTGCAGAGGTGGTAGGGAGGGGGTTGCGCGCGAGGGCGAGCACGTCCGCAGTCTTGACCTTGGACTCGTCGAGCTCGGAGATGTGCAGCGCCTGCAGGGCACAGCCGACAGCGATGACCTCGGAGGGGTCGAGGGTGGAGGTGACCGGGGTAGTGGGGGGAACGATGAGGGCGAGGTGGTTCTGGAGACCGGGGAAGAGGGTAGAGGCACCAGCGAGGAGGATCTCGTCAATCTGGCAGAGGTCGAGGCCAGCCTCCTCGACGACAGAGCGGAGCTTGTCACCAACACGCGAGTAAACGAGGGTAGCGAGGCCGTCAAAGCGGATGCGGTTGATGGACGAGCTGAGGTCGTAGCCGTCCTTGAGAGACTCGACGGCGCAGGTGGCGGCTCCGGAAGAGGCAGAGAGCGAGCGCTTGGTGTGCTCGATGGCGAGGTCGAGCTTGGCCTCGGCGCGCTTGTCGGCAGCAGAGGCGTTCTCACCACAGGGCAGGTCGAGAGCGATCTTGGTCTTCTTGGTGAACTCCTTGGCAAAGTGCTTCAGGAGGAGCTTGTCGAACTCGCGGCCACCCAGCTTGTCGTCACGGCCCTTGGCGAGGACAGTGTACTCTCCCTCGTTGACGGCAACGACAGTGACAGCAAGCGAGGTCTCGCCCATGTCGAGAACAGCGACCTTCTTGTCGCGGGGCTCCTCCTCGCCAGCGTTGCCCTCCTCGGGGTTGCCGAGGAGACCACGCTCCTTGCGCTCCTCGGAGAGACCAGCACGGTAGCCAACGAGCACGGCAGCGGCGTCGTCGAGCACCTGGATAATGTTGATGCCGGCAGCGGTGGCAGCCTCACGCAGAGCCTCGTCCTGGGCAGGGGTGAACCACACAGGGGTAGAGATGACGCAGTGGGTAGGCTTCTCGCCCAGGAAGTCGACTGCCGATCCGAACAGGGTCTGGAGGAAAAGCGTGGTAATCTCGGGAGCAGTGATGGTCTTCTTGGCGGGCACAGGCTCAGCCGGAACAGGAGTGGCAGTGCCGGAGGGGGCAGCGCTGCGTGCGGGTGTGCGAGTGGCAGGGGTAGGAGGGGGGACGAGGATGTCAACGGTGTACGCGGGCACCTTGGACTCGGGGATCAGAGGAGCGGTAAGGATGGCAGTGTGGTCGACCTCATCGTAGGTGTGGCCCAGGAGGTTGCGGAAGCCCATAATCGTGTTGTGGCCATTCTTGACGAGGTGCTCCTTGGCACCATTGCCGATGTACACCTGGTCGCCGACATACGACACAGCGCAGGCGATCTGGCGCTCGCCGTCCTCGTTGGCAATGCACTGCGCATGGCCCTCCTTGTCGATGACCGCGATCGACGCGTACGACTGGCCAAAGTTGATACCAAGAATGACAGGCTTTGTGGACCTAGGGTTAGCTAGGTGCACTCGGCTGTCTACCTTCTACTCACATTTTGGGTATGCTTGCAATCACAGAAAACGTAGGAAAATCACACGCAAAGTCCAAGAGGCCGCTTCGGTGTTGCTGGGGTTGCTGCGCTGGACTGCTGGACGTCTAGCTGCGAGCTTTTAGGTTGCAAGAGGTGGATTCTGGAAAAGTTGCGGCTAGTCATCGACGATGAGCGCTGTCGTTCAAAATCCACATCCCGCGAGGGTGAAGTGCCACACTCGCGGCGATAGTGGCAGGAAGCCACGTGGTGGTCGATGGCGGAGATCATGGAGACCGCGCAGTGCGATAGCCATATCGAAAGACAAGCAACAGGGATTTCGATGATCCATCGTTCAACCTGTTGGACAAGATGCGCGCTGCGCATCTCTCCATCGACGTGCTACTCGGGTCAAGATGTTTGGAGAGGAGGTGCCGACTGAAGGTAGCTCGATGACAGGAACTGTAGCGGTGGACTGACGTTGGACTCTGCTCATCACAGACGCTCGGACCGCTCGTGTTGCCCTTGGAGACTTTGAGCCTCGCCTTGCAGTCGATTCTTGCATACACCACTCCTGACGGTAGTTTGTGGCCCGTGCGATGCTCTTGTTGCCATTGAGCGACCATGGGCCAAAGTCGATCGGCTTGTTTTGATAACTTGTACTCTGACGTGCTAATCAGGTCACGACTACTCGCCTTTTGCTCACTCTCGAGCGTGACACAGGCTTGTCCTGCCTCCTTTGAGCAGCCTGTATTGACTTGCAAATATACACTCTACTGCGTTTTAGCGTTTTCAGCGCCGCAGCTCCCATGCGCTTGGCGAACCGCCGCAACCAGGAGGTGGCAGCGATATCGGTTGAAGGGCCTACATGGGAGCGCCGACGGTACGTGATAACCAGTAATCTCAGGGCTGAAAATAGTCTGCCACAAGTCGTACTCGACGACGACCTGCCGTCTCCGCGCGCACCGTTCTTGAAGCCGTCACGAAGCACCCACAGCACCCCTCGAGCTGCGAGAGGCGTATACACCCATGAGGACTCGAGCTGCTCGTCGTTCGAGCACGCCTCCTCGCCGTCAAGCAGGCTCGCGCGCGGCATCACTATCGGTCCAAGCAGCGAGCGCCGGCGGAGATGGAAAGCAAAGGATAGAGGCGGTGATGCTCCTCTGCCAACGACACCGGTGGACAAGCTCCCTTGGGTCCGACTTCGCAAAGCCCCTATACTTGAGCCTGAGTGCTCATCCGCGTCTCCGAGCAGAGCGAGCTTCTTCGAGCCCATCGCACCTCCGGCAGCTGAAACGCCAGGAACCAAGCTACGCAGGAAGAAGTCGAGCGCCCAGTTGCTATACACTGGTATGACAAGAGGGCTGAGCCGCGTCGGATCTGTGATACGACGAGGTTCACAGCCCCCGGGTTCGGATGCTCAGACATCGTACAGGATGCCTAGTGGCTCGTCGATATCCTCGAGTGTCCGATCACACAACACTGTGAAGCATTCTCTTCTGGACTTGTCGGTGATGGAAGAAGGAGATGAAGGCGTTCCACAAGCCAGTGGACCAAGGATATCATGTACAGCGAAAGACGGCCGCAATGTGCCGTCAGGGTCAACGAGGATTGCGACTTCGGTACATACAGCCGCGAGCAGCTCTGACCTGAACGTCAGTAGGCCTTTCAACACAAAGCACGAGGTCCATGTCACAGCAGAGCTCGACGGTTTGCCCCCGGAATGGCTAGAACAGCTGAGGGCACAAGGGTTGACAGAGACGGACTTCAACATCCTTTTCGCGGCGCACAAGCGCCAACGAGCCATACCGTTGCAGCCGGTCTCGGAGGTCATGTCGACAGAGGGCACTGAGGCGACAGAGCATCCACACATTGTGTACTCCGCGCAACCCTCGCTGCCACCGCCAGCAAGACGCAGCAGTCTTTCGCCCTCCCCTGCGATTCAACCTCTTCCACTGCCAGTCGCCCTGTCGGTGGGTGACATCCTCAAACGTCCAACAAAACTCGCCGACACTCCTCCGAAAGACGAGTCATCCTCGGCTGCTGAGAAGCTACCCATCGCTCCATCAAAGGAACATCTTCCTGCGCTTCCTGAGAACGCCAGCAAAAGGCATGACAAGACAGCCTCAAGTTGGCTGGAGGCGCTACGACCCTCTGTACCGGTTGTACCCCTCGCTACAGACGACCGCGACCTGCCGACGACACCTGCACTCTCGCCCCTCCCCTTCCCCTCTGCCGGTTTCGCGACACCACAAAAGCACTCTCGATCACCCGCGCCCGAAGCCCGGCCTTTGTCCCCTGCCGTCATGGTCACACCGCCAAACCGGCGCTGGAGCCGTGCTGGCCCACCAAGCTCCATGAAGTCCTCGCGCTCCTTCTTCTCGCGGCGCAGCATAGCCTTTGAGCCGGAGACTGGAGGGGTCAAGTTGCAGCGATCAACCAGCTTCGTCGGGAGGTTGCTAGACGACCTCGATGCCCGCAGCCAGCGTTTGGCGAGGACTCCGCAGCGGCATGGTTCTTCCCCTTCGGTCGCTTATACGCCGTTGCGACCTTCACCTGCCCCATCAGAACTCGAAGTCCCCAGCAATCTGTCAGTGAGGACCCCGTCGCGTGGGTCCCCGGCACCCTCAGAGCTCGAGACTCGCAGCCAACGATCAGCAAAGGCATCACTGCGCGCATCCTGGGCCCCGTCGATGCTGACGAATGCTGAGAGTAGCAGGCTGGCGGTCGCATCCGCCGGTGCTGATGGTATCAGTGCAAGTGCATCAACATCCGATCTCCCTAATACCACCAAAGGCCGCATCCGACACGTTCGGAGTTTCAGCAACGAGCTTAGGCAATTCCAGAGCATAACCATAGACGATAGCGAGGACGACTGGGCTGGCGACATACTCGCGGTGTGGAACAAGGACAACCCATTCACGAGGTCGTGCAGTGATGTGCGGCTGGAGACGAGTCCGCAGCGCGTGGCAGAGGCAAAGCCGACGCCTGTGCCGGGTGTGGTGGGGCTTGCAGCGTCGCCCACAATACTGGATTTCGGCGTTGGATCCACTACAGAGTCGGGTTTGGGTGTCGCGTCGCCTGAAGGTCTGGGAAGTAGCCCGCCTTCGCCGACAAGACTGGCCCTGCCAGCAGCGTCGCCTCTGGCACGGTCGCCCGCGATGCCAGCAACGTCGCCCGTCATGGCAGCAGCGTTGGCCGAGTCGCCATGCGCCATCCCTTCGGCTTTCGCTGCACGGGCGAGAACACCGTCGACCCCTGGATCAGCTCTGCGACGCTCACTTGGTGGCCTCTCCAACTCGCCACTGTCACCGCCCTCCATGCCACGGCGGCGCTCAGTGTCTGTCCCGCACAGTGTCTGTGAGAACACAGAAGATGACAGCTTCTTCTTCTCCCATGCGCCTAGCAGGCCAAAGACCCTCTTCGAACCCAGCGGTGCCCGAACGCCGCCAAGTGCAGAGCTTGAGCATGCGAAAGGGGGCACAAAGCACGAACCCCCGTCGCCGGTGTCGCCGCTGCGTCCTCGTCATAGTGTCGACAGCTTTGGTGTCCGACGGGCAAACAGTGCTACAAACGACAACGACAGCGGCAATCCCACCAGGTGCACATCACGCTCAAGCAAGCTTCTCGACGAAGGCCCGACGGACCCGCCTCTCCTGCCGGCCGCTGCCGTTCATGACGAGGAGTCAAGAAAAAGCATTTCTCGACCATCCTCGTTACTCAAGCACTCTTGTTCCGTCCCAGATTTCCCACCTCGTCGCACGTCCGCAGCTGATGACGTGGAGAGCACAATGGAGCCGGACACAAGCTCGCTGCAGGATCATCCGTCCGCCTCTACCGCTGGTACAGCAGCCTATCTTCTCCCCCTGCGCACACCACTCTCACCGTTCACGCCAATCACCCCAACCGCGCCGCTCACTATGCCACACCCAGACGTCAGACGCTTCTCTGCACTACCACTACCACCCCTGCCCGGCACGCCTCCTCTTGATGGAGATAGTCGGCGCCGATCTATGACTCCTCTGGCCCCATCCAGTCGACCAGCGTCGGCATGCGGATCGGCGAGGATGGATTCCGCACACCGAAGAGTCGCAGGTCAAGCCAGCTCAACAAACCGATCTGCGTCAGCCGGTAACTTGCAACCATGTTCGCCGGCCTCGGGAAGCCAAGCAGCATCGATATCTCACTCGGACAGCGACATTCACAGTGACCATCCCGACGTTGAGTGTTCGATGTCTGCTGTTGGTGTGCAACTACTTGACTGCAAAGATGAGGAAGAGCCATTCGTCACATCTAGCAGCGAACTCGCAAACGGATTAGGTCTGTCCCTCCAAGACAGCTACTTGGTCGACGGCCACAGACCCCAGTTGTCTGTCACACTCGGCGGCGGGGACAACCTTCCAGATGCTTTGCCTTCCGCAGCTACTGTCACAGCCACTACTGCGCGCGCCGAGGTGGCATCAGCCACCCCTCGAACACAGCACTCCCTGAGCGTGTGCTCCGTGCTCTCGGGTGTATCTTCGTATGCTGAGCACGGGAGCCCGAACGTGTCGAGGAGCAGCATGACTAGTAATCTGAGCAACCCGTACGACGTGCACGAGGCGGTCGTGCGGCGAGCATACTCGCGGATGTTGGTGCGTGGGTATGAGCTGGGCGCGTAGGGTGTCCAAGGGAGCGAGAGTGGCATGTCGCCGGAGAAGGGGGAGGACCTAATGTGATCGCAGGCACCGCAGTCCTCCTCAACCACGATCAGATGTATAACGACAGTATCGCAATGTATACACATATGCATGATCAACTCCGTCTACTATTGCCCCTTCTTGTGCTTGAGGGCGTACTCTACAAAGTCGTCGATGGTTGATGGCCATGCGGCTGGCGTCAGCGGATGCTTTTACTTCTTGCGCAATCAGAAACCAGTGTCATGACCTCGGTATCCATCCCTCGTTAAGACACTAGCTTTCTGCTGGCTCTGCCCCCTCTTCTAAGGTTCCCTCGAAAAGCCCCTCAAGAACCCTTCGAAGCTCTTTCTAGCTGAGTCACGATCTCCGTGGCAGAGTCGGGTCATCATGTGTAGAGAGATCTCCAGACTTCTCCAAGTCTCTCCTACTCCAGATCACATTACACTCACCCTCCTCGTCATACTCCTTGTACTCGGCATCGATAGTGCGGATGAAGTCGGTGAACAGACTCCACGTGTCCTTGCTGACCGCCTTGCCTCTCGACCGCTGGAAGTCGAGCCACAACTCGAGGTCAGCCTCCCCGAATGCTGCCGGCTGGTCCGTCGCTGGTCCTGTCGGGTTGCCTCCTGTTCCGACGTGGGAGAGCGCTGACGGCCGGGCAGCAAGTGCAGGTGGGATAAAGAGAGACCACATGTCGATGGCTGGGGTCAGTGTTGGCTTGACCCTTGATTGCACTGCCAGAACCCGCAGTCCCCACTTACCAGTGTCTAATGCCAACACACGAGCACCTTCCTTCTTCGACAGGTCAAAGGTGTGCATGTACACCTTCTTGAAGTACGCGGGGTCGGTGTTGAGCTTCTTTCTCAATCTCGGGAGCGCGTCCTTCATCTTGCCGATCGAGTCGATACTGCTGTCAGCTGGGTTTCCGGCTTCCTCCTGATTTGGCGAAAGCTTGTCTACGTGTCGCCTTCTGTCCTTCGCCTCCTCTCTTTCCTCCCCTCTTCCTGCATTCGTCTCCTTCCTTCCCTCTGTTCTCTCTGACACGCTTGACGAATTCCCTCAAAAATGGGACCACCTCCAGAGTTCCTTCCTACCCCTCCTCTACCCCTCTCACTGCTCGCTTTTCTGCGACTACTTCTGTAGCGACCTCTTCCCACTTCAAGCAACTGTCGCTCTTACACTCGCCACTCACTTCGGGTCAATCGCCATCCACCCCTGCACAAACGCCTCCTTGTCGAACTCGCCCACTGCCTTGCTCCCCAGATCTGCTGCAAGACAGAACAGCACCACATCCGCACTGGGGTCGATGCCGAGCTCCTCGCACAATGCCAGCGTGCCGTCGATCTTGATCAGCTTCGGGTCAGAAGGATCTACTGTCAGCAACACGACCACACATTCCTCAGCCCACCCTTGAATTTCTCCCAGATCTCGCCGACCTTCTTCTCGTTGTCTCTTGACGGCGCGCTAGTGTCACCTCCTCCGTGTGCAAAGTACGAGTTGATCGCCGAGTTGAGATTGTACTTGTGCTTCTTGAGCCATTTTGTGGCATCCGCAGTGCTGCTATCAGTCCACCTTCCTCAAGGCGTGCGTACTTGGCTCCTGTGATGTCGCGGAACTCGGAGATGAGCTGCTTCTCCCCACTCTTCGTGAGGACGCGGGACTGTCGTCAGCACAGGTACAAAGCAAGATATATCAGTACCACTCCAGGCTCACTTACCATGCTGGACGATGCGCGTGTTCGTGCTGCTGCCTTGAGGTAGACGACCGCAGCTGCGACTAGGACGAATGTGACAACGTATGGGATGTAAGAGGACGTTGTGATACTGTCATATATGGGCATAGACAATCGCCAGACGGCAGTGACCCTCGCGTGCTGCAGTCCGAGCTAACTGCTGCCTGTAAACTGCCTCTATCGAAGATGTATCTGTTGACAAAGTCGTCGAAACCCACCTGCTCGTCTCCACTGACCACCTCCACCTCGTCTCCTCGCCATGCTCGCGTCCCCCGTCGTCATCCTCCTCTGCATGCTTCTCGTCTCCATCTTCTGGCCAGCTTTTCTGACGAATTTCCGCCGCATTTTACGCGACATTTCCTCCCCTTTCCACGTGGAGATCCCGCACTCCCCGCACTGTGCGTTTGCGTGGCGGACCCTGAAACGGAGGGGGAAGCGTCGCGCGTCTCGAGCGTGGAACAGCACCTCGACGCATCAACGTCCTCAGAACATCGTTAGTCGTCTCGTCTCGTCTCGCCTTGCCTTTGTCGTTGTCGTTCGTCGCCTCAATCGATAGCAAAGGAGGTTCAGCTCGACTCTCCGTTTCTCCGCTGTTGTTGGCCTTCTTCGAACACGCTGCAAAATGGCCTCTGCTGCTGTCCAGGCGCCGAGCGCCGTTCCCGTCGACGACATCACCGCGTCGAGCTATGTCGGTTTCGACAGTGAGTAGTGTGCTGCGTGCACACAGGTTGTAGCGAGGACGCATCGAGAGCTTGGATCTAACACGCAGCAATCACACGCCAGATCGAGCACAAGCTGCTCAAGCGTGGCTTCCAGTTCAACGTGATGGTTGTTGGTGAGTGGTTTCGTCCTGGATGTATATGTAGCTGCTGACCGCAGGCCAAACCGGTCTCGGCAAGTCCACCCTCGTCAACACCCTCTTCGCATCTCACCTCGTTGATTCCAAGGGCCGTACCGACCCCGACATCGCACCGCGAGCCACCACTGAGATCCACGCGAAATCTCAAGGTGGGTAGCTGCTGTTAACGCATTCCGGCGGACCGTACGGAATGCAACATTTAGCTGTGAGCTCGAGCTAACCCCAGTGATCGTCGAGAACGGCGTCCGCCTCAAGCTCAACATCATCGACACACCAGGCTACGGCGACCTGGTCAACAACGAGGGATGCTGGGACCCAATCGTCAAGTACATCAAGGACCAGCACTCGGCGTACCTCCGCAAGGAGCTCACCGCCATGCGCGAGCGCTTCATCCCCGACACGCGCATCCACTGCTGCGTCTTCTTCATCAACCCCACCGGCCACACGCTCAAGCCCATTGACATCACCGTGCTCAAAAAGCTCTCCGAGATCGTCAACGTCGTCCCTGTGATTGCCAAGTCCGACTCCCTCACCCTCGAGGAGCGCGACGTGTTCAAGCAGCGCATCATGGCCGAGCTCCAGTACCACCAGATCCGCCTGTACCCCTTTGACGGCGACGACCTCGACCCCGAGGAGCTCGAGCTCAACCAGCGTGTGCGTGACATGCTCCCCTTCGCCGTCGTCGGCTCGGAGCGCAATGTCATCGTCGACGGCAAGCCCGTTCGGGGGCGCAAGCATCGCTGGGGCGTGATCAACGTCGAGGACGAGAACCACTGCGAGTTTGTGTACCTCCGCAACTTCCTGACTCGCACGCACTTGCAGGATCTCGTCGAGACGACTTCCCAGATTCACTACGAGACATTCCGCACAAAGCAGCTGCTCGCGCTCAAGGAGACGTCCGCCAAGGCGCAGGTGCCCCAGTCGGCGCAGTCGGCGCAGTCGCAGGCTGCACAGTCGCCTCAGGTGTCCCACCACGCGGCGGACAAGGCCTAGGATGGGGTTGGTGGTGTTTGATGATTTATATTTCCCTCCCTCGGACTGAGGATACCTTGCTCGGAGCGGCCTCCGCAGAGCAGAAGTAGATACCATTGTGATGCAGTTATGACCTGATGACAGCTACGTGCAATGATATCGATGTGTATGCTGCTAGCCACGTACAATGACACCTGATATATACAGTATGTGAGATTGCTTGCAGGAAGGTGATAGACATCCTGAACGTGGAGACAGAGGGGTTGGCCAACATGCCGCGTTCTGCACATTGCATATGTCTATATGTTGCATATGCAGTATGATTGCGCTTCCCAGTCTAACTCTACTATGTCCTTTAAGCTGTGGATAATCATCTAGATCATGCCTGTCCTCCATCCGCACCTGCTATAGCCTCTGCCAGCCCCCTGGCATCAGGCGTCCGAGCAACAGCATCCACCCTCTCCAACGCCCGCGCCGTCGTCTCTCCAATCGCAGCGACCTTGACCCCCTTCAGACTCAGATACTTCAACACACACGCAGCGCTGCTCGGCGAGAAGAGAGCCACCCAGTCGCCCTCCTCCAACTTCAGTTCCTTGACCTCACGGTCCAGGGACTCCGCCTCGCTCGTCTGGTACATCTGCACGCGGGTATATGTCCTCCCTGCTGCGTCGAGGGCGTCGGGGATGGTGGGGAGGGACTTGTCGCCCACGAGGAGGAGGTAGGGTTTGTACTGTGCTCCGGGCTTAGCCTCTGCATTTACTCCATTTGCCTCTCCAGCGACGGCCGCATGTTCCGCTTGGACTGTCTTCCCCTCGACACCAACTCCTGTGCTGGTATGACCCCCGGCACTACTCCCTCGAGGCGGACGGTCGATAATAAGCGGGACAAGCTCGGCAGCACTGATAGCAGTGATAGGTACTGGAGGGGAAGGTAGTGACGATAGGACACTGCCCACTGCCCCGCCTGGAGCATAGAATGGTACTTGGGACCCTGGTGTCAGTGATGGAATGCAGGAATAGCGAGAGGGGACATGGAACAATACGAGAAGAGTGAAGAAAAGGTGCAAAAGCTGGTTGGAGGGGAAGGGGACACAGGAAATGGGGTTGGGGATCGGAGCGTCATAACCTAAACAACGAGACTTGTGTCGTGCGATGAGTTTAGGGGGTTGGGATGCAATATGTCATCGGAGGACCCAGCAGCAACTTACAATCTGCATCATGCACTTCCCTCCCCCGGCCCTCATGCGCACACACCCACGCCTCAGCCGCCCGCCTAGACGTGATCACTACGCCCTCCCATCGCTCCGGGTCGAGGTGGGGCACAAGGGCCACAGGACAGAGTGTGTCGTCAAGCGCGCGGATCGAGGTAGTGCTGTAGCCGCGGGCTGCGAACTCGTCGGCGTACGTGTCGCCGTGCGTTGGGGTGCGGAAGAGAACAACGCGGGGCATGGCGGTGGTGGTTGTTATGATCGCGTCAAGGGCATCCTGCAGCGATCTGGGTGAGCGATGATGATGTGCGGGATGGTGAGAGAGGTGGACACAGATGTGGAGGTGTCAAGGACAGTTCGGGGAGTTTTCAGACTGGGGGTTCAAACTCCCGCCAGACTGTGGCGACCATTACGCTGATTCTGACGCCAATGCATGCCCTTGCTGCACCTCCTGCATGGAGTTACTGCACTACTCTGCAGCAACCTGATGTGAAGTTGAGGCCGGGTGCGAAGCATCTCGGTGAGAAAAAGGGAAAACAGGAAGGTGTCACTTGGAACTGAGATGTTGGCACAGCGGAGTGCGGCGAAGAAGTATCCTCAATCCGGCTGCCCATCCAACTCACTGAGCAGATACGCATAGTCAATCAAGGATAGAGCTGAATGACGATATATGGGACAACACATATACATAAAATACATAGGGGAGCAATCAACTCGAAGTAAGGCTACCTGACACCCGCCCATGTCGACAACACCTCGCGACGCTCGGCGCTCTCGCGCGTTGCCTTCTCGCGCTGTGTTTCGTACCCTCCAGCAGTTGCTGGCGCAGACTTGGTGTCTGCCTCATATGGCGGTGGATATGATTTGACTGGCTTGCCGTACTTTGGTGCACCACGTCTGTGGTCAGTCTCGGCCATCGAATGTGTCCTCAGAATAAGACTTACTCGAAGATGCTCTTAAATTTCTGCCACGCCGCCCTTGGTGCTTGTGGCTCCATATCTGAGTCTTTCGAGGACGGCTGCTTGTCCAGTGTATACAGGCTGTCATTGTCAAGAGGAAGTGGTTGCTTCTTCGGCGAGCCGGAGGGGGAAGGCGACTTCTGAGGCACAATACGAGCCTGGCCCGGTGGTGGGATCATGTCCTCAATCATCGCGGGAGTGGAAAGGTGGTCACCGATGACTGTAGCATATAGCGTTGTTGAGAGGATGAGACACCTCAAAGCTCACATATGCACGGCATTTATATGCGACTGGTGCATGCATCTACGACACAACAAACGTCCTGTTGACACGGTATGGAGCACGAATCGCGCACTTGCAGTAGTCGAGTCATCAATCCGCCACACTCGTATTCTATAACCGTCCGTTTTGCTGAGTCATATCACGGTGGGCTATGACGACCAGATGTCCTCAGCTACCAACAGCCTTCCGCCATCGCGCACAGCGGATCCGACATGCATGCATAGAGCTGTGAGACCTCAACAGTCGTGATCTGCACGTGCATGGTGTCATGAGAGTGTCTGACCAAGATGCTGATAAAGACGGTGTGGGAGGTGAATTTATGCTTGTCAGCGGAAGGTTATGCGGTTTATCCATACCGCAGTTGGGCGTGATGCTGAGGAATCGCTGCAAGAGCGTATGCGAGGAAGGGCTTGACTTACGAACCGAACCTCTGCAGGGCTTGAGAAGCACGGTAGCTCGATGAACAATGCAAGGAACCCGTCGACCACTTCTTTTAGTCCGGGTGCTACTGGGATGAAGCTCGCTCACTACTGTACCGTCCAGTCCTTGGGCAGGATAGCCGCTCATACATCATCTGAATCCATTCAGCGATAGGCAGCTGCTGTCCGAATATGGATATGCCAAGATGCGGTGACCATATGGCGATGAAAACCTCATGAATCAGCAAGGGATATCAGATATGATATGGCGGCAAGCTTGTCAGCAGCTGACTGTACTGTACCGATGGCGCTTCGCCATGAAGCATTCCGCACTCCACAGAATCTCACCGAGGTCAGAGAAGATCAACCTGACTTCGTATCTCAGTCGTCGCAGTTCTGACACGTTGAAGCTGCCCCTACTGTATGTAGGCGGTACAGTATGGAAGAGACTCAGCATTGCAGACGAGACTCTACAACATCTGGCATTGATCTATGAAGCTTCACACACCATCTCCAGTGGGTATCGCTAGACTGCGTCATTTAGAAGGATGAACGTATCTGCATGAAGAGATTGGAGTCATTTGCGGTGAAGAGATTGGAGTCATTCAGTATACTGTAGGTATGCTGTCAATCTCTACGATGGCAGAGGATCGCAGCAGACGATGAAGACGTACATAGGGATATCGCGATGTGGTGATTGTAATGTCAATGATCACAGCAGCCTGATGTTTCAGAGGCGTCTCGTAGAAACCTGATAAACATGCATAACAATCTGAGTTGAGACCTGCCAGCTATATCCCGCTGGGACGATAATCATGCGGATCAATCTCGTACCAGCCTGCAGCTCTGACTTCAGCCCAAGTACTGGCCGTCAGCGATGTCTCCGACTGAACGCACTGGCTCATCTCTCTGAACTTCCTCCACGCAGACGCCACACTCCTGGTGACGTGCTTTGTCAATGGTACAGTCGCCGCAGAAGACATGGCGCGTTGCTCTTCCCACTGTTCGCCGGTGATGTACACTTGAGGCTGGGTTTCTGCCACTCTTGGTCTCGGATTGGTGTCTGCGAAGGGCTGTTTGCAGAGGCAGCGCATAGGAGTCCGGAGACAGTGGCAGACCAGAACGTCCATCTATATGCCTTCTGCTGTCATGAGCGTTCAGAGGCGTCAGCCACCGCTGCCGTGATCAACATCACCTCACAACCCATCTTGACGTCCGACTCGACGAGGTGGAGGTGGCTACTGATGGTTGTTGTCATCTCTGTGACTAAGCAGCTTATACATGCTGAGCTCATTCCAAACACTATGTCCTATGCGGCTTTCGGTGTCATTCTCATGTATGGCATTTAGCACGCATGTAGGAGTAGAGCCATCATCTACTCCGCAACGCCCTAACTAGTACAGTGACTCAGCTGTAGGCCAAGTGGCGAGAAATTGGAGTCATTCCGGAGAGTTGTTGTTTGAGTCGATCGCGATCTCATCGCGCTTTTGTTCTTCGCCGGGATTTTCTGGGCTTTTCTTGCGAAGATGCGCATATCGGCACTGAATCCGGCCCGGATGTAAGGTGTGTTTAAGCAATGTCACAACGATGTCAACGGGCCCAGTGAATGTCCCACACATCAGTACTCCGACCTGGCGACCGTTCTCAAACACACCCTTCACCCCAGCTACTGCTATCCCGCATACATTGCTATACTGGTACAACCATATACTAATACTCGCTGACGCTGATGACCTTGCCCACTGTTGGGCGGCGGCGGCGTGTCTGCTCCTCCCTGGGCGCCGCCCCAACGTCAAAGTACCCGAACCCGCCGAACAGCGCTTCGTCCATCTCGGCGTTCACACCCTCGTTGTCGCCATCCACTTCGTGGTCGCTCAACCTGCGCCCAGTGCGCGCGTCGCGCATGACACCCGAGTGGTCGATGAACGCCTCGGGCTGCTCGTTCGCCTCGCGCCATTGCTGGATGAGCATCTGCCTCACTTCCATGAAGTAGGTGCGGAGCGTCTTCAGCAGCCGCCTGGTCTGGAGGTGCTTGGACGACATGCAGACGGAGATACCCTCGTCCTTGATGATGTAGCCGATGCCATAACCCTCAGGCGTGACTGGTCCGAAGCCGAAGAGGCGGAGCGCAGGGTTGCCACAGTTGGACGTGGAGAGCACAGACGAGTTGAGCGTGCTGTAACCCGAGTCCTGGAACAGAGCAGGCACCTGGGGCGGCTTCTCCCCCTTCTCCTCAGCTCGGGCGATCTCACGCTGGATAAGGCTGTTCAGAGCATACAGGTGGCGGTCCTGGCCTTCACCACTCGACGCCTCCTTCGTGAGCTGTGTGTGCCGCTTGCACGCCTCGCGCAGCGCTGCAATCTTCTCCTTCGGCGACGCAGTCTCAGAGCAGAATGTCTTGACAAAGTTAACACTCTCCTTCGAGACGGTGCGGATGGCCTCAGTACGGCCGTGCAGGAACTGCTTGGTCATTGCCGGCTCATAGGTGCTCTCGACTCGACCATATAGGTTGTAGTAGGCGGCCTGGAATGCCATCTGCACGAACGCGTCGGGCGAGAAGCCGTGGCGCTTGATGAAATTGGCACCGTAACCGCGGAACTCGAGAGCCTTGGAGTCGTTCTGGCAGATGAGGTCAGAGATGTGAGACTCGGCGAAGCGCACGCCCATGCGGAGCTCGGGCGTGAGGCGCCACTCCAGCTTCTTCGGGTTGGTGTCGACCTCGTACTCGATGTCATCGGGTTCACGGGGCGTCTTGGAGCCCTTCGCGAACGGCGAGGGCTTGGCTTGGAAGAGTGACGGCGTCGAGGGGTTGATCGACTTGGCGAAGATGAGAACCAGCTCCGTGTAGATGTCGGCAGCATAGCGAAGGACCGTGTGACCGTCGACACCGGTGTGCTCAAAGTTGATGCCTGCTTCACCGTCCGAGCAGACAATGATCTGCAGCTTGTCGTACCATCGGTTGGTGCACGTGCCAACCTGGACACCGTGCTCGAGGCGGTACGTGCCACAGAGGAAGTTGGCGCACAGCTCACCAATGTCCGCAGGCTCAGAGTCGTCAAGGCAGACAACAAAGAGTGCCGACTCGACGATCGCGAGGCACTTGGCGTTGTGGCGGTTGGAGTCCTTCAGCTCGTTGCGGAGGCTGGACCACATCTTGCGGTTCTCCGTAGTGAGGATGCCGACTGCGTTCTTGCTCATCTCGTCGATAGGGAAATTGTCGGCATCGGCGACGACGGCCTGTAGATTGGCAAGGATTTCGCGGTCGTTCATCATGGGACGGTTCTTCGAGTCCAGGACGTCGAACCAGTCTGGGCGTAAGCCTTAGATCTTCGGTAGCCGCCCAAAATCACGCGTACTTACAGAATTGTCCGCGGCGGATGACGACGATGTGACGGGAGTCGTTGTATGTCTCCATGCGGCAGCCGAGCTGGACAAGATTAGCTATTGTGCCGACGTTGTGTAGAATCACTCACATCGGTGGCGATGCGGGAGGTTGCAAACAGGCGCTCATACTGGCTCATGTCCAGGGGCGTGCCACGGACACTGTCCGCCTTGAGGATGCCATTGCGGAGGTCGTGGATGAAGAGCAGCGAGGCCAGAATGAGAGAAGAAGCGCGCGACAGCTGGGGATCGGCACGAGGAGTGACATCCGAAGACAGAACAAAGAAGGGATTGAGACTGAGCACGACCGAGTCCGAGTGCTGGAGGTAGCTCTCGTCTGTACGTTAGCCATGCGAATCAATTTGCCACTAGCGACCGTGCACTTTCACTCACACCAGAACTCCTCGATGTAGCTGTCTACGCCCTTGTTGTACGCCTCGAGCTTGGCTTGCCAGTAAGCTGCGTCGCCAGAGTCGAGGAACTCCTTGACGGCTGCTTTTGTCTTCGCATGCTCCTCCTCGTCCTGGAGACCTTCCAGAGCCGACAGATACCGCCTGCAGCTGTCCTCGATCTTTGGGATCGGGAGCTTGGCCAGGATCGCGGGGTACTTGGATGCGATGCCGTTCGGCGCCTTGCGCGTCGAGGGGGTGAGCGCGCCGCTGGGAATAGGCGGGCTGGTCGAGAGGTCTACCTGGGAACCATTCCTGCTCCTAGCTGCAGCGAGGTTGGTGTAGGAACTGTTTCTGCTCCTGGCGGCAGCAAGGTTGGTGAGAGAACCGTTCCTGCTGATAGCGGGGGTTGTAACCATTGCTTGTGTTAGCGATGGGGGTATGGGGGCCAAGCTTTGACCTCGACATCCTGGCTGGGTATTTATCGATCTGGCTATGGGTGGTCGTCGGTCGTGATTACCTCGGCAGGTTGGTTCCGACCTCCGACAGCCAGCCAGTGACGACAGCAGAGTGGATCCGCATAGCGATGGAAAAGAATGGGCGTGTTGCTGGCGGGATCAATAACTTGGGTGGTGGTCAAATTGTCCGTCGGCAACGTGATTCTGGCTGCCTGTCTTCCTGATCAGCAGCGCTCGCTGGTGACCATGAAACAGATGGTACCGTCTGTTGTTCCGTATGGCATCGATATCAGGCAAAGAGGATCTAGGTTCTGCAGGAACCCCTTGGCTTCGGAATACCTGCAGTGCAGGGGAGAGGGCTTTTAGGTTCGGCAACGTCATTTGCCGGGGGCCCAGTGCGGGGCTTGCAGACAAGAAACGACTCACTCGGAAGGACAGCCATAAGCCACAGTCTGAGGGAGACGCAGGTGCTAGCGTCTGTTGCAGACCCGAGGGACGAGGGACGAAGAGATCAGGTTGGCGTTGTCACGAGCCTTGATCATCGGCGTTATTCGCGTTCCAATTCCTCCATCTTCATCGAGCCTCCACTTTCGTGGGCCACCTGGTGTTCTCGTCGTCGACACTGCTGTGTCATGGACGACGACGCGCTGCTCGCGCGACTAGCGGCTCTCAAGGCGCCTGCGAAACAGCCGTCCCAACCCCCGCCTCACGACGCCACATCTGCTGTTAATCTGGAGGGCCGAGCACGCTCTGCGAGGGAGGAAGATGCCGAGCTGCAGAGGATAGCTCAGGCGCCTTCAACATCCGATGGGCCAAACGACGACGACAACTTGCCCGCCATACTCGCCAGTCTGTCCTCGGGCAGTGATCTGAACAGTAGGCCTGGCGAGCTGGGCGAGGGCATCGGAGACTCTGCTTCGGGGCAACCAAAGGCCTCCGACCTGCAAAGAGAGGCTGATGCCTTATTGAGGGAGGTCGATAAGGCGAACATCCTTATCAGTGCGGGCTCTAGAACAACCGACGGATCTGGCGATCGACCTGCGGACATATACCAGTGCGATGATACAGAGGAGACAGAAGAGCAGATCCTGGAGCGTGCGCTCGCTGAGGCGTCACTAGAGGGCACTGTCGACCCCGTCGACGAGGAGGGCAGTCCGTCCGTCGGTGAGAGGCAGCGACCTCCACCTGGTGATGCAACTGAGAGCAGGCCGGTGACATCCGTGTCCACAACCAAGGCCGTGGAGGAGGAGGGCGCTGAACCGAGCTTTCCACAGCTTCCTTCGACTGCTGCCTTGCCGGTGCCTACGATTGTGGACGAGGATGAGGCAGATCCAGCCGAGCAAGCGAAAATCGACGCTCTTATGAGTCTGCAAGGGCCGTCTCTGTTTCCTTCAGTGCCGACATCGAAGCCTCTCAACAAGGGCGAGCTGGGTCCTGCTCCGCGAGCTCCAGGGCAGGGTTGGAACTTGCCTGGTTTCAATGATGCACGTGATGAGGATCTGGATAGCTGGTGCAGTGAGTAGAGGCACGCTTTGCGTTCCAAGTATGCTCGATCATGGTGACTGACCTTAAGGTATCTGCAACAAGGACGCAGAGGTCAAGTGTCTTGGGTGTGAGGGCGACTTGTATTGTCGCGAGTGCTGGACTGAGGGCCACGGGACAGGTCCTGGGCAGGAGAGAGGCCACAAAGCGGTCAAGTTTACGTGGAGTCGGTGACCCTCTGTAATCATATTAGCGCTTCGGTGGAGCTGCCCATCCAGGTCATGCCTCAACTGTCGAGGGCTGAAAGGACTGGACGTCTGCACCGAGGTAGCAAGCGTACCGATGAAGTAAACTGCGCTGAGTCGTGAGTGAGTAAGAGGATGAGATGATGATGGGAACGAGGGTGAGTGGAGGCTGCCAGGAAGGCGAGGAAGGTGGTGAGGTTGAGGTTGAGCAATGGACGTCTAGAGAAGAGGTGACATCGTGCGAAGAAAGATGTGAGCCAGATGAGAGGGCGCCAGAAACTTGTAGTATGTTAGCAATGTATGTCACAGCATTCAGCAATCCAACGCAGCAGTCAGAATGCCGATCGAGCGACGATCTGTGTTGTACTTGTAGTGCGCTAACACATGAGGCTACGCGAGGAAAGTATCCAACCGCCTCCCACGAGCACACGCTTCGAGCTTGAATCTAACAAATGAGGCAGACTAAGTTCTGCAAGATCCGCAACCCGTTCCAAAGGTCGTAGTCCTTGTGGTCCTTGAAGCTGTTGCCAACAGCTATGAGAAAAAGATGCATATGTCTACATCGCACGCGGTCATGGGTTCTTGGGCTTTTTGACTGTTTCCGTCAGCACGACTCCACGTGCGCCTCAAACGGATCAACAACTCACCTCCGTACTTCGATCGTGATGTAGTACGTCCTGCAACACCGTTGAAGTCGAGAGCACCACGCACGACCTTGTAACTGCATGTCAGCTGCTACAAAGAGGATAACTCACCGGACACCACGCAAGTCCTTTGTACGTCCGCCACGAACCAACACCACCGAGTGCTCCTGCAGGTTGTGTCCCTCTCCCGGGATGTAGGCGATAGTGGTGTTTCCAGTGCTGAGCTTCACACGGCAGACCTTACGCACAGCCGAGTTGGGCTTGCGAGGCTTGGTGGTGTAGACCTTCGAGATGACCGCCTTCTTCTGGAAGCACCCCTCGAGCAGAGGAGACTTGGACTTTTTCCTGATCTTCTCCTTGCGGGCTCCCTTGAGCACTGAGGGGTCAGTGGACTGTCAAGTGCTGGCAGTAGACCTACCCTGGTTGATCGTGGTTGATGCCGGGGCAGTCGCTGAAAATGCGCGAGCCGCAGGCACTGGCCTCGGCGCCATGAGCAGCCGCGATGAAGACGCAACTGGCTGCGCCGAGCGCACAGACATCCGTCCAAACGACGCAGAGAGCGCCGCAACGGCCCCGCGAGCAAGCATGGTTTCGGTGTTGACGACGGTGGTGGTGGTGGTGGTCTCTGGACTTTAGTTGCGGAGAACAAAGTCGAGCAGCGGAGGTGGAAAAGTATTACGTGGAGTGGTGACTGGCCTCACTGAGATGCTTATCACAACCTCCACTCCAGATTTCGAAGCAAATGTTCACAAGACGTCCAGTTCAACGATAGCATCGACGTCGACAACAACAAACTCGATGGCAGAGACAAGCTTCTCAGCCGACTACATCCCTCTGGAGGGGGATGTCTCTGCATCCAAGCCGCGCCGCGAGCGTGAGCCGAAGGTCAACTCGACGGTGTTCGTCAGCTCGCTGCCCTACAACGCAACCACTACCGATCTGATCACGCACTTCTCGTTCGTCGGTCCCATCCGCCATGGCTTCGTCGCAACAGATCGCGAGACTGGCAAGAGCAAGGGTGTGGGTTATGTGACCTATGCTTTGCGCGAGGACGCAGAACGCGCTCTGCAGGAGCTGGACGGAGGCGAGTTCGGTGGAAAGGGCAGGAAGATCCGTGTCACTTGGGCGGAGGAGAAGGTATGGCTTTGGAGGAGTGGACTGTGTTAGCTGACGGCAGCCTGAGAAGAAGGTTCGCGATGCGCGTCCAGCGCCGGTCAAGAAGGCACAAGCAGCCGACTCTGGAGAGGCAGACAGCTCATCTTCGGACCCGAATGCTATCCGCACTCTTGTGCTCTCTGGTCTGCCTGGCGACCTCACGAAGGCCGTGCTGTGGAAGAGGATTCGCAAGGTCGACGACAGGGCTGAGGTTGTCTACCCCATCGAGGGCGAACCCAACACTGCCAACATCGTCTTTCCAAGCCACGGCGACGCGGTCAAGGGTATCCCGAAGTTGCACGGGCACACCTATAAGGGTGCACTCCTGTCCTGTGTGCTGAAGAAGCGTCTGGACAAGCTCTCAGCACGAGGTGAAGGCAAGGCACCGAGTCATGCTGGCCGTCTCATTGTCCGTAACCTGGCTTGGGAGACGACCGAGGCAGACCTGCGTGCGACATTCTTGCCCTTTGGTCCCATCCAGTCTATCGACTTGCCAACATTGCCGTCCAAGCTCCCGCCCTCTGCCGATCCCTCGAAGCCGCCACCGCCGCCACGGGCGCGAGGATTTGCATTCGTGTGGTTCATGACCAAGAAGGATGCGGAGCGTGCCATCGCAGAGGTCAATGGCAAGCCTATCAAGCGTGCGCCGGATGCCGGAAACGCCAAGGGCAAGGGAAAGAAGAAGGGAGAGGTTCTTGGCGACGGTCGTTTGGTAGCCGTTGACTGGGCACTGAGCAAGAGCAAGTGGCAAGATGCTCAGGGCAAGGATGAGAAGGAGGCGAAGGCGGAGGAGAGCGGCAGTGAGAGCGGCAGCAGCAGCGGGAGCGACAGTGGCAGCGACAGCGATAGTGGCAGCGACTCTGACAGTGGTTCTGACAGTGGCTCTGATAGTGGAAGCGACGACGAGGACAACGAGGATGAGGAGGATGAGGTCAGTGATGTTGACATGGAGGACGCCGAGGACGAGGAAGAAGCAGAGGATGAGGAGGAAGCACCAGTGAAGCCCAAGCTGCCGGATACCGACGTTGGAGCGACATTGTTCGTGCGCAATCTGCCCTTCGAGGCAACAGAACAGGAGCTTGGCACACTGTGAGTATTCAATACATGACATATACTGAACCCAGGTTCCGTTCCTTTGGACCAATTCGCTACGCCCGCATCACCATGGACAAGGCCACTGGTCGCTCTCGTGGTACTGGTTTCGTCTGCTTCTGGAACACCGAGCACGCGGACGCAGCAATCGCTGAGGCTGAGCGTGTCGCCCAGGAGACGGGTGCCAATGCCATGCCAGTGAGCAAAACGTGTAAAACCAATGCTAACAATCCCAGCTCGGCGAGAAGAAGAACCCCTTCACCCTCCCATCAGTGCTTCAGGCCGACCCCTCGGCGTCCCTCGCAGCCAGGCTTGTCTTGCACGGCCGCACTTTGGCAGTGTCCCGTGCTGTGACTCGCGAGCAGGCCGGTCACCTTTCGGAGGACGCACAGCGTGCTCGCGAAAAGGGTGACAAACGAAACACCTACCTTATGCGTGAAGGTGTCGTTTTTCCCAACTCGCCGGCTGCTGCTGCGCTTCCTCCAGCAGAGGTCGAAAAGCGCCAGCTGGCTTTCAACGCACGCAAGACCCTCCTCCGCTCCAACCCATCCCTGTACATCTCAAAGACACGTCTGTCCATCCGCAACCTGCCGTTGTTCATCACGGACCGAGGACTGAAGCGCCTGGGTATCTACGCCGTGCGCGAGTTCGACGCAGAGGTGAAGAGGGGCGAGCGCGAGCCACTGTCCCGTATCGAGGAGCAGGACGAGACCCTGTCTCCAGCCTTCGAGGCACGCACAGGCAAGAAGAAGCGCGGTGAGCGCCAGACCGCCGTCGTGCAGTCCAAGGTCGTGCGCCAGACGGAGAAGCTCGACCCGCTCACCGGAACAGGTCGCAGTAAGGGTTACGGTTTCCTCGAGCTGCGGAGCCACAAGGAGGCACTCAAGGTGCTCCGTTGGGCAAACAACAACGCGGCAGTCGGGCCGTTGGTATGGGAGTGGTGGATTGAGGAGTTGAAGGACATCCGCGAGCGCGTCCGTGTCGCGTTGGAGAAGGCACGAGCCGGCGACGTCAAGGAGGGCAAGGAGGGTGTGGAGGAGCTGCAGAGCCGGCTGAAGAAGCTCGACGCACGCCTCGCCGAGGGGGACGACCGATCCCAGGGCGGCATGAGAGGTGGAAAGACGCTCCTGATCGAATTCAGTATCGAGAACGTTCAGGTCGTCCGCCGCCGAGTAGACAAGATGGCTTCCGGAGCGACGGCTGGACAGCACGACCGCCGCCCTGCAGGCGATGACAACGCCGATGGCGAGCGACCGAGACCTGGCAAACGCAGTCGCGACGACCGCGACTCGCGCTCTGAGCGCAGCGAGCGCTCGCCTAAAAAGGCTAAGAGCGGCAAGGGCAAGCGCGAACGCGAGGAGAAGGAGAAGCCACAGGAGACTGCCAAGCAGCCAGAGGAGAAGAAGGGTCTGGAGAAGATGGGTGCGCAGTTGGGTTCACTAATCGGGCGGAAACGCAAAGCACGCCGTGCTGGGAAGTAGAGATTGCATATACACTCATAGGTCCTGTTCATGTACACTATCGGATATGGGAACCACCGAAGCCACTGGCCCTGCGATTGGGTCCCACGTTTGGGTCAATGTGATTGCCGCCATTGCCACGGCTTGGAGTCCACTGTCGAGTGTACGGTCGATCATGTCGGTCATCCTGACGGTTGTATGGTAGATCATCTCGGTCGTGGTATCGATCGTTACCGTCGAGATACTGGTCGTTCCGGTCGAGGCGTCGATCATCGCGGTGGTGCCGGTCCTGCTGGCCACCTGCTCTAGGGCTGATGTCTGGCGAAGGAGCCATCATCGATGGCCCCGAGGGCGGCATTGAGGACGGGTTCGAGGACGTTGATCTCATACGGTGGTAGAGATAAGCCCCAGCTGCACCAGCGGCCAAGCCAGAGACAAACCCAGGTCGAGGGTTGTCAGCCCTGGTATTGTGAGATGTGGTGTTGTCAGATTTGGTGGCGTCTTCCTCGGTAGCGCCCTTCTTGAAGTCGCTCCCAGACTTGTGCGGGTCGCTTAGGGTGTCCGAGTACGGCGGCGGAGGATCTCCACCGCCAGGTCCGTGTCCACCACCACCACCACCACCACCACCGCCTCCACCACCCTCTCCACTGCCGTCTCCAAATGCCCTTGGATGTCTGCGTATGTCCCACCTCCTCCATCTTCTCAGGATAACAGCGATTACAAAGAAGGCCCCAACGAAGATCCCAGCGATCATAATATCCTCACCTATGCCTGTAGTTCGTCAGTACCAGAACATGATTGTCGTTGAGTCTACTCACGGCTTGTAGAGCTCCCTCTGAGACCGCGTGCGGGCTCGCCTGGCGGAGAAGCCGTCCGTACGAGCTCGTACTCTAGTGCACAGCTCCCAACTAGGACATTCGCGTCGCCAGGCTGTGACCACCCTTCGCAGATGACATCCAGCTCGCCGAACCCAATACCAGAGGGGAGATCAGCCTCACACCGCCACTGCACGCCTCCGGTCCCGTCATCGCCAGTGTTGTAGCACTGCACTGCCCTGGGGGCGTAGTTGCACAGCCTGCCATAGCAGGAGAGTTGTCCTGCCGTTAGCCAAGTGTGCTCGGAGGCAGCCAGATACTCACGAAGTGGGGTCAGCCGTCGATTAGTGGTCTTGTGCCCTGCGCGGAAGGTGAGAGCTTGTATGCTCGAGAGGGGTATGCTCTCGTGCGGCATAGTCAGTGGAAGCCTTTCCAGCTCAGCAGGGGGTCTCCTTATTCCAAGAATACATGTTATACTATCCCAGGACAAGGGGAAGAGTCGTCGTATTGCTCCGCCACAACAATAAGGTTTATCGACGTTCAGCAGCATAGAGTGTCATGGCGGGTCCCACTCCATTACTGAACTGCACGAGATCATCCCCTCTGTGGACTGGCTGGAGCTAACGGCCGACCTTTGTGACGCTTTGTCGCTGCTGCCGGCCAACTTCCACGTCCTCATTGTTGTCGTGCTGGAAGTGATAACAACACTACAAGGTAGTATGCCACAAACGACAAGAACCCATCAGGTTCCACGTGGCACTCAACACTCGATCTATGAACTGGCCCGGCTGGCCCCATCTCTCATGCATCTGTCAACCAACGCTCGCTTTGTCGGTGAGCGGCGTTTGCGTACAGTTTTGAAGATCAGAACAACTGTGGTAGGAAGCCATGACATGTGATGCAGATAAGATTTGTATGCACAAAATGATCGTCGTCGCCACACAGCGATGTCACATTCGTTGAAACCAACAAACGCCACCCAGGCCACCAGCAGACCAAGAAGCTCCTCGTTCATACGTTCACACTCTCATCCTCCCCCTTCGTCCTGAGTGCAGCACCACGCGCAAGTTCTCCTTCTCAGCCTCGCCGCCTGTCATCTTGGCGCTGGCACCGCACCTGGACGGCACGGGAAGGCCCATCCTTTTGAGCTCGGCCACACTTGCCCCAGGGGAAGCTTTGGCAGTGCCATGCGCGATGTCTGGCCTCAGACCCAGCTCGATGCTGACCTTGCCTGGGCCGGACGTGCTCGACCTGGGATTCGCATCTGAGGCAGTAAAGGACGCAGAAGGAAGTGAGGCCATGGTCGGGTGAGAGGTATTCGTTGAGCGCGAGCCGAGGACAGAGACAGTTGGCGCGCCCGCACGGCACTTGGAGACCCCATGCGCGCTCTTGACGCTCTCACGGGATGCCTTCTTCTTCACTGCCAATGATGAAGGCGACTTGAGTGTATTGCGGCGAGCATGCTTGTCAACCAGACGCAAAGGGCGGAGCGCACTCCCAGTGGCCCTAGGAGCGGGGTATGAGAGCGAGTACGTGTGGGCGGTCGGTGTGCAGGGCGATCGATGGGGATCCGATGCTTGCTCTGAGCCCAGGGTAGAGTGCATTGAGCTGTGGCGATTGTGACTAGTCAGCACAGGCAGAGGCGGGAGGGACGGAGGCGTGACGATTGGAGGCAAGGGCGGCAACGACGGCGACATCCTCGCCACAGTCGAAGGAGTTTCCGGCACCGAGACCGAGGCGTAGGTCGTGGACTTGCCGAAGCCTGCAATACGTGTGTTGAAGGATGTCATGGTGCTCGCGTAGTCAGAGTCGCACGCTGAGGCAGGCGTGGCTGTGGCGGTGGTTGTGGCTGCATCAGCGGTGGTCGGAGTCTGAGTAGGGATGCGATATCCCGCCTCGGTCAGCATGCGGGCGAGCGCAGCGTTGCGTGCGATGCTCGCCTCGACATCTTGAGATAACTCGAGCTCCACCTGGCGGGAAGTAGACGAAGAGGCAACGTACGGCCCTTGGGAGTACTTGGCAGGTAGGGGCGGTACGGCTGGGAGGTCGAGCTCGTCCCAGTTCATGCTGAGGTCGGCGGGATTGGGCGAGCCGTTCGCGGGCGGAAGAAAGTCTGAGCCGTGACAATCAGGGATAGGGTCAGAGATAACATGTCCATGGGCACGACGCGGTGTCGAAGCTTGCGCCTGGCTGAAGTCCACAGTCGAAGTTGAAGTCTTGAAGCCGCCCATGTCGTGGCGCTCAGTGGGTAGCCTGTGCGGTTTGGCGTGCTTGACCGGACTGGTGATGAGCGCTTGCTTGAGACCATGGCCTGCCGTCGTGAGACTAGACTCCGTGTCATCCGCCACGCGATACGAGTCTACGACATAGCTTCTCCCCATTGACGAGCTTGAGTCACCCCTCCGGCGCTCAGGCTCGATGATGTACGATGGCGATGGCGAGCGGCGGGCACGTGTGGCTACCTGAATCTTGGCGGTGAGAGGGTGGTCGTCGCACGATAGCGAGGTGTCGACGTCGGAGATGGTGATGCCTGGCGGCTCGCAACCAAGACCGCGGCGGACCTGTTGGACGCTGTCTTGCCATGAGCGAGGGCGGGGTGAAAGGATGAGCGCTGGTGCAGGCTTGAGCAGCTCGGTGCCGGCGGTGCTGTAGACTGGGACAGACCCTCCTGTTCGCGAACGACTGTCACGAGGTGTACCGCTCGCCGTAGCGCTGCGCTTCTCGTTTTTGATGTGGCTGCGCTGCTCTTGCACAAACGGCTTGTAACGCATCAGCCATGTCGAGACGGCCAACATCGGCGCAGGAAGGCAGATGGCAGCCAGGTATAAGCCGACTGCGGCTGGGTGGGGACCCAGAGCCAGGATGGGCAGTCCTAAAGCCTGCTGTCAGCTCAACTTTACTGCTTTCACTTACATAGCACAGAAGGACAGTTACAACCGCCATTACACCAACAACCACGTCTCCACGACGACCCCACGCCTCCGAACCACCAGCTGCACCAATCGCCTCCCACTCCGCATCGGCGAGAAGCTCTCCACTCATCGAGAACGTCCACTGCTTCGGCGAGAGGCGCTTGTTGTTCTTGGAGAGGATGTAGGTACCGTTCACCTTCTGGGGCGTGGGAACGCGACGCACAGTGGAGTTCAGCGTCCAGACGATGTGTGAACGTGTGTCTTGTGTGTCCTCCGAGCTTGCTGCGATTGTCGTAGTGTTAGACTCCGTGCCCGTCGCATCCTGTGTTGCAGTGAAGTCCCACTCAGGCAGAGACGCAATTGACTGGGTCGGCGACGAGATCCACGAATCCACACTCGTCGCACGGGAGGCGCGGAGGCGAGCTCGTTGTGCGCGGCGGCTGGGTGTGTGAGGCGCTGTTGCTGGTGGTGGCGAAATGGTCGAGAAACCAGAGAAAATGTCCGAAAATGAGAAGATCGTCGAGTTGGGCGAAGTGGTGGAATGCGTGGCGGATCTCAAGCGATGGAGATAGTAGCACATCGCAGCCAGGACTGGGATGGCTACGGCCAGTGTAGTGGCCACGGCGATGAGGCAGAGGATGTGTGCAGCAGCTAGGGCTACAGAGAGGCCAAGGAGGGGGAGGGAGAGTGGCACGATGCGAGGGAGGAGTGTGGCGTGTGATACCCCGCCGCCGCGGGTGACGGTCGCAGCTAGTCCATGAGTGCTGGCGGTGTAGCCCCGTCGAGTGAGGGTGAACGCGGTGAGGGTAAAGATGAGAGCGGGCACTGGGATGATGGACAGCGAGAGGAGAATCCTGCCTCCCAGCGAGAATGAGTCGAGAGCTTGCGAGGTTGTGATACTTGCATCCTCTTGTGTTGCAAGAAAAAGCCAGCCACAGCAAAGCGACACCACAGCCGCCATACAGCACACTGCAATGACAGAGCTGTGAGTGCTCAGGATATAGGACCTCTTCGTACTCGGGGGCAGGGCAAAGTCGCTCCGCGATAAGTTGCGGCTGCGCTTGCGAACATGCCTCAGAGCTGGAGGTATGCGTGCGAGAGCGGTGCGGAGAGCATAGAGTAGTGTTGTCACTATAAGGAGGAGAGGAAGTAACAGCAGCGCGAGGGAATACGGCGCGAGCATGATGCTTTTCGGGTATTGCAGCCACTAGACGCTGCTCCTGTTGTTGAGAGCGAAGGTATGGTTTGATGTCGCTGCGGCAGTGCGTGGTTATCGGGAACCGTCGACAACTGCAGGCTGAGCGAACGAGAAATCAGTTAGTAAGATCAGTAGCTTCACGAACAGGCAGCTTTTACCCCAATGTCATACTCTGTGGTGTTTGTCGATGCAGATCGCGTGCCGAAAGGCTAATTCATATTCACGATCGTCTCGTCATGTATGTAGATCAGGCGATCAAGATCTGCGGAAGGTGGTCCCTCAGTGACGACAGTGTCAATCGCCACGGTTGATGGCTCTGTAACCATGTTTGTGGCATTGTCAGTCGGTCGCACAGGGCTTGTTCGTCAGTATCGAGGCGTACCTTAGCAGTATTTATGACAGACGATCAGGCGAAAAGCGAATACAGCGTTCATGTTAGGGAAGCGCACTGAGGCCACGCGTTGCGCTCGAGGGCGCCGAGTAACATTGCCGCGAATGCCAGCCGACAATGGTACAGTCTCGATGCCCATGTTGGAATGCGAGTAGAAGTACATCCAAAATATCCGTGTATGAGCGCAAAGTGCCGAAGAAGTAGAACGCAAAGCCCTTCTTGGTGCAAGCGTAGTAGTACAACAATGAGTTCCCGTACTTTCAGTCTTGTGTCCAGGATGGTGTCCGCAAGGCGTACTGTGAGCCTGAGGAGCAGCGACGAGAGTGTGATTGGAGTCGTCGACAAGCTGTTGAGGAGGCATGCACTGGTACAGCCTGTTTGGGAGGCCTGTGCCCGATTGCGACAATCATCTGATGGTGCCCAAGTGAGAGTAATGATCGTGCAGATTGGGTATGTCGATCGTGACGATATTCGCCCAAGCCATACGTGCACATCTCCTGCTCTGACTGATGGCTGGCCATCAGCTACCTTTCGAACGAGATACGCCCGAAGCCATATTGAAGCCGATACCGAGATCTGCGATAGGTATGGGCAATTCGAGATACGCCCTAAGCCATGATGAGGCCGATACCGGGATCTGCGTCAGGTATGGGCAGATACGTTCAAGATCATCATGAGGCCGATACCGGGATCTGCAATAGGTTGGGCAACCTTACGGATGCAGGAGTCGGCTTGACGTATGTCCAGATATTGCCTGCAGCGTGTCGACTGTAGCCCGACCCCGCCTACTCCCCCCTCGCCCTCGCTGCCATCGCCGCATCGAGCGCCCTCGCCTCCTCCTGCCCCGTCCCGTCCGCGTCGTCGCCAAACTCGAGCCTGCGCTGCGCCCACGAGTCCTCGCTCTCGATGTCGACGACGGTGGGCCACTGCGTGTCGAGCGCCTTGGCGCCGGCCGTGACGTGTTCCGAGAGGAGTGTGGAGAGGTTGCGTGCGTATTCGACGAGCTGGAACACGAGGCTGGGGTCAGCCGAGTTTGCCTTTGCCACTTTTGGCCCAACAGCAGCAGCACGGTGAACACCGCACCGCCACTGTAGCACCTGCCACAAAAGCACAAAGCACACCTGTCACTCACCTCACGTTCGGCCCGATCCAGGGAGACCGGCCCTTGACATAGTCGTACGCATCCTGCATCGTCCTCAGACGTCCAAGCACACTGGGTATCAACCCCGCAGCCGCCAGCGTCATGATGTACGCGACGGCAAGTGTGGCAGAGCGCGACACGCCGCACTGGCAATGGATCATGATCGGTGTGCCTGCACGCCGGCGGGTCTCGAGCCAGCGTATGGCTTCCCAGAAGCGCCAGGGTTGCGGAGAGCGGTGCAGGTCGCGCGAGCGACTTGTGCCGCGACCTGCGCTGCTGTGACTTGCGTCGTCTGCCGCCTCTCCTGAGTCGACGGAGTCGCCTGAGTCGCTGTAGTCTGTTGACGACGATTCTGTCGTCGAATCCACTTCCACCACACTACCCAGACTCGCCCCATCAGGCAACTCGGCCAACCCTCCCTCCCCGTGCGACCATCGCAGGTGCGCATACTCGACATGTGGGTGGTCTGCACCTTTGTGATCTGATAATGTGACCTTTGGTGCTGCCTGTGTCTTCGAGCTTGAGCCAGGGTCAGGGCATGACTTGGAATCTGGGCCTGAGCCGAACTCCGAAGTTTGGCTCACACCTGAAGCTGGACCTCCGGTAAAGCCAGAATCAGTAGCTGAATCGTGTTTCGTTCCCGAGCCAGTCCCAGAGCCAAGTCCAGAGCTAGACCCCGCCGCGGTGCTCACTGCAGCCCCAGAGCCAGACCCAGTGCCAAACGCAGAGCGCAAGCCCTCGCCAGCCTCCATGTCGCTCTGGCCCACGCCCTCGCCTCCCCCGAACGGATTCTCAATCTCCTGCGCGACATTCACTATCGTGACCTTGTCCGCACCCCGCGCCCACACCTCCCACGCCCAGATACTGTCCTCCGCCCCGAGCCACACCCCGGGTATGACCTGTATCGGCCCGTTGGCGTATGGCTCCATCGGATGCATCTCCTGCGAGCGCGAGTAGGGGTCGGGGTCGTGCAAATCAGATCGTAATTCCTGCTCCCGCTCATCAGCGGATATGCCAGGCGGAGAGGTCGACGGCGTGCTCGTCGTCGATAATGACGTCGACGAATCAGCAGACACAGACGACGACGAGTGGGCTGAGGGGTTGGGGGGTCGAGCTTGGGTCTGAGCATGAGAATGTTGGGCGACGTTCTGCCCCAGAGGCGTCGGGTGGGCCGATGAAGCCGACTTTGACGCCCGGGGGTCTACTTCGGTGTTGTAGCTCGTACCCATCTGCACCGCACTCCTATTCCGCGCGTGCCGGACCCTCCGTGTAGAGCTATAGGAGTAGGTACTCGGCGTAGGGGGAACGTCGTTCCCCGGTCCCGGAGGATGGGTTATGAGGCTTAGGAGACTCGGGCGACGACTCGACTTGGTACTATACCGGCCCCATGATCCGCCAGGCCCAGGCGTACGAGGGGGTCCCGATGTCCATGGCGTGGAGGTCGCAGAGGGGCTTGTACCATTGCTTGGAGGTTGCTCCTCTGTCGTGGAGTGAAACGACGACGCGAGGGAGAGGGAGAGGTTTTTGACATTTGAGCGTTTCGTGGAGAGTCCCGGGGTGATGGTGGGTGGGGACACTGAGCGCCTCGAGTCTGAGGGGGAGTCGAGGTTGACGTTCTGCACCGAGGCCAGGAGGGAGGGGGTGAGTGTGGCGGGAGTTGAGCTTGAGCTCGAGTAGGGGCTGGAGGAGGTGGATGCGAAGGAGAGAGTAGGGTCGTTGGAAGCTGAGCTCGAGGGGAACGAGAGAGCAGGGTCACTCGAGGTTGAGGCAGTGGGAAAGGAAACTGCAGAGTCACTCGAAGCTGAGCTCGAGGGGAACGAAATGGCAGGGTCGCTCGCTGCTCGCACTGGCTGGGGCGGGGGCGACGCCATCGTCACGATCGAGAGGCGGGGGCGGCTAGAGGACGGTCTAGACGACACAGGCTCGACGAAGCGCACCGCCTTGTGCCGCGAAGGAAGGGGCTGGTCTGGCGATGTGGTCCTCTGCCGCTTCGGAGGTGAGGAGGGAATCCGAGGGGGTTGGGGGGTGTCTGCGAGAGGCGAGGTCAATGGCGACGAGGGGCGGGCTCTCTTGCCAGAAAGTAGTCCACCGGAAAGCGAGGAACGCAGAGGAGAGCGTAGAGGCGGGCGCTGAGAGCACGGGGAACGGAGTGCGGACCAAGCCGATGTTGTAGCTTGAGGTAATACTAATCCACGACAAGAGACAGGCGACAATCCCGGCCCAGGGCCGCTCCTTGGATCCAAGATCGCGTTCGCGGGAGAGTGCAGCTCGTGCGGCGACGACGGGAGCGAGCAGAGCATCAGAGCTGGGTTGGGGTGGGGATGGGTAGTTGGGTAGTTGGTAGTATTCAATGTTAAGACGATAGGTCAAACGTCGAACCCAGGAGATACAGGTGTCAGCTTATGACAGGCGCGAAGAGGTGTATGTGTGATGGCTAAGCAGGGCACTGCAGCGAGGCGCCAGCACCTACACGCCGCACCTACTGTGATCCGGTGCTTAGTGCTGCGGTGCTGAGCAGTAGTTAATAGCAGAATAGTTGGCAGTAGTTGCCGCAGGAGGGAGTAGTACAGCAAGCAGTACCGGTGCACACCGGCACGCCACGCGCCATGTGATGGATATGAGTGCGTTCAGGTTTGGGTCACCACCCTGCACCGAGTGATGGATGTCACAGATGTGACTGCCTGAGTGGGATTGTGCAGGTCGTGCAGGTCGTGCAGGTCGTGCAGAGCAGGTAGGCAAGTCGTGCTCAGGCCATGCTGATCGTGCTGCAGCTGCAAGGCAAGTGATGGTTGACCAGCAAGACCCAGTGCCAGGCTACCAGACCACGCGCGGCGCACAGCTGAAGGATTCTAGATTCTAGCGCACGCTTGCACTCACCACCATCGTGTCCATCCCAGAGCCACGAGCCACCAGACGTATCAACGTGCTCTCCTTGGGTCCGTGTACCCGAGTCCGATGCCAGTGCCAGTGCAATGCAGTGCACCGCCCGCCGATGCTATCCTGTTCCACCAGTCGAGGCGATGAGCGAATGCAGTGTAGTCAAGCCACACGAGTCGTCCCCGACGCTCTTTAAGGCTCTTGCAAAGCGATGCACCAGCCGTAGCCCCGCTGTGTCAACCAGACGCTCTCAGTAGTCACGACGAGATGAGCAAGCAAGCTCGATGCTGAGATGTAGAGGAGGAGGATGGTCGAGAGGAACGGGGCACGAGATTCCAAGACGAGGAGGTGGTGGACAGATGGGCACTGGCAACGGCAACGGCAACGGCACGGGGCGTGTCACAGGGCAATCAGAGCAAGACAGACGCAGTGGCGCAGCGGCAGGGCGGAAGAATTAATTCTGAAGCGTCCCTGGCTCCGAGCGCTGTTTCAATTCACAACAGCGTCAGGGCTTTTTGCCCAGATATGACTTTTAGCTAGTCACTTGAGTGCTGTGTGAGATGGGAGAAGAAAGTGTGAAGGTGAAGGAGATGAAGGAGATGATGAGGATGATGGGGTCGGGATGGAGATGGGCTGGAGATAGATGAGACCGGAGAGTGAAGGAGGAGATGGGATCGGAGATGGAGATGGAGATACAGATAGGAGGGGAGATCGAGGTTGGACTTTGCGAACAGTTGGTGGCTGAGGAATAGTGGAGAGTAGATAGAGAGTACTTCGCAGCGAAACGCCCGTGTCTGAGTTGAGTTTCTTGTCTCTTGTCTCTTGTCTCTTGTCTCTTGCTCTTTGTGCTTCCCTGTTCTGACATCGCTCTCGCTGCCTCGATGTCCTCGTAGTTCTCTTATTAGTCGCCCGGTTCAGCAGCTCGTTCGCCTCGCCCAGTCTAACGATGGATCTGATCTGCTACTGCTCATCCCTCACAGTCTAGTGGCTAGACCACCCCGCCTGCTTCATCTACTATGCGACATGACAGCATGCTACAGTAGTCGTACTCAATATCTCATCCTGGCTCGACATCATCGTCAGTCCAGTTTTATCCTCCATGACACATTTCATCTCATTACAGCATCTTGACCTCGTCTTTACAACTAAACCTCACCTCATCTCCCCACATGCTACATCTATTCACCTCATCCTCCCCACATGCTTCATCTACTCATCTCACTGCATCCACATGCTGCATCTGCTCTGTGCTCTCGCTCTCGACCACTCCCGCATGAGACACCTGCTCAAACACCCCCCCCTGCACCACACACCCCCCTCCCACACACACACAGCCCCTGACACCGCACCCCTGGCACCCCTGACCCAAACCCCAGGGCTAGGTTTCTCCGACGTGAAACGCATCCCTGACACGGCGCTAAGGCGTGCTTCCTCGGGGCGATCCCCCTGGCCCCTGGTGCCCCTGATTCTCCTTTCCCCGCGCGTTTGGCGTCTGGCGTCTGGCGTCTCAGGTGTGGTGGTCTGGTCCTGGACCTGAGTGAGATGTTCTGTATTGAGAGTAGTGCTTTCATTCGACTCGCGGGTGAGTTTTTGGCAGTCACTGGTGCGTCCGAGTGGTCCAGATCGAGGGAAGGATCAGATCTTAGTGCAGTGGAGAGGGCTAGCGAGGAGGCAGGCAGGTAGGTAGCTGCTGAAGGCAGGCAGGCAGGTAGGGAGGCAGAGGGAGGATGTTCGCTGTGTGGTTAGTGACGGGGTGTCCTGACCAGCTGTCATGTCGAGCAGTCGACGAGGCATGAGCACCTCAGATCCTCAGCAGGCACCACAAGTGACACGAGCGTCGGGTCCATCATACCCACTCATTCCCCGTTCACGACATACATGACATCGACGACCACGACGACGTACGACTCACGCCATACTCGACCCCTAGGCCCCCTGGCGTCGCGTCAAATCTCCTAGCATTGTCATGTGTGGGCTCGTAGCGAGGTATGGTGGTTCCAGGCTTCGTCATTGCGAGTGAAGAGTTGGCGATCGAGTGAGCGACTAACCGCTTTGCGATGGAGTGTGAGGAAGTGGGGACAGTTGAAATGGCTTGTGAGCTGGCTTATGGCATTATAGCCTTCTTCAGTCATTATTAGCAATGGGTTCATGGCATCTGCTCTCTATCTGGTAATGTCGGCCACGCTTACAGTCTTGCATCAGGGCTCGGCATCTGTCAGCACTGTACCCCTGGTGTATACTTTAAGATGAGGACACAGGAGCCGCGTTGTCGGCGGACTCGTCTTTCAGGCTTCACCTGCAGCGTCTATGCTGCAGTACCAATACAATAGCATACTACTGTAGCGACATGTTGGTACACTAATGAGCACTGGTACACTTAGTGAGCACTGGTACACTAGCGATAGCGAATCCTGGTACGCGGCGAACACTGGTACACTCTACACCAGCAGTACCTTGGTCCACTAGTAGCAGCCTACGACTCTCCTTATGGCATGTCACACTACCCGCAACACCTCATAGTGGCATTATGGCATATGTGTCATTCGTATGGCAGCCATTCTACCCCTGCAGTGTCATGATTGACCCTCTTGTACTAATGTAGCGGTTCTGTAGGCTGTGCCGAACATCCACAACAGCTCGTAAGCTAGGGGACAGCCATGCCGAGAGCAGCGTCGCATAAAGACTTTGTCGAGAACAGCCTCGCATGGAGAGCTGTGCCGGGAACAACCTTGCGGTTTGCGCTGGCGAGCAGCTACCATCTCATGCGGCTTACATTACCTTAGATCTGGCGGCTGCATCAACATCTGCCTTCATGCACTGCTTAGCGAGTAGTTTGCAGTTTCGCGTTGGATTGCAAAAAGCAGGCAAGATTTCCATGCCGAGAAAGGTTTGCACGCAGCGCTTGAGAGGCATCTGCCGTTGCTGGATCTCTTTCGTCCGGCCCTCTGCGTGTCCCGTGGCCATCGGCGACGTCGTACTCTTGCTTGTTTCGTAGGATAACCATGACACTGTTGCCGTCACACGGGTCAGAAGTTGCAATACGACTGCCGAGAACGCTGCAATTGCCACATCCATGCGGTTGAAACGATCATTCTAGACATCTGTCCACCTCTATCAATCGGCTCTCTTGTCCTTTGTGGTGTCTGTCGCATGTCGTCAAGAGATGCGAGCTACAGCGATGCCGAGATACCTCGGATACGACAACGGGATGGTAAAGTTGCCGAGTAGGCGGCCTCGTCGTAGAGATGAGTACTTGTGCATCGCTGACAATGGCGAGATCTGCACTACCTCATTTATCTTCACGAACAGATGAGGAAAGACGGCCACGCACGTCGTTGTTCTGCATAAGCTCATATTACGAGATAGTAGTACTCGTTTCACAACTGTTACCAAACGAAGCTACATCCGCAACCAGGCTCAGGAAGTAGCAGATCACATCAAGAACTGCAAAACTGCGCCTTTGCTGCTACAGTAGTCATTTGTCGGATCATGAACAGATTGTTCTGGCGGTGCCGCCTCATGGTCCTTACCCATCGAGAGAGTTCAGTGAGCAGCAGGAGCCCTCTGAAGCCACATGCTCGATCAACAGGGATGCCTCTAGCTGGTCCGCAATTACCAGTGAGAGCCGCCAAGCGATCGAACTCAAGGTCTTCAAAGGAGCTGTAATAGCTCACATATGGAGAAAGAAGCGAGCTCAGGCCAGCGACATCGCCATCACTACCTCCTCGCGTGCACGCCCGGATGTTCGGTAGCTCGGGACGCTGTGATCACGATGACTCCTGGGATATCCACTCCGTACGCCCGGTCGCAACACGATCACCGGCGGATATCCCAGCGATCGCAGCTAGTGATTCCGGTAGCACTGCGGAATGAACAATGTACGCAGGGGTGATAGGCTCGGGACTGCAGATGCAGGTTGTGGAGGTGGTGATATGAGGACCGGGGACGTGGTAGCTCATGAGCTTTGTATGTCTGGGTCAGCGAAAGAGCCTTAGGTGCGATCGAATGTCTCCTGGGTATATGGCAGGCAGTGCTATCTCCCTCGCCTGATGGTTGCTGTAGTCGCATGGCGCTGCAGCGAGCTGGAAGGGCGTTCCAGGTGCTGGAGCTCGTGCGCCTGGCTGTCTATGCTGGGAAACGGCTTCACATAAACGTCTGGTAGCTGTAATGATGGGAGCTGTAATAATGGGGGGCTTTGAATGATGGCGCATGTAGTAGCTAGCGCCGGCTGGACGGTCACTCATGCGGGAAGCTCAGATGTAACATGATGGTGGCAGTTGACCACGCTCGCGCCGGAGTAGGGGTCACCCCGAATGTGTGCGAGCACTAGAATACGTTCGTAGTCGCTACAACTCAGCGATATGTGGCTTGCAACTGTCACTGACGCTCGTAAGTAGTTGAAGCAGATGAGCGTACTGACTCATGGACTTACCCACTTTGATTCGAAAGTGCATGTTATGGTCAGGCAGCTCGACAGCCTAGCAGACCGCAGACTGGCAGGATGGTTGCCTTACCCATCGCTCCAATGATATAATCCGACCAGACTCACAACAATCCCATCGCGCCACACCGCCTCCTGTCATCGCGTTGAAGTAACCCAATGCATTGATGATCACTACCCAATTCCGCCTTCACCCCTGTCCCCACCAAACTCACTTGCCTCCACTGCCACTTCCACTGCCACTTCCACTGCCACCTCCGAAACCACTGAGACTGAACGTCAGCTTTCTCCCCACTGAGTCTCTATTTCCCTGAGACTCACCTGAAGAACCCCGGGGGCGCCTTATGCTCGTCCTTCCGCGGCTCGGGGAGGCCGAAGAACCCACTGCCGGACGTATTCACGACCGTCGGTGTGGTTTTCAGCCTCGGTGCCGACTCGTGGGCGCGCGAGTTCTGGCGCCGAGACCCACCGCCGCCGCCGCCGCCGCCGCCGCCGCTTCCGCCTCCACTGCTACCTCCTCCTCCAGACGGAGACAAAGTGCCCGGGTTGAGCTGGATTTTGACGCCGGAGAAGCCTGATGCCGGGGAGGTCGTGGCTGTACTCGGTGTCGAGGCGGGCTGCGCTGTTGGGGTCGCGAAGGAGAATGGTTGTGGTGACGGTGTTGATGTGGCGAAGGGCGGTGCTGTTGACGCCGTCGATGTGAAGAGCGATGCAGGTGGTGCCGTTGAGGCAAAGGGCGATGCAGGTGCCGCCGTCGACGAGAAGACCGATGCAGGTGCCGCCTGGGCCGGCTTGACTGGCTGTGGAGGCAGTGCAGGGAGCTTAGGAGCCTGAGCCTCAAGAGCCGATGCACCCTTGGCAGACTCTGAGCGTTGTATGCTACTGCTTGACAGTGACGCAGCCCCGCGAGAGTGACCCAACGTGCTAGCTGACAGCCTGACTCCACTGCCGGGCATGGGCTGAGCCTCGAGCCTAACCGGGCCTCGCGCAACACTTGCGTGTGCCAACAGACCCGACGCGCTACGCCCCACCTCAGTCACTGGCGCCTCCTTGCGCCTTGCAAGCTTCGGTCGGCAATCGAGCGCCTTTGCGGCTGCCTCGCGCATGGCATCCGTAGGCTCGAGGGACGGCGCTGGTGCTGCTGAGACCGAGGGGCCGGTTGACTTCGACAGCGACTGACGCGAGACTGACTGTCGCGACGTAGAATGCCGAAGCTTGGGAGCTGGCGACGGTACATCGTTGACCGGCGTGCCCTCGCGTGTGTGCGCGTGGCTGAGGCGGAGGCCACCGATGCGCCTCGACAGGTCGTCGATAGTCTGCTGGCGGTCGCGCATGGCTGCGTCCAGGTTGCGCACCGACCGCTGGATACGCTCCAAGGCTGGCTGGGAGGGACGATGGCTTCCCGGTTTAGCAGAGTAGCGGCGCTTGAGACCCGCAATGCCGGCCTCAAGCTCGTCCAGACGCGCTTCGGTCATCTGCACAATCTTGCGTAGCCGGGCCTGGTCTGCTGCCTGCTGTGGGCTGAGTTCCTTGATCTGTATAGCCTTGGCGAAAGACGGGTCCTTACGCGCCTTCATGAACTTCTCCACCTGGCCGGTCTTCATGTCGGCTGTCGTCAGTGGAGATCTGGCGAAGTACACTTACTCTTCAGCAGCTTCGCTTGCAGGTCTGAGAGGGACACAGACTCGCGGACCTGGTCGCCAATGACCTTGAGCTGCTCCTCCAGCTCACTTGATAGCGCAGCAATGTCCTCAAGCGTGGAGAACGGTAGCCGCTCCTGCTTGGGCAGGGAGTCGATCGTTGGCTTAGGGAAGTCCCGCGCGTACAATGCAGCATGGTACTGCTTGTTCGCCTCTAGCGTTGCCTTGAGGTTGCGCAGTTCGGCGTCAACCTCGGCCGCAACACGTTCCATCATAGCGGCCATGGTCTTGGCACCCGATGGCGCAGGGTGCTCTGCAGGCACAGGCGACCGCTTCGGAAGCGTGAACTGCGGTGCTGCGCTTGGCGGCGCGGCGGGTGTCGAGGATGCTGCTGGTGGGGCAGGAGCAAGGCTGTATCCCTGAGCGGGAGGTTGGGCCGGCTGCGCTGCCTGCACACCCGGTGTCGCAGCCGGAGAGGCCGACGCGCTCGCTGACGCTGCATTTCCGAACGAGAACGGCGCAGGCGCAGCTGAGGGCGCAGCAGGTGGTGCCCCAGCCGTTGGAGCCTTAGCGAACGAGAACGGCGCCGGGGCAGCAGGCGGCGCTGGGGGTTTTTGAGCGGATGCGAAGGAGAATGGGGCCGGCACCGCAGCTGAGGCATTTGCGGCCGAAGGCAAGGTAGGGGCAGTGAGTGCCGCTGCTGGGACAGCCGTGGTCGAGGTCGCCGGGGTGGGCGCAGCCGGTTTCCCGAGCGAGAAGGGGGAGGAAGGCGCTGCGGGAGGCGCGACGGGCTGGCTCGTTGTTGCAGCCGACTTGGCGAAGGAGAATGACGACGGCGTCGAGATGCCTGCTGGCTTTGACTCGCTCGGCACCGCGGCAGCAGCCTTGCCGCCGAACGTAAAACCACCTCCTGGGACGACGGGCGGCGCCAAAGATGCTGCAGGCGCCTCTGCCTTCGCCTTTGCTCCAGGACGGGGAGCTTGGCAGACGGTGCAGCTGTCAATCGCGCTCTCTGGGTTGTCGAGCATGCAAAGATCACATTTCCATTTACCTTCCTTGGATCCGCCGTGGCCACTCGATGGTGGGGCTGGCGACGCAGCTTTCTCAGTCGAGGTGGTCGGCGCCGGCGCTTGGCCAAAGGTAAAACCGGAAGATGAGGGCTGCTTCTGAGCTGGAGTAGGAGCTGTCGCGACCGCTTTGCCGAAAGTGAAGCCTGATGGTGAAGGCGTGCCTTTTGGCATTGATTCAGCAGGCGAGGAAGATGTCGGCTTCTGGGCAGAGCCACCGAAGCCGAAGCCGAAGCCTCCTGACGGTGCTGTGGGGGGTGCCGACGGCGCCGCGGGAGCTGCTGCCTTGGCCTTTGCGCCCGGCCGGGGAGCTTGGCAGATAGTGCAATTGTCCTTTGCATCTTCCGGATTATCGAGCATGCAGAGATCGCACTTCCACGTGCTAGGCTTGACGTCGCCCTTGCCTGCTGTCTCATCGGCCTCGTTTGTCTTGTCGGCTTGGCTGCCGGACGCCGATTTGCTTGCCTCGGCCGCTGTGTTAGGTTTGCTTGTCGCACTCGCGCTGCCAAATGTGAAGCCTGTCGCAGGAGCAACTGGCTTAGCAGATCCGCCGAAGCCGCCGAAGCCCGAGGAAGGCGCAGTTGACGTGCTGCTGCTGCCGCCAAAGCTGAAACCTCCGCCTGTAGGAGCACTAGGCAACGCAGAAGGCGTAGTCCCTGTGGTGTCACTGCTGCCGCCGAAGGAGAAGCCGCCGCTAGAAGGAGCGGTAGGAGGCTTTGAGGGCGCGACTGGTTTCGGTGCGGCCTTTGCTCCGGGTTTAGGCGCCTCACACACTGTACACTTCTCCGTCGCCGAGGCTGGGTTCTTCAGCATACATGTACTGCACTCCCACTCGCCGGGAGCCAAACCAGCCTGTTTGAACGAGAAGGCGGGCTTGACCTCGCTCTTACTCTCTGGCGTAGTCGTCCTGCCATCCTCAGATTTGGACTCCTTCGGAGCATCCTTCTGATCCTGCTTTGGTGGCACGGTTTCCTCGTTGGAGATCTCCTTGTTAGCCACAGGAGAGGGACCCTCGTCCTTGGCCGCTTCCTCCGACGTTGTCTCCTCCGCCTTCTCTGACCTCGAAAACCCTTGCTCATCGGATGACTTCTTTCCTGTTTCTGTCTCGCTCTTGTCGTTGTTGCTTGCGCTCAGGCGGCGGTTGAACGAGAAAGGCGAGGACGAGGCAAGTCCAAGACCCACACCGTTGTAGGAGTGAGTTTTGGCCGCCGGCTCCTCTCGCTCCACTGGCGAACCAGGCGAGGACACAGGTGACGAGGTCGGCGTCTCCTCCGCGGTCACAACAACTGCACCAAGCGGAGAACTGGTCTTCGGCGCATGCTTGTGAGAGACTGTCGGTTTGGCCTGCTGCGGGGAAACGGGTGGACCCAGTCGGGAAAGCAAGCTCGGCCCTCCGCTGCTCGACTCGCTTCCCTTACCATACCAAGTTGGAGATTTCGGTCTAGTAGGAGAAGCAGCTGGGGAAGTTGATGGCGACTCGTCTTCATCTTCTGACGCCGTCTCGTCGTCCTCTGGTATGGTGTCCATGTCCGGATGCAGCGACGAGAATGACCGGCGGCTCCGAAGCTGGCCATCCTCGTCGTCCTCATCATCGGTGTGGTCGTCTTCTTGCTCGTCTTCGCTGCCATCCTCCTCATGACCATCCTCCTCCTCATCGTAGTCATCTTGCTCGTCTTCGCTGCCATACTCCTCACGGCCGTCTTCGTCATACTCCTCATCTGCCTCCCCAACTTCACCATCGTCGTCCCCTGCCGCTTCCTCATCGCCTCCTACTTCATCCCCCTCCTCATGCACACTTGTAGCTGCTTCCGATGTGGTATCCTTAGCGTCAAGCTCAGATGCCCCGTTTGAGTTGCCTTTGTCCTCAGCACCCTTCTTAGCGTTTTGATTGTTGGACTCCTCCACAGCTGGTGTTGTGGGCTCTGGTGTGGACGCTCCGACAGGATTAGTAACAACAGGGTTGCTCTGAGAATCTTTGCGCTTATCCTTTCCATCGAGTACGGATCCGGTGGGAGCAGCTTTCGTTGCGGAACCGAACGTGAAGACGGGCTTCTCTCTCTGCGCCTTGGCAGCATCGGTCGGCGCTGCCGCCGTGCCGCCATCAAAGCCGGACTTCGCGGTTTCCTTGTTTTCGAAGGAGACAGCGTTGGGCTTGTCCCCGAAGATACTTTTGCCGCTGTCGCTCTTGGCAGCAAATGGACTGGATGCGCCGAAGGCTGAAGCCTCCTTCTTCTCGCTCTTGGCTGCGAAAGAGCCAAATCCACCAGTGATTTGACCGACACTGGGAGCAGGTTTCGCGGCCTGGGTGAAAGCAGAGCCGCTGAGTGCTGACGATTGCCCGAATGCAACGCCGGTGGTGGGTTTGCTGGGCTTGCCGAATGCACTGTTACCGAAGGCTGACGGTTGTCCGAATGCGACGCCGCCGGTCGCAGAAGTGCTTGGTTTGCTGCTGTCAACTGGCGCAGACAATGCTGCCGGCTTGGAGCCAGACGATGATGCGGATCCGAAGGCACTGGAGGAGGGTTTGCTGCCGAAAGCGCCAAAAGCACCGGAAGTTGCACCGCCAAAGGCAGTCGCAGGTTTGATGAACGATGACGGTGTGGTGGATGACGGAGCTGTCGCAGTGGGAGCGGATGTGGTGGCTCTGGGTGTCGAGGGAGGTGAAGCATCGTCGTCGTCCTCGAGACCTGGAACTCGGCCGGGAGCATGTTTGGGAGATGTGGGAGGCGATCCGTCCTCCAAACCAGGAGGTTTCTTGGAGGGCGCAGCCAACGAAGAATCCAGTGAGCCGAGACCGAAAGCGTCGCCATCGTCCTCTTTCTTCACTTCCGGCGACTTCTTCTGTTCCTGCTCAAGGGCGAAAGGATTGGCCTTGTCTTCGGTCGGCTTGCCGAAACCTGCAAACGCAGATCCGCTGGACTGCCCGAATGTGCTCTTGCCGAACGCAGACTCTGCAGGTTTGGGAGCTCCAAAAGCGCCGCTGCTTCCGAAGGCGGATCCACTGCCGAATGCGCTGGATCCAAAGGCAGAGGCTTTAGCAGGCTCCGCGTTGTTTTCCTTCTTCTCAGGCGTGGATGCGGAAGCACCTGAGGACGACGCAGGCTGCTTACCAAAGCCATTGAATGCAGAGCCGCTGGAAGGTGTAGACCCGGAGGCTGGAGCACCAAAAGCACTTCCGCTACCTGCAGGCTTCCCAAAGGCGGACTGTCCGAAAGCGCTGCTCGTACTGGGAGTACCAAACGTGCTCTGTCCGAAGGCAGGCGCGGGAGCGTCCGCCTTCTTGCCAAACGCGCTCTGTCCGAAGGCAGACGGCGGGGCGTCGTCCTTCTTCCCGAACGCGGACTGTCCAAACGCTGGCGCACTGCTGTCAGATTTCTGGCCAAACGCAGATTGCCCAAAGGCAGGGGCCTTGCTGTCGTCCTTCTTGCCAAAAGCACTCTGCCCGAAAGCCGTTGGCGCAGCACCGTCCTTCTTGTCGAATGCGCTCTGGCCGAAGGCAGATGCTGTCGTTCCACCGCTTTTGCCAAACACACTTTGTCCAAATGCTGAAGGTGTAGACGATGTTCCAAACGCTGATGCCGGCTTATCACCCTCCTTCTTCCCGAAAGCTGACTGTCCAAAGGCCGACGAGGAGGTACTTGCTGACTGACCGAACGCAGGCTGGCTAAATGCAGACCCAGAGGAACCGAATGCTGACGAACCAAATGCCGGTTTTGGTGTAGATGACTGACCGAATGCTGAAGAGCCGAAAGCTGGTTGCGCTGGAGCCCCCGCAGGTGTTGTAGATCCAAAAGCGGGCTTTGCTGGGGTGGTTGTAGGGGTCGAAGAGAAGCCAGAGGGCTTGGAAGCGGATCCAAAGGCTGATTGTCCGAAAGCAGTCGCACTCTGGCTAGTGGCGGCCGTTGCTTGCACAGGCGTCGATGGCGTGGCGGCGATTGTCGTGGTCGAAGTCTGCATATTCGGATACGCTCCTGCCTCGGGATACCGCACGTCAAATGACAAGACAAATCCCTCCTGCGAGTAGGCGAGCAGCCGCGGTGCGGGAGGTAGGTCGGGCAGCTCCTCACCGCCAACGATGCCTCGCACGATGGGCTTCATGCTCGTAAGATCAAGAGCGAGGCCCAACGGACTGGTATCATCGGACACGCCAGCCTTGGCTGCAGGCATGATCGCACGTGCTGTCTCGTCGAGAATGAGTGCCTCCCACTCAGGCGCTGTCTTGTCCGCCGATGGCTTGCCATGTAAAACGCCGATCTCAGAAGACATCGGCGAGATCATGAAAGCCAGGTGCTTGCTGTTGCCCCATGTTTTCAGGCTTGCGAAGTGACGGAAGAGGCCGGACCGACCGGCGTAGCCCATTGTGTCGTTGACATCGTAGAACTTGGTGTACGTGACCTCGGCCCTAGTGCGATGTATAACGAAGAGCTCCAGGGGGTCTGCAGCCTCTGCGCCAGCCGCAGCATATCCCACGAGGAACAGGTCATTCTCCAACCATGCAATGAAAGCCGCGTGATGATCAGACAGCTCTGGAGGTGGGAGTACAGCAGCCTTTGCTTGTCCTTCAGGGGTATACTGAACCAACTTGCCATCTGGAACGCCGACCACCATCTGCTTGCCCTTGGCACTCCAACATGCAGCTGTAAACGGTCCAGCCAATGGGGCAGATACACTCCCACTCTCGAGATCGATGATGACCAGGCCCTCGCGCGCCAACAGGGTCACGTAATTCGACAGCTTGTCAGAGGGTGACGGCGCTGCGGGGTTGGGCAGCACGTCGAGCAGCTGATCCGGTATTCCAGATGTGATAGTAGTATAGGGTGTTGTCTGGTCGTCAGAGCAGTCCGCTTGCACACCCACATTGCCAGAGATGATATTAGATATCCTGAACAGCAAGACACCGGCTCCCAACGTAGCAACAACGAGGTACTCGTCACCGCCTGCTATCCTAACCCATACTGGCCGCCCAGTAGTACTGATAGTCTGTATAGGTGTGCTGGTCGGCGTCTCGTCTTTCTTGGAAGACTCGAGCAAGCGGTGCACATCTTCCAGCTTGTGCACTTGAACACCTATGGTTAGGGTTTGGACGACATGTGCAACCTTACTGTTGTTACCGCCGGCGAAGAGGAGGCCTTTGCCATTCGACACAGCAAGCAGGCAGGCCTCACTCGGGAGGCCGTCCAATACAACCTTCTCGTTCACGCGAACATTGACGTCGTGGTTCGTCCGGACCAGCTGCAGCCACTCATCGTCAGTCGAGCTCATCCAATACCACTCACGTCGGCGTCCACCTCCTCGCCCTCTCGGAGCTTCTGGCTCGGACCAGCGGCCGGCTGTGCCGCCTGGCCATCGTCCATCGCCAGCGCGCCGAACGAGTTGGAGCTGAACATGCGCGCAAGGCGGGAAAATAGAGATCAACAACATCAGGTGCAACAGTCGGTTGACCAGAATCAACTTATGGTCGGTCTTCTTTTGCTCCCGTCGATGTATTGGCCACCCAAATGTCGATGATCTCCATCTTCGAGCTGTCAACAACAACCATCTTGTGCACTGGCCCATGGCCTACATCCCGCTACACGAGCGGCAGCTGACTCTCGACTTCTCAGTCAGCCCGGGCTACGCGTCACCCCTTCCTGCGGACATGGACGCGGAGGGCAGCCGCAAACGGCGACGAGATGAGGACCATCACCCGGCCAACGGCGACCCAGCTCTGAAGCGAAGACCGCAAGCCGCACCACCACCGCCGCCGCGCGTAGGGCCGCATACTCCCATTGCACCGAGTATTTTCGGGATTGCACCCCGCAACGAGCTGACGCGGGTCGTTGGCGACTTCATATTGCAACATTGCCGAGGGGTGGACCATGTCGAGATTGAGATCAAGCTAGGCACAGTCTATCGACCAGGCGACGATCGACGATTCCAGGTCATGAGCTTGAACGAGACGATCATGCCGCCTGATGTTCCGTTGGGGAAGTTCGCGAGTACAATCAGGAAGGACAATCACGCGACTCTGAACCGCCTGCTGAACAGCACAGTCGAGAGCTCCCAACACTCGCCGACACCATTGCGCTTCTTCCGCGCTCAGCACGTGGACTCGTTCTACTCTGGTCGGGGAGGGAAAGTGAGGGTGTCTCGAGATCGCGCGGGGAACGTGGTGCCCGATGGAGTAGTCCGCAAGCGGCGGCTGGGCGATCTCAACGTCGTGAGCCCGCGAGAGCCGTTCGACTTCCGTATCAGTGTGAACGTCGAAGAGCCAGCAGAGATGCCGGAGGGACAGCCTACTGGCGTGAGGGAGAAGGACAGGGCGTGCTACCGTCATCAGCTGTGTCAGGTGGACTTGACGGTCGTGACGACGAGGGTGAGCTCATGGTCTGGGTGACGCGCTGACTGCAGGACGACCCAGCTGGTCCACCCAAGATCTCCTATGAGTGCGAGATCGAAGTCCTGGACGTGCCCCAGCTGATCGAGGAGGGAGAGAAAGAAGAGCGCGGAGAGCCGAACAGGTTCGACGAGATGCTGCAGAATGTGCTTGATACAGCGCGCATGCTGGTCAAAAATGTGTTCTAGCTCGTCAGGCATTGTATTGATAGTGCGCATGGAGCATATCGTCGAGGGTTTGCATAACGATGGGAGTCGGCATAGATTCACTGAAGATGCCTGCTGTGATGAGTCCCATCGTTGCAATGTATTCGTGCATTGTAATGAGACTGTACTCTATGAGAACCACTTCGACCTCAGCGTCTTGCGCGCCACAGCAGGTGCCGCAAGTGCGACACCCGCTCCCAGAGCAAGCAGTGTGGCGATAAGCTGCGACTTTGCGAACCCATCACTCAGTACGTCGAAGCTGCCACTGGGCTGGATCGCGCGCGTGGCGAAGAGATCCAAGCCATAAGCTAGCAGGAGGGAGGTCGACTCGACCAACGTTGCCGAGGTAGCGAGGTGGTCGAGCCCGATGACAGGGTACTTGTGCGACAGGACGGCAGAGGACACTCCCTGGATCAGCGGCTCGTAGGGCACGAGCATCTCCTCCTGGTCCGCCTTGGACGGCTTCCCGACTGGACGGCGGGGGTCGAGCATCGCACGGGGGATCATAGCAACCTGGCCCGCGTCGTTGATGTAGACGAGGTCCTTGGTCGTGACCCCGAATGTTGAAGTTGTGAATGTCATAGCCCGCACGTCCGACGTCAGGATGAAGGTCTTGGACGTAGCGTTGACAGCTGGGATGGGTGCAAAGCTTGACCGTCCGGCGCTGCTCTCGTCTCCTTGTGCCTCGAACAGCTCCACAGAGCCGAGGCGCCACCCGCCAACGCTCACGCTGTCGGGGGCCTCGAGCCACGCATAGACCAGCCAGTTCTCCACCATGGCAGCGTGCACGCGCTCGCCGACAACATGGGGAATGTCGACCTCGTATACTGTCGCCCCGGAGGTGGTGTCGACGACCACGACGTGCCCGATGGCCTTGAGCGGCGAGAGGGATGTGATAACGCTGAGATGGGGATTGAGGTACTTGTACAGCACAGCTTTGTCGCCTAGTGCACGGCCGTAGGAGGCGGTCGTGGAGGGAGTGACAGGCTGGACGTCAAGCACCTCCTGAGCAGGGAAGGGCCGAGACCAGAGGCGCGTGATCGCAAAGTCGGGGTCCACGCCGCGCTTGCCAGGTGCATAGCCGCGCAGCGTGGTGCCCTCGATAGCGCGGTCGAGGATGTCAAAGAAGAAGGGAGGCTCGCTCTCTTGGATTGCAGCGGTGATCTTCTTGCACGATGGGAACATGTGCAAGCGGTCCTCCTCGTCGACGACGCCGATGGCGTAGTTCTTGTTGCAGTGGAGGTAGGGAGTGAGGAAGGCCTTCTTAGGCCGCTCCTCGAAGAGCTCCTTGCCCTCTGGAACCCCATATGTCTCGTGCAGCTGGCCAGCCGGCTCGCCTGTGAAGGCATCGATGTGGTAGCCAACAGTGGCGGTGCTATCCTTCCGCGTGCGCACGGCAATGACACCGATCTGCGGGTTGCTCGCCTCACTGATGTTGCGGGTCAGGAATGTGCCGTAGACGTCGAGCTCTGGACCAGCGGTGGAGAAGAAGCCGAGGTTGCGTGACCACACGATATTGCCATTGGCAGAATCCAGACCGAACACCTTGCCTCCCTTGGTCACAGCGACGATCAGCTTCTGGAGGCCGAACTGGTCGCGCTGGAGGTGGTCTCGAGTGAGCGGTGCAGTAGGCTCCGCAGCCTGTATAGTCCTGAGCCTCTGGACGAAATTGATGATGAACTTTGGCAGAAGCTATGGTCAGCATTACCCCTACACCGTTGACTCACCTTCAACTCCGAGACATGACGAATAACACGGTGCGCGAACGACTCGTCGAGCATGATGTGCAACGTCTCCTCAGCCGCTGGCTCGCTGAGCTCGACGAAGTGCACGCCAGCAATGCTAGACAAACTCTCCTCCCGCGTCCACTTGATGTCTTTGTGGGAGGTCAGCTGCACCGCGCCTGACACAGTGGTGACAAGGAAGTCCAGCCCCTGCTCCTGCACAGCAACGGAGCGAGGGACGCCATTTGCCGTGTCGAATACAACGACCTCCTCCGTCTGCACGATAGTGCCATCGTCCGTGATGGTGATAGTCTGGACCTTGGTCTGCCCGTCCTTTACGTGGTAGTATAGGCGGGTGAACTGCACACCTCCATCGATTTTGTTCCCAGTATACACAGGCGCGCCCTCATACGTCCACTTGGCATTCTCGAACTCGGTCACCATTTCGGCCTCATCGCCGACACGGACGACAGCCACAGCCTCGCTCACAAGGATAGCCAGGACGTAGCCATGCTCGCGGAGTCCGACGTCCACGATGCGGTCGTAGCGCCTGCCCTCGCCTCCTGGGAGGCGCTCGACAATCTGTCCCAGCTCCCCATCGGGGTGAAGCGCAACAGAGCGGATCCTGCTGTGCTCGGTCCAAATGGCGCGCAGCCCGGGCTCCTTGGATCCCGGCACAGGCTTAACCAGGAAGCCGTTGTTCGCAGTGCCCAAGCCGGACGGGATGTGCGACAGGTCAGAGGAGGGCATGACGTCCTTGGCATCGAGAACAATGTGCGACAGAGTCGGCTGCGCCAGGCCATAAGTGATGCTGAGCACATACAGCTTCCCGTCGTCGACGACGAGTGACTTTAGGAGGTTCGTAGAGCTGTCGTCGTCAGCACAATAATCGCGCCAGATACCATAACATGCACTCACCCGCCGCCGGGAAACTCCCATCCCCAGGCAACCTCGCCTGTCTTGTCGTTCAAGCGCGTGATGTGACTGCCCTCGCTGAGGACGAGGATTGCATCCTGGACAGACACGATGTCCGTACCCAGTCCCGGTGGACCAACCTGCTGCAAGCTCGAGTCTGGCGAGCCGACCTTCGCTTCCCACTTCAGTGCACCCGTCGAGAGGTCGAACAGGCGGGCATAGTGACCCACCGTGCCAGTGAGAAGAAGAACACCTGTCGTCAGCTGCTTCTCCACTGCGTCTATACTCACTGTTCTCGTGGACATGATACCTCAGCACCGGCTCGTCATAGTGCTGTCGCCAGCGGATGGTGCCGTTTCCGCCAATGACAGCCAACACGTTCCTCTCGGTGATAGCCACAGCCGCATGCGGGTCGTCGTGCAGCTTGACGAACGATGGTGGTGACGGTGCGACGAGCGGCTGGCCGATCAGCGGAGTGTGCCAGTCGACCACGCCGGCCAGCTCGGCCTGCAGTCCGAGCACCGAGCACAGCAGCGCCAGGCATACTGCCAGAAACGTCAAGCGCGCCATGCTTGCTTGCTCGTTTGGCGATCTGAATGGCTGGCAAGTGGATGAAAGGAGGAGACAAGGTCAGAAGTAAGCAACACGCGGTTGTGGGCGGGATATCCGGCTCATGCAACGATGTCAGCGCGACAGGTGGAGGTGTCTCAGCATTCGAAGCTCATATCGATCGGCAACATCGCGCTAGGAGTAAACAACTCATCGTAAAGATACAATAGTCTAGGTATGCCCTCTATCCGCTCGCCAGCTCGGCAATGAGCTGACATGCCATCTCCAAGAAGTGGAAGGGACCCTGCACGCCGCTGGCTGCGGGGTGGACATTTGCTGTGGCAGCGTCTTTCTTTGGCAACGAGCCTGCCAGGTTCGTGCCATCGACTGAAGGAGCTACCGATGCACCACCATTGCTAGCCCCGTCGCTCAAAGGGTAGTAGCCAACATTCCGGAAGTCGACGAGGTAGTTTTGGTCGTCGACGCGGTACAATTGCAAGTCCATCCGAACCTAGCTGTCAGCGCTGCACACCCGCTTACGACACTCACCATCACCTCGCCGTAACGCGCTCGTGTCTCAACAAAAAATAGTCCCTGCGCCGCCTTCTCCACAGCAGCAGCCTCCTTTTTGCCTGGCGGCTTCTTGCCCATCGCTGGCGGCTCCTTGCCCTGGTTCTCCTCGCGCCACTTCCACAGCGCCTCCTCGACTTCCTCAGTGTATCCTCCTGGCGGCACTGGTCCAATCTCAGGCAGGGGTATGTTGTCCTTCTTCTTCCACTCCATGCCGAGCAGCTGCAAAGTCTTGTAGATCTCGAGCATGACCTCCATCGGCGGAGAGCGTGACCGGATGCCAAAGTGCCATCGCGGCTTTTGCAGAGGCTTCGACTCGAAGACAAGAGGGGCAGGAGCAGGATGGGAGAGGAGGACACGAGCTGCACGTTCGGCTGCCTCCTGCTGTCGTGCGTTGTCTGTCGATGGTCCTGCAGACGACCCACTCGCAGGAGTACTCGCCGCTGTCTCTGATGCCGACTTGCCAGGCAGACTGCTGTCAAGAACGTCGAAGTGAGCATTCGGGATATCTTGAATATCAGGGTCCACCTCATCTATGTCGTTCTCCTCCTCTTCTCCAATGGTCTGATGCGGCCGCTGAGGGAACTCGGCGTTCCAGGCTGGTGGTGAAGCTGCCAGGAAGTCCTCCATCGCTGACTCGTCCTCCTCGTCGTACCCGTACATAGCTGCGACGTTAGCTCCGCCTAGCTCTAAATCAGCTCACAGTCTCGCAATATGCGCTTGTGGTCGCGAACCAGCTGGTATGCAACCTTGACCTGGTTGTCTCCCTCCTTCTGCAATGCCTCCCACACCATAGGCTCGGTGTACGTTGTTATCTTCTCTAGTAGCTCGGCAACGATCTCCGCGTCAATCACTCCCAGGTCATTGGTGAATATCAGACCCTTCTCCTCTGCGACCTTTTTTGGGTCCGCCTCGCCCTCGTTGAGGAGCAGGAGGGTGCTAAGGTCGTCCATTGGCAGGGCGGGGTATCGCTCAGAGATAGGCGTTGGCGGCAAGGGCTGGAGGTAGTGAGGCAGGTTCTCCAAGAAGAAAGGCATTTGCCGAATCTCAGCAATAGTCGCACGCTTCACTGGGTCGACGACGAGCATCCGACGAAGCACATGCTGCGCCTCCTTCGACACATGCGACGGCATGGAGTAGATGCCGCTTTCGATCTTCTTGAAGAGTGACGGGATGTGGTCGTCGTCGAAGGGGAGCTTGCCGCAGAGCAAGACGTACATGATGACGCCTGCACTCCACACGTCAATCTCTGGTCCAGAGTACAGCTTGCCAGAGATGACTTCTGGGGCAGCGTAATTCGGACTTCCACACGACGTCTTCAAAAAGTCACCATCAGTCATGAGGTTGGACAGGCCAAAGTCGCCGATCTTGATATTATTGTGGGAGTCAAGGAAGAGGCTACCATCAGCAAATTCGCTATCTGATTCCTTCACTCTCGGCCACTCACTTCTCCGGCTTCAGGTCACGATGCACAATGTGATGGCGATGGCAGTACTCTATCGCGCTGATCATCTGCTGGAAGAAGCGCCGCGCCTCGTTCTCGTCCATCTGAAAGTCAGGCATGCTTCCGTGTTCACACCCACTCCACCCTTGCCCTTGGCCACAATGTAGTTGAACAGCTCCTCCCCGGCATACTCCATCACCATGATCACATCGGTCGGCGTCGTTATCACCTCATACCTGATGTCAGCACTACCCTCACGAACATCCCCTATGCAAGCCCACTCACAGCTTGATGATATGCGGGTGGCGCAGCACCTTCAGGTACTGGATCTCGCGTTTAACTCGCGCATTCATGTCCGGTGTCGTGATCTTGTTCCGGTTGATGAGCTTGAGCGCGACCTGGTGCCCGGTGATGGCATGCGTGGCAACTGAAAGTGGTCAGCAATCACAACCCCAACGCCGTAGCTATCCTCATGCGGGGTGCGACCCGCAGCCATCTACTCACGCTTGACCTTGCCGAAGCTGCCTGTGCCGAGCGTGCGCTCGATGATGTACTGCCCGATACGAGGCTTGGGTCGTGAACGGCCCTCTGACCCTCCCTGCTGGCCGTCGCGTCGTGAGCGCCCCGACGAGGGCACAGGCGGCGCGGGTCTCGAGGCCATGTTGCGTGCGATGCGTGCTGTGTGGGGTGGTGGTGAGGTATGGAGCACAACACAACACGGCTCCTCGATGCGTCCTGACCTGACCTGCGAGTAGCGACGGCTGCGACGTACCAGCAGGACGCGATGACAACGAACGGCGGCAAACAGTTACGTAACAGCGTGGCTCCAGCAACGAGGTAGTGTCGATAGCTCGCTGAGAGTACTATGGATGGCGAGCCAGCATAAAGCAAGGCTGCCAAACACGATGAAGAGAACGAAAGAAGTCAATCAGCAGTCACTCTCCTCTGTCCTGTTCACACCAACGAGGAGGAAAGCAAACAGGCGTTGATTTGGCGTCGATGTGTGATGCGATGGCGGCTGAAAGTGGCGGAACAGGCGACGAGGCGAAGGGGCTTGTCTTCGAACAAGCGCTTCAATAGCATACCAAGCCTTCATATAGCATCAAAGGTCTGCTCCAAGCCAGCCAAGGTCCCGTCTACACTGCCTCTATGCATGTCGATATCGCCTGTTTCCACATCATCATGTTGAAGACGACGGCATGCTGCTTCAGGCTTCCCTACCAGTCAGTCTCTCTGTTGCCACCCTTCAATATTCCCACGGTGGCTTTCTGAATATTTCCGTTGCTGCTGTCCTCCTCGTCCATTAAGTCATTTAGTCAATAGTTCAGATCTCGATTCCAGCACACGACATGAGCGAGCGCAAGAAGGACAAGAAGGACAAGAAGGTTGCCGAGGAGCCACAGGCAGAGGGTGCAGGCGAGGAGGCGCAGGTGTCGAAGAACAAGCGCTTCCGGAAGGACAAGCGTGAGTCACATCGGAAGATGGGTGGTAGGGAGTAGCCGTAGCCCTGGTCTATACTGAGACTGAGCACTGGCCTCTCATGCTTTCTACCATCTGTGGAGATGACATAGTCACCGTGCTCTGAATTCGCCTGCCCGCTGCTAAGACCACGCTGACAACAGCATGGGACACCGACGACATCGACCACTGGAAGATCGAGCCCTTCCCGGCACCCGCTGGTGGCAGTGCCCAGCCGTTTCTCGAGGAGTCCTCCTTTGCCCTCCTGTTCCCCAAGTACCGTGAGCAGTACCTGCGCTCAGTATGGGGCGGCATTACATCCACACTGGACAGCTACGGCGTTGCGTGTGAGCTCGACCTCGTCGCTGGCCGCATGACCGTTCGCACGACCCGCAAGACATGGGACCCATATATCATCCTCAAGGCGCGTGACCTCCTCAAGCTGCTTGCTCGTGGTGTGTCTGCGCCCCAGGCATTGAAGATCTTGCAAGATGGAATCGCGTGCGATGTGATCAAGATTGGAGGTATCGTGAGGAACAAGGAGCGTTTCGTGAAGCGCCGGCAGCGGATCGTGGGGCCGAACGGGTCGACGCTCAAGGCCATCGAGCTGCTGACGGACTGCTACGTCCTCGTGCAGGGGAACACGGTGTCTGCTATGGGGAGCTACAAGGGGCTGAAGGAGGTGCGGAGGATTGTGCTCGACTGCATGAACAACATCCACCCAATCTACCGTATCAAGGAGTTGATGATCCGTCGCGAGCTGGCCAAGGACCCGAAGTTGGCAGGGGAGAGCTGGGACCGGTTCTTGCCAAGTAAGTGTTCTATGGGCGCTGAGTCGATGCTGTAATGTAGCTAACACTATCAGAGTTCCAGAAGAAGCATTTGAAGACATCGGAGAAGACTGCAAAGAAAAACGCAGCCTCGGCCACGAACGCGAACGAGACGCCCATTTCTCCTTCCAAGAAGAAGAAGGTCTACACCCCTTTCCCGCCCCCACAGCAGCCACGCAAGGTCGATATCGAGCTCCAAACCGGAGAGTACTTCCTCAAGGCTTCAGAGAAGGAGGCAGCAGCCAAGAAGGAGCGCGAAGAGCGACACGCCGCGTCCGAGGCTACGCGCAAAACCAAGCGGGAAGAGATGTTTATCGCGCCGCCAGAAAAAGCAGCACCAGAGCTGGAGGAGCGTCGCAAGCGTCGCAAGGTATAAATATGCATGTTGTACAACCAGATCTACGCCAGCTCAAACAAAGTAGCTCGGTGCTGCTGCTCGCCTATTTGCAGGGTTGCGGTTATCTGTCTCGTTCTCTGCTGCTGCCTCGTACACCTTGAAGCTCGTCTTGCCCTTCTCGTCCACCTGCATGATGCTTGCGCTATTTCCGCACCGATAGCAGTAATTCGGTGCGCTCCAGACCGTGACGAGCTTGCCGTCGAACATGTGTTTGTATCCTTCTTGGACTAATTGATGTGCGCGGGCGATGAGGGAGAGGCCGTTGACCTGATTGAACTGAAGACATTAGTTAAAGCTCGGCCCGTCTATGACTGGCCACTGTACTCACCTCCGCTGTCACCTTTCCACCGAACAACCATCCCGCTCCTCTTGGGCTCACTGCCCATGACTCTACTTCGTCGGGATCTGACCACATCAAATCTGATTGTGAGCGACAGGCCGACCGATCGGGGTGAGGACATACCACAAAACGGCCCCTCATGCGGCACCTCCTGTGCCCGGGATATTGTGCGCACTTGATCGAGTGTGCGGATGTCTGGTGACAGTCCTCCGTGCACACATAGGATAGATGAGTCGATGATCTGTGCGTCAGCTTTATTCGGTCGGTGTAACTCACAGCTGCCAAATTCAAGTTGTCGAAGACGTTACAGCATGCCCGCCATACGCTCGGGTTACCGTACTTGTTCATGCACTCGTCGTAGAAGCCATACACTTGAGTAATCTGTCGCGACTCGTGGTTTCCTCGCAATAGCGTGACACGCTCCGGATACCTGCCATCAGCGCCGATCCACAGTGCCAGGCTTACCGTGCTTTGAGCGCCAGTAGCAACGACAGCGTCTCGAGTGAGTAGTATCCTCGGTCAACAAAGTCGCCCTATCTGTCAGCAAGTGCGCATGGGCAAGTAACAGCGAAATGAAAGAGGCAGGTTGCTACCTCTCGAAGGGTCGGTCGCACGAGCACGACGACCGATGCAAGACACTACGCGGGCATGTCCTTAGCTCCTGCTGCGTCTCACAACACCGCCTACGTCTCCGACCCACATCCCATCCCACTTCCTATCCCTCACCACCCACCATGAATATATAGCTCGTCGCTGGCACGTCCCCGCCCTGCCTGAAGATCTCCAGTACGTCCCAGAACTGCCCGTGGATGTCGCCGCAGACCGTCACCGGGCTTTGCACAAGATGCACATTGCTCTCCTCAAGCAGCAAGTCTGCAACCCGCGAGCACAATGCCTTCATCTGCCGTTCCGGGAGGTGCCTGCATTTCCGAATCTGCCAGTCAGCAAGACGTCAACAACAACGCCATCGACGAGAAGGACACCGTCCAGCTTCACCTCTCCGTCCTTCCTCCTCCCCGACCACACCGCCCCTCCTCGCACTTCCACTCCCACTCCCACTCACATGCTCTATCCAGGCGTCCGGGTCAAACTGCGTCGGGACGACCATGGTGCCGGCCCTCGATGGGTGAGTAAGAGACTTTTGGCAGCGATGAGATCGACGCTTGCGGGTCTTCGAGTGTTGCTAATTACGTGTAGCGGAGATGAAGAGGCCGGGAACATCCCGACATCCGGAATGTTATCGCGCGACTGAGTTTCAGAAGTCGGTGTACAGGGACGCGTAGCGTCGACCGTATCGATAACGACGATTGCAAGTGCAACAGCGACGACAACAGGTACGAATACACGGCCACGATGCTCGAGGACGCGCTTGCCCTCGTGAAGGCATGGCAAGGGCCCCTCACACTCGCGACGCTGTTCTTCGGCCCATCTCTCGCGCGCCGCTTGTTCTCCCTCGTGAATCCGAGCTCGAAGCTCAAGGCAGCCCCGGCTGCAGGCATTGCAAAGCTCGTCGTCCTAGTGCAACTCGTTTACACGCTGTACATCTTGCTCCACCCACCATACGACGTCTTTGTCACCCATGGAAAGAAGATCGCAACACCGACAGACAAACTCCGGCCCTTGGTAGTCGCTGCGGCCGGCCTCCCACCACCCTCCGCCTCCGACACCACAGGCAGCCCGCTGCTCGACCTCCTCCTCGTACGACTAGGCAACATGCCCTCGCGCATCCAATATGTGCGGTGGGGTCACTCTGTGTTCCTCAACTGTGCATGGTGTCGTGTGCAGTCGGATTATGCGCTCGCGGCCCTGCCGTCCCTTCTGGCGCCGTATGCGATCGAAGCAGCAGTGATAGGCGCACTCGGCTGGTCGTGGGTCACCGGTCCCAGCGCGCATATAAGGCAGGGGAGGTATCGCACGGCTGTGGGGTGGGTGCTGGTGTTCCTCTTCGGCGCAGAGTATGCGGTCAGAGCGCTGTGGGAGATTTGGGTGTCGAAATCTGGGGAGTGCGTGCACCTCGCGCCGTGGCTCGTCAAGGCGAGGACTGTGGTGCTATTCCTTCTGACCGCGGGGTATGTCTTTCTCCCTGTCAGGCCGACACAGGAGGACGAGGCAGATCACGAGCTGCTGAGGGTGCTTGACGAGGCGTTCACAACGCTGAATCTCGCGTCAAATGCACGGGAGGCGATCGCGCAGTCGGAGGACTTGGCAGGATTAAGTGCATCGCATCAGGCAGAACACTGGACGGCGGTTCAGAAGGCGAAACAGGCAGGTGTCGTGGATCACGCCGAGGAGCAGCATGCGAGGGAGAATGCTGGTCGTTTCGTCAGGGCCAAGTGGGAGAGCGCGGTGCAGTATGTGGACTAGATGGCAAGATGTTGTATATCGCATGTATAGTAGCATAGAAATGTTGGTAGTCTGCTCCTGCTATGTGACGCCAGGTTCTTGAAATAGTACGAGCATCAGCGATGACTTGTTCTGGGTCACTTTCATTCCTCATTCAGTTGTCCCCGATTGGCGCGCACGGCCGCATCAGTCATCATGATACCAGATCAATCTATGGTGCTACAAGTCATCATGTCTACTCTATCGTGCACTGCCCATCGACGCCATGCTGCAGAAAGCGCTCTACTCTGCCGGAGGAGGTGCGCCGCCGTCTTGTAATGGTGCAGTCGCTGCTGGTGCTGGTGCAGACCCTCCAGGCGGCTTCGGCAGCGCATCGGGTTCCGGCTGCTGCTGCTGAGAGCTGATTTCATGTGCCTTCTGTTCCTATAGTCGTCAGCATCAGTCTTGTCACTATCACATGTAGTGCTCACCGTTATCAACACTGTGGTCGTGTACTTCTTGTGGTATCTCGACGTTGTTGCGACTCCAAGTGTGCCGTTCTTCTGCGCACTAGCCATGAGGTGGTTGAGAATAGCATGTGACGGTGCAGGGAGTGTCGCGTTGTCGTCGATATGCTGTGATGGCGCTGATGGGTCCGTGGGTTGCCGATGCGGGTCGGTGTTGAGTATGACGCGCTCCAGGATGCGCGGCAGCTGCGGCGGCTTGGGCACAGGAGAGAAGTACGGCGCTGTGGACACGAACTGCCGGAGCACGTCGTTCGGGAACATGGAAGGCAGCTCCTCGAGGTACTGATACAGAATGAGCGACGTGGGGAGCTCCGACGTCCACTGATCCGGGTCGAGGTCCTTGTCCTTCATCGCGGGCTTGGTGTCCATCGACCACTCGGCCGCTAGCTCCTCCTCCGTCTTGGGTGCATCCACCTCTATCCAGTTGACCAGTGTACCGTCATCGTCGGTAGCCGTTGAGATCGCCTTGGAACAGCGCCAGCTGTCGTCCACAATGAACTTGAGGCGATACTGCCCTGGCGCGAGGCGAAGAATGGTGTTGAAATCGTGGGTCGACTTTCTCAACTTGATCCGCCCTCGCCAGTTGTCCGCAAAATTGCCAGTCACATACACGTTCTTCCCGCCCCCATTCCACTGTATAGGCACGTCCACAAGCCCGTCGTTCGGCGCAGCTCCTCCATCAACAGCAGCACTCGCACCACCGTCCGCCCTTAAGACCGTCGTAGGCGTTGGCGTCTGCGCCGCTGTAGGCGGAGGGGGAGTGAGGCCTGCTCGCAAGGGCGAATCCACGGGCTTCACCTGCGGCCTTGGGCGGCCCGGCCGCTCACGCTCCGGTGAGAGGTCGGTCGGGGCACCGCGAGGCGAGCGGATGGGGATAGGCTGAGACGGGACGTGTGTTGAGCTGTCGTTCACGGGCACGACCTTGACCCCGGGCACAGCCAGAGGCTGGCTGCCCCCCTGCGTCATGGGCGACAACCCTCCGCTGCTGAGAGGGTTCGCCTTACCGCCCAGTGTTTGTTGCCATTTGCGATGCGGAGGTGTCACCTGAGTCCCGGCACCAGCTTCCAGTCCGCCAGCCTTACCCCCTGCTCCACTTCCCATACCCTGACCACCCGCACTCGCGCTGGCAGCGTGCGTTGCTGTGGTGGGTTGCGGCGCGGCGGGGGTGAAGCTCAGCTTGTTCAGATCCGGCAGCTCGAGCGACTTGCGCCTGCGTGGCGATCCCGGACGGCCACTCGGCGACGTAGGGTTGCTGTTCTGCGGCGACTGGGCAGTCTGCGATTGCTGAGGTGGCCGCTGTGGCATCGGCAGGCGAAGGTTGGGAGCATGTCGGCGCTGACTGGAGCCACGACCTAGGTCCGCGCCGCCGCCGCTGCTGCTGCCTCCAGACTTGCCGCCTGGCGCACCTGGCGACCCATGCTGGTGGGAGGAGGGAGTGTTGCCCATCGCGCTGTAGCTTCAGTGCGCGAAACGTCGATAAAGGCAAGGGCGAAGGCGAAGCTGTCGGATAGTGTTGGTAACTCAGATGTAGTCGTTGACGCGCTATCGAGCACCCCTGGTGGGATGGATGACGCCTGTCACGTGATGCGCGATGTGCTCGTTTCAGTGTCAGCCATTGCTTAATTGCTTGACCGTTTGCATGCTACTTATGGACATCGAGCACGCGCATAAGCACATCGGAGAAGAGTTCACGCGTGGTGACACTGATTCATATCATGATACAGTCTAGTGAAGTACATACAAAGGTTGCTCGAAATGTTCCCAACACTATATACGGTTGAGCAAGCCACGGCCCGTGAAGGCGGATGATCCTGCTGCGAGGTCCACAAGGGGTTGGGACTGAGGCTGAGTTTGAGTTTGAGGTTGCTGCAGATTGCCGTTCTGCTGCTGTTGCTGCTTTGGACTGGAATCGCGCTGCTGAGGACCAGAGGACACACGTTGCGACCGACGAGGTTGCAGTGGCGCCGTCCCCTGCGGCACGGGGGTGTGCGCGTGTGCGTGCGCGTGCACGGGCACAGTCGTCGCTCGCTGTGCCTTGATCGCAGGGTTGGCCTGAGCCATTGCGAACGAACGAGACGAGTAGAATGCCAAGTGAAGCTTGTAGCCCGTGGAGCCGTCTGATGCAATGTACTGCACATGCTCAGACTTGGTCTCGAAGGATGCAGAGGGTTCGACTGATTGTCAGCGAGTGTTCTGATCATCCTGGGACGTTGTACTCACCTCGCTTCAGGGCAAACACGTATGGCTGTGGCGCGGGGTATTCCTTACGCAGAGTGTACACGTCCGAGAACAACGTCGAGATATGCACCTCGTTCTTGCCCTTCTCGTTCTTCGACAGGAACGCCTGCCCGCCGCGCAGCTCTAGCCACCGGCGCGACCACTTGCCCGGCTTGCTCTCGTGCTGCACCCAGCCGCCAACGAACGGTGCCGTCTCCGGCACACTTCGGCTGTAGACCATATGCGGCGCCGTCTCGCGCACGACGAGACAGTTGACAGCAGTACTGCTTGTGTCCCACCCGCGTGTGACGCCAGAGAGTATGGGCTCAAACTCGCGCACTTGGCGCTCCATGCCGAGCTCGGCGAATGACTCGAAGACGACCCAGTTGCCATCTTTGATGTCGTTGCGGGCCTTGAGGGAGGCCAGAACATCGCGAGCTGTAGTCTCGGGATATGCGTCGATCGTGACGCCTCGTGGCTCATCGTTGGCCACGACGACGCAGCGGACGGGCACAGAGCGACGCGACGGTGTGGGCTCGCTTGGCGAAGAGACGGGGATAGCAGTGCGTGAAGCACTAGAGTGTGCGCGTGAGCGTCCATGGCGGGGGGAGCTGGTGTTGCTGTTGGCGCTGTGCTGACCTGACGGCACGCGAGGCCGGCTTCCATCCGAAACCACGCGTGTGCTCGCCCGGCTCACAGTCGCAGCGCGGGATACCCCAGTCGACGGCGTTGCCCCATTCTCACCGGCACCAGCTGCCGCGTCGCGCAAAGCACGGTCCGGTCGAGGAGGACGTGGCAGCGCGCGCGACGGCGCACGGGAGTCACCGTCTGACGACGTCACTGCCACACGCTCCAGTCGACCAGCAAGTGCATCAGCCGGGACACCGTTCTGCGATAGGTGCTTTGATGACCGTGCCTTCTCACTTTGCGCACGACGAAGCTGTGCACTGCGAGCAGCGCGCCGGGCCTCGCGGCGGCGTGTGCGCGCCTCGCGCTTCTGCTGCTGAGCTGCCGCAGCCTCGGGGTGCATCTCGCCTAGTGGCACGTCGTCCTCAGAGTCCGAGTCCGACTCCGAAGAGTCCATATTGTCGATCCAGCTGTCGGTTGCGGCGTCGGCATTCGGTCGCCGTTCACGGCTGCTGTCGCGAGACGACCCGCGTCTGCGGGGCACATCGCGCCTGCTCGTCCAGAGCATCGAGGATGTTCGTTGCTCTCGATCAGTCTCACCATTGACGCCGCCGTTGTGTGTGCGGTTCCAGGTCGGCTTGGTCGGTGAGATGTCGTGCGCCGCACTGTGCGAGCACGAGTCTGTGGGAGCGACAGCAAAGGTGCTCGATGCCATGCTTTCGCGCTGGCAGCCGATATGGTGCTCGAGCGATGTACCGCTGATCACAGGATCGTCGACTGTCGGGAATGCAGAAAGAGCTGCGTTCCAGGACTGCGAGTCATATAATGTGCTGGGTGTAGCGGTCGAGCTGGTCGCGTGCCCCGCTTCCGGCGTAGGCGTATGTGTGCGCGGGGTGCCCTCCTTATCAGGCCAGATGCCCAGCTGCTCGTACAGGTCCTGGAAGGTAAGGCTGCCAGACAGTGAGTTTTCCGGGTCGTCCTGCAACTGGTACTCAAGCTGCTCGTGCGCGTACTCGCCTTCGTGTTCGGGCTTCAGGAGCGTGCTGTCGGTGATGGAAAACGAGGTGGAGGTGATGTTTTGCTCTTGTTGACTTGGCTCAGGGGTGCTCACTGGTGCAGACGAGACCGTTCCTGATGGCGTTTCTAGCGCTTCCGCTGATGACCCCGAAATGGAGGTCGCATGCACGTCAGTGTTGATGGAAATGTCTTCCCCCCGCGCTGCATGCGACTGGGACGTGGGTGGCCTGCTGCTTGAGCGGTCTTGCTCTGGTGCAGCATTCGACTGAGAAGTTTGTGGCCGGTTGTAGTCATCGGCGTTGGTATTGCGCGTTGTGACGCGTTCCAAAGCTCCGGAAGCGGCATCGGCTGTGCCTGACGTCACGGATTGCGACCTCTGCCTGCTGACAGTCGGCATTGATGGCTTATCGTTGTTATCGGCCTCGTCCTGATCCGTACCGTCACCTAAGTCGAAGCTGTCATAGAACAGGGGACGGGGCGGTGCTAGTGGTGATACACCCATGGCCTCTGCGGCAAGCTGGTCGAGGCCCACGGCAGGCGCAGTTGGCGAGAGCGCACGCGGCGTGTTGCCCAGTGGTGACGTGGGGAGAGGCATGACATTGCTGCCTCTGTTGTTGCTGAAGAAGCTCGCAGGGCGCTTCGCCATACCCATGCTCTTGCTCTTCCGGAGCCTCGGCATGAATGACGCCTTGAGGTTGGTCAGACTAGGGGTGTTGCGGCGCAGATTCTCGCGCTCCTCCGCGGTGAATGGTGGCGGGAGAGGACTTGAGTCGTCAGATGTCGGAGAGTGAGCGCCGCTGGGCTGATGCGATGCAGATGCACCCCCATAAGCAGCGAAAGGGTCCGAGTCGAAGGCACTGTCATCCACAACCATCGGAGGACCGCCCAGGACAGGCGTCCCTGCCCTCATTGCTGTATAGCTCTGGTCCAGTTGGACGAAGAGGCTGTTAGCGCCAGGCGCGTCGATGCCGGGAGACAGAGGGCGGGCTATAGGCGCAGCAGCGCCGGGAGACAAGGGACGGGGCGCAGGAGTTGCTGACGTTGGGGAAAGTGGGCGTGTCGAGGGCGCTACCCCGCCTGGGGACATTGGACGAGAGGCAAGTCTTGTTGGCAGTTGCTTTGACGATCTCTGGGCGGCTTGAGCTGTCGGCGTCGGCTTGGTCGCAGCGTGTGTCTGTTGTTGAGAACGCAGATGCTGCCGCGGCAGAGCGGGTACAGGCGGAGGAGGCGAGTTCTCCGCTCCGGCCTTCTGGAAGGACTCGCGCAGACCACCAGCCGATTTTGATCGCCATAGCCGATCCATACCTCTCTTCCAAGCGGACTTTGGCTTCGTCTCGGGGGCAGAAATGTTCAGCTTGCTGCCTTGAGCAGCTTGTGACTGCGCCATGGACAATGTCTTCTGATTGACATCAACTGGGCTCAACGGGTTACGAGACTGAGTGATAAGTGCTGGCCCAGCTGCTGGTTTGCTCACCACTGGGCGGTCGTCTGCTGCACGAGTCTTGCTCATCAGACGCATCCGACCTTTTGTCTGCTGCCGCTTTGGAGGGTCAAGTGGCGCCGGCCCCGGCGACGATGATGGCATTGATGTCGTGTCTTCAAACACTGCCTCTGTCTTGTTGCGAGGTGAGATGGACGGTGTAGCAATGTACGTGGAGGAGATGGACGGCCGCTGTGGAGCAGACCAGGTTGGATGAGGTACCACAGTGGGAACAGGGGGTGTGGATGAACTTGCGTCTGGGATCGGCACAGGCGATGGCATGGTCGAGGTTTGAGGCGCGACCGGGGCAGCGGGCAGTGCAGGACCACTGGTAACTTGCGCAGTGGGCATGGAACCATTGGACACGCTCGCTTTCCTTCCCCAGGGCCATGGTGTCCCGTCCGTTGCAGGTGACGCGTTTGTATGTACAGATTGCGCTGTGAGAGTATTGCTGCGCGAGCGGCCACTGCTTCCTGTCGTTGTGCTCTTTCCGCTCTTTGTGCTCTTCACACTCCGACGATCAGCAGCCACAACCAGGGGAAGAGCAGTTGTGCTCCCGCTCAATCTTGCGCGCCAGGAGGTACCACTGCTGTGCTTGACTTGGCGGTGATCGTCGTCGCTATCGTCGTCCCACAGGCCTTCCTGTGCATATGCTCCGGTTGTAGGTGCGCCGAGGTCCTCTGACAGTGGATAGGCGTCTGCGCGCGATACAGAGCGCGACTCCGCTGCGCGAGACTCAGCACGCTGCCTGCCAGCTGTGACAGACGAGCGACCCGAAGACGAGACCTCTGTGATCGTTCCCAGGAGAACAGAGTTGGCGATGGACGGCGAGTGCGTGTGCGTCTTGGCCTGAGAGGCGCCAGCTGCAGCAGCCGGACTAGGAAAGTGGGTTGAGCTTGGGAAAAAGGAGCCGCTGTCCGCGTTCGACGGTGAGGGTGTGTGGGACATGGACTGCGAATGTACGTGATGAGAGGGCGAGTAGAAGTGACTGGCGGCCGTCTGAAAAGATGAGACGGAGGCGTTGCTCGTGTGGCCGAGGCTGCTCGCCGCTCTCGACTGCGGCGGCATCGGAGAGGTCGCCATGATGCCTTGATGCTTCTCCAAAGTAGAGCCGTGCTATGCGTATGCCGCTGCTGTTCGTGTCACGATAGCAGGTAGGAGGGGGGTGGTTAACTCGACACCTCAGGCGCGTCCGCTCAAAACCCTAGTTGTCGTCGTCGTCGTAGGGCGTCCAGCTGCGGCCTGCCACCAAGTAAACACACAGTCGATGCAAGCAAAAGGGATAGAGCCGATGAAAGAGTAAACAGTGATGGTAGACACAGAGAGAAGTTGTAGCCAACACACACAACATGCACCGGGGTCTTGACTTTCGATTCTCCGACGCGACTGACTTGTGTTGTTGATCGACGCCGTTGCCTCCGTTCCGAGCTCGCAACGCGTCCAGGATTGAATCTCGCTGAATTCGCTGCGAGATAATACCAGACACTTAATTCGCGCTACGCACCCTATTCAGCTGTCGTCGATTAGGGGACCTGCGCCTAGCGAAGCGGTATAAGATGCCATGCTATGCATGTACAGGGGCCTAGGGGGATGAGACTGCGCTGTTACCCCGCCCCCTGGTTGTCTCGTGGCCTCCTACTCGACCACCGCACAAAGGTCAATGCAAAAGCAGGGTCCCTGCGGAATCGAACCGAGTGAGAGGCGTTGCTGGCGCTGAAATGAAAAACAACGCCGACAGCCCACCGGATGGTGTATATCGGTTCGTAACGTCATTCATGTCGCCCGGCCTCGTCCTCTGCATGTCATCAGCGGTGAGCAGCGTTTGACCCCCGAAGTCAGACGTCAGTAGTCATAACATACCAAGACCCCTTGATGTGTTGCAGCGTACTCGCGTACTCTCGCCTGTTGTCTAACACGAGTGAAGCTGTCTAGTATGTTAGCAGGTACAGTCGCTGCATCGTTGGCTTCATGGCTTCTGAATCAATCTTTTGGTCAATGGTCAAAGTTGAAAGATAGCTGTGTCTGTGACCTGGTATCTCAATGTCGTCGCGTTCAGTCACGATTAAGTTGTCAATAGTGTTCCCGCGACGCCTCGAAGACCGTGACACAATGAGTGGACTGCTTTCAGCTGGATATGTACAGCGGCCACCTCGCGTATAGATCATGTTGTGCACGTCACGAGGGAACATTGATGATGGCGTCGACGCGTCTGTCGAGATGACTGAATACTCTGGCGCGTGTCTCAGATGTTGCTGGAGATGCCCCGAATGGCAGCCTCGAGGCGTCCTTTGCTCCACTTCTGGTAGCGGTTCTGGCAGCTCTGGTGGTCAGCTGCCATACAGAATATGTAGGTATTCACAACATCTCTGCAAAGACTCAAGCAGCGTTCCAAACAGCCGGGCGTGAATGCAACGGCTGTTTTGAGCTCACCGAAGATGCTCGCGCGCGAGCCCTGCGTATCCCCACACACCATCGCGACGGACGTGTGAAGGGAATTGTTTTACAAGCTATGATACATGTTGTTGAGCAGTCCTCATATCTCATGCGCATGATCGATACTGAGATCTCAGCTGGTGCAACTCTGAACAGGTCTGCGACCAGACATCTATACAATCATGTGATCGTCCATTCGCCGTGACTGTATCACGATACGTACTCACCTTAGCATCACGCCCATTGCCTACTGCAGCAGCGATCGCGCCCCAGTCGGCAACGGCCTTGGGATGCACCATCTGAAAAAGCATCCAGTCCTCGTCCCCTGTCCACATGTTGCCCTTTCTCTTCTTCCTGCTGCCGGCTGATAACGAGCTCTCGTGCTTGATCGGCGAGACAGACGACGAAGGTGGCGGCGAGGAGGAGGCGGGTCTCTCTTTCTTTACTCGGGACGTAGCTGTCTTTCCCGCCCTTCCTTTGACTCCACTTCCATTCTCTGCCTTGCGAGCGACGACCTTCGCCTTCTTTTTGGGCTTCGTGTCTTCATCCGAGTGGAGAAGTAGCTCGTCCTCCTCGCTGAGTTCGGAGTCAGAGTTGTTGGTGTGGTTGTGATAGCCGCCACCTTCCTTCTCTAGGACACCCGCCTTAGAGTCAAAGGGCGATACCGCCCTCTCCCTGACTTTGCTAGATAGATTGGACCTTTTCATGTGAGCAGTCAGTGAGAGCGGATCTATGGTGTGAGTGATGAGAAGATGTGAAGTCGTGAAGATGTGAAGTGGAAGGACATGAGGACAGTGCAGCACAAGGAAGGCGGCACTGGGCGTGTGCGTCAGAAATGTGAGGTATCGACTGCGCCCTTGAGCTGATATATGCAATCTGTGCATCTGCTTCTCATCCGTATCTGCACTCAATGTGCTTCGATCACAGCTCTCCTTGGTCTCGAGTGACCCGACGCCTGCTCGACTTCCGGCTCATGGGTTGACGGCGTGAGGAGGTGCTGCCTTCTGTTGCTGGTGGGAGCTCTCCATTTGTGGAGTCATTTGTTCCACTTGGAACGGCAGCTGGCAGCTCAGCAACGGGCTCCTCAGCCGACTGAGCAGCCTTGGTATTCAGCCCATCTGCCGAGCCGTTCTCCGACACGACGTCTTGCGCTGCTGCAGGTTGCTCGCCGTCCCTCGTGTCCATCTCGATGGTCTCACCGGCCGTCTGAGATTCTCTGGGAGGTTGCGGGCTGGGGCTGGCACCAAGGTCGACGTCCTGATCGTCAGTTTACTACTCACCAGCACTATGGCACGGAACTACTCACATCAGCTCCAAGTAGCAACACGAAGCACGAGAAGATGATCGGCACGTAGAAGATGAACACCGCTCTGAGACCAAGGAAGTACGCGTGCTTGACTCCAGCCTGCTGATCCTGTGGGACATTGGCCAGATCAAATCCATCCTTCCTCAGACTGTCTGCAACAGCAGGAGGCAGGCTGTCCGGTAGCTTGTTTCTGAACACGGCGTTGATGATCGCTGTTGCAATGGCAAGCCCAATTGCTCCGCCACCAGTGCGGAAGAGGTTCTGCCATCAGCAGAGCAACGTAAGCGGTACTCACTCTTGCGCCTGTGATCACAGCCCGGTCGGAGGGGTCGCTAGCCGCCTGGGCCAGCACGAGTGTCGACTGCGAAGTGAGGCCAAAGCCGACGCCTTGGAGGATGAACGTGCCTAGCAGCATGCCGAGGTCTCGCTTCTCCTTCCAGGCGATCTGCATGCCCATGCCAGCTGTGAAGACGAGATAGCCGAAGAGGATGAAGCGCTTTGCCTTGCCCCACCTCTTCATGGCATATCCAAGTGCAGTCATGACGACTGTCTGGCCCACAAGCCATGGAAGCATGATTGCTCCTGCTGCCGTGGCAGAGTAGCCAAGCACGTTCTGCAGGAACAGAGGCGCGATGCTGCTATCAGCGGGGTTCACTCACTAGTGCGTCTACTCACTATTGGTTTCCGAACCAGATGATGCCCACACAGACAAGCGACACCAGCACCAGCGACACGGTGCGATTGCGGAACAGCCGCAAAGGCAGGATAGCAAGCGGGTGGTAGTACTCTGCCAGAAGGAAGCCACCAAATGTCAAGCCGCCGATGATGAGCATGACCACACTCGTCGCACTCGACCATGACCAGCTGACACCTCCAGCACTGATGGGGACGAGGATAAGCATAATCGCAGCAAAGCTGAGCAGGCAGCCTCCCCAGTCGACGGATTTGAGCTTCTCCTTCACGTCTCCGGGCACCGACTTGAGTGGCAGGAGCCAACCGATGATGGGCATGGCGACGACGGATGGGGGCACAGAGCTATCATCAGTCCACAGTCCTGAGGTAATCAACTTACATCCACAGAGCCCAGCGCCATGTTGAGTGGTCAACAAACGCACCGCCGATGAGCGGTCCCAGTCCGAGACCTAGAGCGACAGGGATACCCATGAGGGAGATGTACATCCCTCTATCCCTCAGGCTCACGACGTCTGAAATCACAACCAGCACGAGACTGGAGATACCACCAGCGCCGAGGCCGGCGATACCCCTGCCAGCGTAGAGCCAAGCGGCATTCTTGGCGAACCCGGAGAACAAGTTGCCAGCTGCAAAGATCGCCAACGACCACAGAAGAAGCGACTTGCGCCCAAAGATGTCGCTGAGGCGCGTCGAAATCACCTGCGTCACGGTCGAGGCGATGAGGAACGACGTGCCGACCCAGGTGATGCTGTGGGCTGCATTGAGCTCACGGGCAATGCGCGGCAAGGCTGTGGACACGCATGTCGCTGGGGTCAGTCTCTGCTGGGCTGAGCGCCCAAGGCCTGCTCACAGTCAAGGGTGCTGATGAAGAATACGACCGAGAGGGTCAGGAAGACAACGATAACTTGGAAGCGGGGTAGGACCACTGCCTGGTCATGGATCTGGCCAGCAGTGGGAGGTGACATGGGTATGATTCAGTCCAAGAGTTGCAATGGTCAACAAGCTAAGCAGCTCCGACCTTTCAAGGTAAGTGTTAGAACAGCAACAATACCGACTCCTTTGCAAGCTCGCACTCCAATGCCTCCTGACATTTATCTTCTCGTCCACCCGACCCGATTGCACCAGACAGAGCCGCCCTGACGTCAATCGCATGGTGGCCGACGGCTATGGCCGTTGTGTTGAGCAGCAACTTCGAGATTGGCACATGAAATCGGAACGCGACACGATGTGTGTATTGCAGAGGTACGTATCTGTTGCCTAGGACGTATCTGAGCAGCCGATAGATCTCTCAAGTATGCATGATATCTGTAGCGAGACAAGCATGAATCGGGGATCAGAACTGATAAGCGGCGTTCATACACGTGTAGCGGCTGTGAACGACCGGACATGTCAAGTGGAGGTGCGTCCAGAGATTTCGACCATCACCTCCTCGACAACACAACCACTATGCGCGACGACAAACGAGCAGCAACCGACCTCCGCCCCCTCCGCATAGCACTGGGCGAGCTATCTCGTGCCGATGGATCTGGACGCTTTGCGTTCGGCCCCAGTGCCGCCCTTGCATCCTTTACTGGGCCGATAGAGGTGCGCCTCAAGGACGAAAAAATTGACCGCGCAACGCTCGAAATCGTCCATCGACCGCTTGAGGGAGTGGGCGGTGTGCCCTCGCGTGCGCTGGAGGAGACGTTGCGGGGCATCTTCGAGCCGTTGCTAGCTCTCAACGCGTTCCCGAGGGCGCTGGTGCAGCTCGTGGTGCAAAGCCTCACCCCGTCTCCGGGAGAGTCGGTCGACAAGCAAGCAGAGGAGCTGGACAGGGAGCAAAGAACATGGCCGCCTGCGGAGTATGCTTCGACACCTGGCAACTCTCCACCGGGAGCGAGCACGTTGTCATCGCGAGCAAGTGCGATCAACGCGGCGAGTCTGGCGGCCTTGAATGCCGGGAGCATCGGCATGCGGGCTGTGCCGCTTGCTGTCGCTGTCGCCAAGCTGCAGAACGGCGAGGTGGTTCTTGATCCTAGTCTGGAGGAGGAGGAGAATGCGGTGGCACGGTATGGCTTTGCATGGGCATTCGGCACTGGCATCGGAGCAGGCGAGAGCGAGACCGACGAGGAGGTTGTCTGGGTTGAGGGCGAGGGGGAGTTCACCCGGAGTGATGTGAGTGTCAGAGAAGGCATGGATCTGCTCCATATCAACCTTGCTCTTCCTATTGACAGATGCTGACAGCAGCTCGAGGAGGCACGGGAAGTAGCCCTCCCAGCAGTCAAGGAGGTGCTCGAGGCCGTGCGCGCCGAGTTTGAGGAGTTCTTCGCCAAGCGGCAATGACAGTGTACATATGTATTGTTTGCATAGAGCTACTACGCCTTCCACGACTCGACGGCACGGCCAGCCATGAACAGCACCTCCTCAGTACCCCACTGTCCTGTCAGACTGACGCCTACTGGCCATCCGTCCTCTCCACTGCCTGCCGGGACAGACATGGCAGGCAGCCCGGCCAAGCTAGCAGATGCAGTGAGCACGTCCTGCAGATACTCCTCCGATGCTGGCGTCGGCTCATCGATGTGCAGCTTAGGTGCTGTCCCAGTTGATGTCGGGTGCAGGATGACATCCACGCCGTCTTTTGGTGCATCGGCGCTGCCTAGTGGGTTCGGAATGCGGAATACAGAGGCGTACTCGCGACGGAGGGTGCTTCGCAGTTGCAGAGCCTTGAGGTACGAGTTATTGAACGCACTGGGGATCAGCAATGACTCAGATGAGCTCAGTGCGAGAAAAGCTCAGTCGAAGCTCAGTTCTTCTCCCCCCCTACTCACTCAGCAGTCAACGCATGCGTACCCGCAAGGATACGCTTGCGCACCTCGTACCCGAAACCTTCTGTTCGGATGCGACGCCGCCGCGCAGCACCAGACTCGTCCCCTACACGCTCGCGCTCCCATGTGGACCCGTACCACCCTCCCCCGAAACGTCCCAGATTCGATGCCGCCTCAGCAGCCGACAGCACATAGTACGCAGGCAGAGCCATAGGCAGAGCAGGCATGTCGATCGCGTGTAGTGTCGCTCCCTGGTCGCGTAGGTGCTCGAGCAGCGCAGTCGGGAGCTGGAACGCGCCCTCGACGTGGGTCTGGATGGGGATGCCGATCCGCAGGCCCTCCATTGAAGACGGGGCTCGGGAGACAGCCTCAACAGCAGCGTCTCGATCGTTCCTGGAAACACAGGTCATGTCATTCTCGTCTGGGTGCGAGACGACCCCAAACACCTCAGACACGACATCGACAGTCTTGCCAAGCACACCGACACAGTCCAATGAGTCTGCATACGCGACGACACCGTAGCGGCTGATCATGCCGTATGACGGCTTCAGCCCCACAATGCCGCAGTAGCTTGCTGGCAGGCGAACTGAGCCACCAGTGTCTGTCCCCAGTGCACTGTAGTCAGCACTGCAGTGGTATCAAGTACCCACGCCCAAGCATCGCCCTGTGCCACAGCCACCGCTGAGCCTCCTGAGCTCCCGCCTGCTGTCCTCGGCTCGTCACTGCCCACAGGGCCACTCGGGTTGTGCACTGGGCCATACGATGGTGGCATATGTGTGTTCTCCGAGCTGCAGTCAGCAACACCCCTTCCGAACACCCACCCCATGCCAAACTCGTCCATCTTAACCTTTCCTGCGATGTGTGCTCCCTCGGCAACCAATCGTTGAACACAGGTGGCATCGTATGGCGGAACGTAACCTGCGGGAGAGTCAGCGAACCGATTGTGGCAGTAGCGACAGCGCTCACCTTCCAGTATATGTGATGAGCACTCTGTCGGAGCACCAGTCCACGAGATGTTGTCCTTAATAGCTATCGGCTTGCCTGCCAAGCGTCCTGGCGTCAGAGTTCGATGCACCACCTCCAAGACATCCATCACCTACCAGATGAGCTGCTGCTCGGCGCAGCCCCATTCTTCCACGCCCACGGACCTGGCGCCGATGCCACCCTACCCGAACCATCACCACCAAGCTGCTGCTTCGCCGACTGCGCCAGACGAGCTGCACTGCGCTTCATCGTCGAGCTCTTCTTGACTTAGCACTGCTAGCACACCGCGATATACACTCCAGAAAGTAAAGTCGATGCGCGAACCACCTCCACCAGCACCTCTCTCGTCGCCATCATACACACCGTGCTCGCTACCACGCGGATCTCGCGTGGACGGAAAATCGGAGTTTGCCGGGTTGGCTTTCGTTTGGTGGGAGACCTGTACGGTGAGTGAGTGCACGCACCACACCACATCCATCTGCCTGCTGCTGCTGCCGCTGCTTCATGCTCACGAGCTCGCGCTAGCTGGCTCTCCACTACACCTTTCTCGAGCTCTAGTACCCCTCAACCTCGACACTCTCACTCCGCTCGCACTCGACGGACGCTCGACACGAACGGGACAGGCGCCCCTACACTCCCCGCAGACGACACGACGCTCTTTTCGGTCGGCGCACACACCTAGTCTCCCCTCCTATCGCGCACGCAGGCGCCTCGTCTCTCGACTCGACCCCCTTCTGTTCATCGCCTCGGCAGATCGATCTCCGTGCTCTCACCCCCGTCATCGAGGGTGCTCACGGTGACTCCAGGTAAGTGTCGGTGTGGGCGTCAGGCGTGCGCGGAGCTCTCGCATCTTGCAGCTCTTGCGCGCGCCCTTGTTGCACCTATTGTCACGTCGACTATGTCCTCGAGCTAACCCCAGTCTCCTCCGCGCATGTCCTCCCAGCCGCCCGCGAGTGCTCCCACAACCGGCATATCCAAGTCGGCGGCCAAGAAGCGGGCCAAGAAGGCCAGAGCGGCGGCAAACAAGCAGCAGCTGCAGCAACAGGAAGCTGCAGCACACGCAGGAGTAGCAGCCGCTGCTGGTGCTGCTGCTGACAGGTCTGGTCGCCTGCCTGCACCCTCGCTCGAGAGGTATCTGTACCCGACTCCGCCCGGGTCGTACCCTGGGGACGACGGCTTTGACGATTCAAACGTCTACTACGACGACGAGGACGATCTGCCGCCACCGTCAGCAGCAGCACTAGCGTCTGCGGCAGCGAGGAGTGGACAGGGAAGCGGAGGCGGTGGAGGCGTTGGTGCCGACGACCAGTTTAGCTTCGCATCGTACGCTTTCGGTGATCGCAACTTCACGCCCCCTCCCAACGGCAGTCCGTTTGGTGGTCTGTCACAGGCTATCAACATTACCCACGAAGACCTCCTCGAGACGGCCAACGAGCTCTGGAAGAGGATGGGCGAGACTCAGTATGGCGAGGACGACCCGTACTGGTCTTCGCTGCCTCCGCATGTGAGGCAGTTCATCCGCGAGGCGATACCCTTCAATGCGCCGAGCAACACCTCGAATGACCCTCAGGCAACCCAGAAAGACTTGTATGCCATGGCGCAGCGCATAGTGCATGCGGCGAGCCAGGGCATGGGTCTGCAGGGGGTGGGGTCTAACCTGTTGTCACAGGTGAATGGCCGTGCACACCTGCAGGCGAGCATTGCAGAGGACCTCGGCTTCCACCGGCACCCTGATGCGTCCGGGCGGATTGATGACGAGTTTGACGACGAGGAGGACTTTGAGGATGAGCATGACCCGTCGCATATGCATGGGGGCCATGGACATGTGCATCAGCACGGACATGTTCAGCCCAACGGGGATGCACCGAAGAAGAAGAACAAGAAGAAGAAGAAAAAGGCATCAGCACAGGCGAATGCCGATCCTCCCCCTGCAACATTGCCACCACCGGCAGTCAAGCAACCACCTCGACAGCCCGTGCCGCCACAACCGCAACCCGCCCTCAACCCCCCTCCCCCTCCTGTCACGCCTGTCCCATCGCAACCACCCCCGAGTTCACGCGCAGCTGGCAAGCAGCCGATGACTCACGTACCAGCACCGCCCGCCAACCCTCCTGCGCGATCAGTACGAGCAGCAGGCAAGGCGCCCGTGTCGGCAGCATCACAACACTCGCACCACGGCCACTCCCACCCGCCTGCAGGCAAGCCTGGAAGCGGCAAGGGCAAAGCAGCTGCCCATCCACAGCCAGCGAAAATATGGACGACTGCTTCTCCAGAGGAACGGGAGGCTATCACCTACTTCTGGCTGGGACTGAAAGAGGCTGATCGACGCGAGCTGCTGCAGATCGAGAAGGAGGCGGTCCTAAAGCGCATGAAGGAGCAGCAGCGCCATTCGTGTAGCTGCGCAGTATGCGGGCGGAAGAAGATCAACATCGAGATGGAGCTCGAGCAACTATACGACCAGTACTATGAGGATCTCGAACGCTACACCGAACATACACGCGCAGCAGCTGTCGACCACGACTACCCTCCACCGCCTGGAGCAGGTCCTTTCCCTGGAAGCGTAGAGTTGGACGCAACAGGACAACTGCTCAAGCTCGACCACCTCGCGCCGCATTCAGCTCAGCATCCAAGTCTCGACGAGTCAGACGAGTATGAGGATGAGGACGACTATGATGACGAGGAGGAGCTGGACGACGACGAGCTGGCGTCTGACGAGGCGGATGTCGACTATCCGCCGCGCAAGTCTGTGTCCAAGTCTCTGGCGCCCAAGGCGGAGGGCGGCGACGACTTCTTCGGCTTCGGCAGCAATCTCGCCACTATCAAGGGCATAATCACGGTTGCTGACGATATGCTAAAGAACGATGGCGCCAAGTTCCTCGAGATGATGGAGCAGCTTGCAGTCAAGCGTGTCGCAAGGGAGGACCAGAATGTCCGCGACCTGCAGGAGGAGACGGACGAGGATGATGACGAGGAGGACGACGACGACATCTCCGAGTCTCAGCGTATGGAGGATGGTCGGCGCATGTTTGCCATCTTCGCGGCACGTATGTTTGAACAGCGCGTTCTGCAGGCGTACCGGGAGGGTCTGGCCAAGGAGCGCGAGGAGCAGCTGCTGCGTGAGCTCGAGATGGAGGAGGACACGAAGCGTCAGAAGGAGGAGAAGAAGGCCAAAGAGGCACAGCGCAAGAAGGACAAGAAGAGGTGGGTTGAGTGGAACAGTACGGGAACTGACATTACAGGCTCCAGAAGCAGCGCCAGGAGGAGGAACGACTTGCTCGCGAGGCTGCCCAGGCCGAGGAGCAGCGGCTTGCGAAGCTCAAAGCCGAGGAGGAAACCAAAGCGCGACAACGTCGGCAGGAGGAGGAGCGACAGCGCCGCGAAGCAGCCAAGCGTGCGGCGCAGGAGGAGGCATTGCGCAAGGAGGCTGAGCGGAAGAAGCGACAGGAAGAGGAGCGCGCGCGCGAGGAGGAGGCTGCGCGCAAGAAGCGCGAGCGCGAAGAGAAGATCAAGAAGGAGCGCGAGGCGCGTGAACGCGAGGCCAAGGATAAGGAGCGTCGCGAGAAGGAGGAGAAGGAGCGGCAAGCTAAGGCCAAGGCCGAGAAGGACCGTATCGCCAAGGAGGCGAAGGAGAAGGTCGAGAAGGACCGTCTGGCCAAACTCGAGGAGGAGCGAGCGGAGCGGCAGCGTAGCGAGGAGGCTGCTCGCCGTGAGCGCGAGGCCACCGAGCAGAAGAAGCTCCTCGCTGCGCAACAGGCGGCACGCGAGAAGGCAGCTGCTGAGAAGGCCGCTGCTGCCGAGCGTGCTGCAGCGGACAAGAAGGCTGCTGCTGCTACCGCCGCCGCCGCCGCCGCCGCTGCTACTGCTAGCGCTAGCAACGTCAGGCCCCAGCCGCCTCCCGGTGCACTCCGCAAAGCATCTGCCACCGCCCCTCCCCCGTCCTCCCGCAACGGCCCTTCCTCGCAGTCCTCCACGCCTGTGTCTATCCCGTCGCCTCCAACTCCCGGCAGCGCGCGCACTAGGTCCTCGTCGCGTGGACCGCCTAAGACTCCTCAGGCGTTCGGCGGTTACCCGCAGCCAGTGCAGCCCATGGCGCACAGCGCGCGCCCCGCCCAACCTGTCGGTTTCGCACCTGGCAGCTACGGCCGGCCTCAGGCGTTCCCGGCGCAGTCTCCTGTCTTTGGCACCAGCAACGGCCAGATGCAGGTCCCTGGATCGCTTGGCGGCTCGCTCACCGGCTCCCCATCCGCGAGTGTTCCGCGCTACGGCGGACCTCCCGACGCGTTCGACAGCTTCGAGTCGCGTGCTCCTGGCCCTATCGGCGTCGGGTTCCCCAAGAACGGCGGTGGCCCCAGCCGCGTCGCCTCGTCCGCCGAGGACCCCTTCCGCGCGCCCATCCCTCCAGCGCCCGTCGCCCCCATCGGCCAGCGCGTGCCCTCCCAACCCGCCTCACTTTACGGCGACCACGACGACTCTGGCTTCATCATCGGCGGACCAGACCCCATCGCGCCACCTGGCCCCATCGGGTCCCGCGCACCAGGTTTCGACTCGCCCGTCTCCGCCCCCGGCGCGCCCATCTCGGGCTCGTCGTCCGCGTCGGCGCGCCAGCCCTCCCCTCCCCAACCGGAGCAGGTGTTCGGCTCCGCCGCGCTCGGCGACGACGACGAGATTGTCCAGCCCGCTGCCCGCCGCCTTGGCAGTGGTGCTCTCGCTGGCGGCGCGGGATCGAACTGGAAGCTGCCCCCCGCGCCCGGCGCAGGCCGGTGGTCCGCCGCCCCGCCATCAATCTGGGGCATGGAGCAGAGCCCATGGTCCGTCCCCGCGCCTGGGGGTGCGCGCGGCGGCTTCCAAGGCGGAGTGGGCGTTGCCCCTCCCATGCTGCCAAACATGGGCGGGAACCCCGTCGGCGCCCCCGGCGCGCCTGGGACACCTGGTGCCGGCCCCGGTCCGGGCGGCATGAATGCCAGTGTGAATCTCAATGATCCGCTCGCGCCTGGCGCGCCGCCCGGTATCGACCCCCGGCGCGCGGGTGGGTTCAACGCGCCGTACTATGGCTCTCAGCACGTCTTTGGACCGCACTAGTCTGTACTCCTCCATCTCTGCGATGCATCTGTGCGCATGCGCCGTGTTAGTGGCATTTTCTGATGTGTGCGGAGTGCTTGCGAGCTGTGCCGAGTAGCATCAAGTCTACGCCCGAATGGAATGCAAATCCCATCGCTGATTGAGTCGCTGATTGAGGACTTTGGGACCTTGGGAATGTAGCTGGCCGGGCACGTCTCACTGATATCCGCAACTGAAGAGGTGAGTAATTTCATGTCGAAGTGTGGCTGTCGGAGCAAGAAGTGAAGCAGACAGAGCAAGGAGCCCGGCTGTCCCTCGCGGCAGTCTGCTTGCTCCTAAGAAACACGACAAGGTAAAGGCAGGAAAAACATGTCCGTCATATTCTGTTCTCTCGTCCCAAGGTTCACGGCTGCTCTATGCTATCCGAACTAAGGTCTGAAATGCTTCGTCACTTCTTCATACCACTTCTACGTGCCAGAAGGTTATTTCACACCACTGCCTACAATCACTCCGCCTGCGCGGCATACTCCTCCGGGGTCATCACATACGCGGCCGGGAACAGCCCGCGCTTGCCATTCACCTCACCCTCCCACCAGTCGGGGTCCACCTTGTCGATGTTGGTGATCTTGTCGCCGTCGCTAAACGAGATTTCGTTGTCCTCCGCCGCGGCATAGTCATACGCAGCAACGTAGTACTCTCCCTGTGCCTGCGCCGGGGCCGCAGCAGGAGGGGGAGGGGGAGGAGGGGGGGGGGGGGGTGGGGGAGGCGGGGCAGCAGCGGCAGCCGGAGCAGCGGGCTCGGGCTCAGGCTCGGCTCCACCGCTCTCAATCAGCTCGCAGTAATTGCTAGGGAAGAGACCCGTCTGGCCACGGGCGTTCGTGCCCTCCCACCAGCCCTCGTCGACCTCGTTAATGTTTGTGATCGTCTCGTCCTCGGCGAAGGAGATCTCGTTGTCCTCCTCTGCCTCGTAGTCGTAGAGCGCGCGGGCGGTCTTGCCCCCGCCTCCTGATGCAGCCGGGGCCGGGGGAGGGGGAGGGGGCGGAGGTGGTGCAGCGGCTGCGGCTGCGGCTGCAGCAGGGGCGGGCGTGGGACGGCTCTCAGCCGCAGGAGGGGGAGGGGGCGGGGGGGGGGGGGGGGGTGGAGGGGGAGGAGCACCCCCAGCCGAGTCCTCGAGTGTGAGGTCCTTCTTGAGGCGGGTGAGCTCGTCCACATCGCCGCTAGCGGGAGGGGGGGGGGGGGGGGGGGGAGGTGGAGGCGGCGGAGGGGCAGCTGCACTGCTTGCGTCTTTGGCCTCGGCTGCGACGGGGGAGGGGCGGAATGGCGCAGCAGGAGGAGCCGGAGGCGCGTCCCAGTCCTCGCCTTCGGACTCCTCCTCGTCCGAGTCGACAGGGCGGGGAGGCACGGCACCGGCCGCAGCGGGGGGTACGGGGCGCGATGCAGCGGGGATGGGGGGTGGTGCGGGTGCGCTGGGGGCTGGTGGGGGAGAGGGGGCGCTAGGTGCAGGAGGTGGGGAGGGTGCACCTCCACGAGGTGGCGCGGGGGGAGGCGAGGGTGCACGCGGCGCAGGAGGAGGCGAGGGTGCACGCGCTGGCGCGGAGGGTGATCCCGATGCAGCACCGAAGGACGGACGGGGAGAGCGCGAAAAGCTCGACCTCGTGCCCTGTGCAGCGGCAATAGCCTCCTGCGACTTGCGCTCCTCCTCCTCCTGCTTGCGCTTGGCCTCGGCCTGCCGCTCGGACCAGGTGAGCTTCTTCCCGCTCGGCTGGGGAGTGAGGCCTGCTGCTCCAGCACCGGCACCGGCCGCAGCACCACCGCCAGAGAACGCAGCCATGCGTTCCTTGAGGCTGGGGATGCGCTGCTCCTCCTTATCACCCTGACCCTCGTCCTCGTCCTCGTCGTTCTTCTGGCCGCCCGGGTTCCAGCGGTTAGCCAGTTTGCCCGGCTTGCCGAGCTTCACGGGCTGGTAGTTTGTGCCTACGGGGGCGATGCGGTCCTCGTCGGCAGGCTTGCTGCTCTGCACCACCTCCGGCGTACGCGCGGACACGACGTCGGGTGTGGGTCGCGTTGCAGCTGGCGGGGGAGGGGGCGATGCCGGCCTGGGAGGCGGGGGCGGTGCAGCTGCTGCTGCTGCTGCTGCTGCTGGCGCTGCGGGAGTTGGCCGAGAGGACGCAGGCGGGGGAGGGGGTGGTGTGGCAGCTGCGGGAGTGCTACCAAAGCCGCCAGCTGCGTTGAGTGCGCCAACCGAGGGCTGTGTGTCAGTATACTCGACACCCACACTCGATTCTATGGCTACACACCTTGCCTTGGGAACCACCGAGACCCTGGCTGGGGCGGAAGGATGGCGTCGGCTTCGCAGCAGGAGCGGCCTGCCTCTCTGGCCCTGGAGCCGTTGCGTACTTGGATCCCGACGACTCCTGAATGCGCTTGTGGATGTGCTCGGGGGTCACATCGTCCTCGTTGCGCGCCTGGATCACAATGTGGGTGTTCTTGAGGAACTTGGACTGCACCTGCGCCAGGTGGACCGTGAACAGGCCCTTGCGGAACTCGGGGACACCCTCGCCGCACCAGGCGATCAGTACAAAGCGGTCAAGGGAGCGGCTGGGGTCCTGTACACGCGCAAAGCCATACTGGATGCGGCCGTCCATGAACTCGTCGGCGAGGTCCTCGAGCCCACTGCCCGTCGCTTGAACCTTGAGCTCATTGCCTGTTTGGTTGAAGATGGCCCAGTCGTAGTCTGCCGAGCCGTTGACGATCGCCTCGTACGTCGGTTGCAGGTCTGGCTCTGAGAATGATACCGACATGGTGCCGGTGGTTGAGGGGGAGATTGGGAAGATGTCAAGTTGAGTCCGATCCATTCGTGCAATGGCTTTCACGCCATGATGCAGTGCTGGCCGGTGACGCAGTGCAGACAGGTCCAGAGGGCAATAGATAGTCACGTGCTTCTCGCGTGGTGTTCACATGGCCCGAGACACCTGCCGTCATCATCTCGCAGTTCACCGAGGGTTCTCGAATCCCACTCACCTCCACCACACGGGTCAGTACAAGAGCAAGCTCATTATTGTTGTTGTTGTTCTCAGACACATCACTATGCCGCTCAACTACTCGAAGTGGGACAACCTGGAGGTGAGCTAGAGGCGATGGCACCTGCTGACCCCAGCTCTCGGACGACTCGGACATCGAAGAGCACCCGAATGTGGACAAGCGCTCGATGATCCGCTGGAAGCAGCGCGACATTCACGAGAAGCGCGAACAGCGCAAGCTGCTGATCGCCAAGCTCAGATCGGAGCTCGAGCTGAACGGTGTGCTGAGGCCGCGAATCGAGTCTGTAGTATCTGGCGTCGAGGAGAAGGGCGTGCCGCACTTCCGCGCAGTGCAGAGGCGGATAAAGGAACAGCCAAGTGACGAGAAGCCTGCGACCGGTGCGCCGAACCAGCCAACGTACGACATGATGCTGGGGCAGCTGCTGGGAGACGTGTGGCGCGAGGCTGCGTGGCTTGTCGACGGGGAGGCGAAGATGGAGGCTGGGGTGGTCACGAAGGACGGCAAGAAGGTCGACGAGAAGACCGGCGAGCCGAGCTGGGCGAACGAGGCAACTGTGCCGGAGAGCAAGGCAGAGCTCATGGCGCAGGCGCTTGTCGGGCGGCTGAAGTGGCACCTGCTCGAGCTGGACAACCGCGACAACGAGGTGAAGAAGGAGATCGAGAAGGAGGAGGCGGAGATGTCGAAGAAGATCACGAGTGACAGTATCAAGGACGGGTGGTCGAGCACTGTCATCAACAAGGGAGGGCCTGATCCGCTCCAGAAGGAGAAGCCGAAGCCAAAGACTGCTCCGAAGAAGGAGGTCGTGGAGGAGATTGAAGTGTTGAATCCGGGGGCCAGTGTGAGTAGAGCTAGGTGGGGCAGCTGGCAGTGTGTCAGTGCCTCCGTGCTGCATGTGTCAGTTAGTCAGAGCTGACAATCAGTCTTCCTCAGAGCCGCCTGCACCTTCTGGCGACGACGACGACGACGAGCCAGAAGTCGGTCCCCTCACACCCTCGCAACGCGCATTCGTCAGCATCCCCATGGGCGACTGGGAGAAGTTGTACAAGTTCATCCAGAACGACAACTCAGTCCTCACCGAGAAGGCGCACGATGCTATCCTACTCGAGGCATTCGAGGCCGAGCGCAAGGGGGACAAGGATCTCGCACGCCGGTGTGTGCACCAGTCGCTGATCATCAACTACTGCAGGGAGCTGGGGCGTGATGGTGTCGGACTGTTCTTCCAGAGGTGAGTAAGAGTATGGAGTTGGAGTTGTTGGGGAATGGGGTCTTCTCCGGCATAATATATGTGCTTCGCCACCAGGTCTAGGCCGACACGTCAACCACCTTCCTCGTTGCCACACGTCAACCACCTTCCTCGTCTTCACACGTCAACCACCTTCCTCCTCCACCTTCCTCCTTCACCTTCCTCACCTTCCTCACTTTCCCCGATCACTCCTTCCCCTCTCCTACCTTCTCGCTCTTCCCCCCCCCCAGCGCTCTCCTATCGGACTATCGCTGATGCCAGGATGATCACGCGCAACCCCAAATCCATCACCATGTTCAAAGACGACTTCCTCAAGACCTACTCCCACATCGAGCGGCGGTCGAAGGAACTCGCAGCTGAGGCCGAGGCCGAGACCGGCGAGCGCGAGCAGATCCAGCTCGTGGCCCAGGACCCGAACATGGAGATCGGGTTCAACCTTCCCGATGGGCCCCCGCCCGCCGAGCTGCGCATTGAGGGCGAGGGCGCCGACCAGCTCGACATGGAGGAGGTCCGCGCGTTCCTCCAGCACAAATGGGAGCTGTTCGAGGCGTTCCCGGCGGATTTGAAGGCCGCGCTCAAGACGGAGAAGCTGAGCGAGGTGAACAAGGTGCTGGGGAGGATGAAGGTGGCCGACGCGGAGGATGTGGTCGAGAAGTTGCAGGAGGGCGGGATGCTGTCGTTCAGTGAGAGCGGGGTGAGGGATATGACCAAGTAGGGTAGGAGATGGGTGTAAACTAGTGCATGCATGTGGGTATATCGAGGTGTGGGGCAATGTCGAGCGACGAGCAAGGGTGTGAGTAGTGAGTGGTCTGGCTTGTGTCACCGCTGGGATTTCAGTGCTTTCGGATTTGGTCGAGTGTTGCGTAGCCTGAGAACTGCCTGGATCTGAGTCAGTGCTACACCGGCTTATCTGCAACTCTGTTGCCACAGTCAAGGTGTTCTGAAAGTAGTGCCACCAGCAGAATCTCATAGCATAGGCTGGGACCTTGCACCTGTCGAGCTACATGAATCGAGATATGAACTGAAAAAAGGCCACAGATGTGTGTGTAGAGGGATAAAACGGAGAGTAAGTGGCAGCTGGAGAACGGAGGGAGGTTCAGAAGCTGAGAGTGACAGATACTGTACCACTGTTTGTATCATCGATTCCAGTCTGACTTTCCTACGCATCGATGTTGTGCCACATACGTATCACTCAGCATGGTGACTGTGTTGTCCGCAAATGCATGATGCATGTTCGTAGGAACGAAGAAAAAACGCTTCTGACATCTGTGCGCAATCGGGACATGGCCAAGACCGCTCACTGACCCGCGAGCCGAGTGAGAAGACGAGCAAGTTAGACGAGGCTTGCCCATAGACAAAGAAGCCGCAGCGATTTGGGCACGAAGCTCACACAGAGACCCCATACATAGCGTAGAGAATCAAAGGAGCTGGTAAGGCAGACTGAAAGGCTCGCTCTTAAGCTACGGACAAGGGCTGGAGAAAGGGTCAGATGAGCGAGCGTATTCGGGCAGACTTGACAAATAGCTAAGACGACTGAGAGGTGAGAGAGCGCACACAGGGAGATGGAACGAAGCTGCTTCATGGAGTTTGCTCATGATGGCTTGGGAGGAAGACGCATGAAAGCAGATGTACAGAAGCACACTCATAGACACCACAGACAGAGGAGCCGGGAGAGCATATGCGGGCTGGTCGGGCGACGGGGGCTTATCAGCCAGACTGGCCAACAACGTACTACTGAGCTACTGAAGCGGTTCAGTTGATATTTCCTGCTACCAGACACACACCCCTCGCTGATCTTCCAACCTGGATCCATTATTCAGCCAGCATATGATCGCTAATTATCAGCTTATCAGTACCGTTGGTGCTAGAATGGTATATTGTCCGAACTTGGATGCGAGTGTACACGCTGCCAATCCTATCAGCTACAGTATGCGTCATGTCGGCCAGTAGTACCGCTCGACTGTCCACCACCTGCTTGTAGTGAACAGACTGCAAATGCATTCGCGACCACTCCCTTCCCGATATACTCCATGCCGAGAGAGGCGGGAGCAAGTATGAAACGAGGACTTGTGTGCGAGCACTGGGCAGGACTACTACTGTTTTAGGGCATACAGTATGATGTGCTCTCCGCTCCTGGCTGAGCGGAATGCAAGATGCATAAACAGCGCAGTCTAGCCATTGTAGCGCTGTAGCTTGATCGCAGCTGCACTCGCATCGTTGGCATGGCACAGTGATCTCCTGATGTTCTTCGTGGGTGATGGATATGGACATATGGACGCTCTAGACCATCATAGCCCGATGCAGAACAGCCACAGCATGTGTTACCATTTGCGATCTGTATGCTGTATGACGCCTGACGCACACAAGACACAACACAGCATGCGCAAGCAACACGACGCGTTGCACTGCCTCGTAGCTCGTCGAGTGGTCTAACCTTCTTACGCTGTTGATCGTACGCAGCAACGTAACTACCAGGCAGCAGTCTGGGCTGAAGACTGACAGCTCTGCTCGATCTGCTCCGATTTTGAAGCTCTGAAGCTGCCCAAGGGCTTTCGTTCTTCCCGTCGATGATCGCGTCGCCCTGGCCTCATCTCCCAACCTAACGACGTTCGTCTGTTCATCGATCTTCATGGATCACTTCGGTAGCTCCTTGAGCTCGATGCAGGCGGAATAGAATGCATACATACACAGCACCTGCTTATCCGCTTGCATGCATGCATGCATTGCGTGCTGTCAGACTGTCGACAACTCAGTACTCAGAGCTCGAAGAAGTCTTGTCGACAACCAAGCAGTCCTGCGCTAGGATCCCGACGCGTCCCCGGAGGGTGTTTGGCCCTTACCACCCTGAATTTAACCCTGCCCTTTACTCTCTTTCCTCTGGCCTGCTGCCCGCCCGCTCAACGCGACACACAACCATCCTGACCTACCCCTGCGCCTCCCCGCCCGACATGCACTCGATGCACACACCTTGCGCCCTCCTGATGCGCGTGCTTGTCCTTCCCTTGCTCTGTGCCCTGCGCTCTTCTGCGCCCCTCCATACGCCCTCCCTTCCTCTCCTCTTCCCCCTCCCGTTCTCATTGTTCATGTCTCACCACCGTGCGTGCTGTTCCGTTTCGCCAACACTGCACTCTTTGACACTTGTACTCGACATTGATCTTAGTTGTCTCCACTGATCGCTCCGTAGCTGCTTGGGAACAACTACGACGACGACGACGACAACGACGAACTCGGCTGGCCCAGTTCCTTCTCAGTTGCAGCTCATCGACACTCATTGTAACCACTACTCGACCCATATCTCGACGCGTCTGGCGGGTTCAGACCAAGTCAACCTCTCGACCTCGACCTCGACCTCGACTCATCGAAGTCTTCACACCTCAACACCTGTATCCTTCATCCCCTCTCTAGCACCTCAACCTTCCCCCCCCCCACTCCGGATGCAGGCCCTCCGCGCGCTCAACAACATGCGCGACCACTCGCACCACCCGCGCGACCGCAACAGGCGGCAGGGCGGCCTCTCGCCCGAGCAGGCGGCGCAGTACTCGAGCTACCTTGCGTCCGTAGCCGCGCAGACGACAAAGACAACGAAGGGCCAGGCGCCGGCGTTCACAGTTGATCTGCCTGGTGCTGCGCCCAAGTCGAGCTCCGCGACGACGACGACGACTCAGGGGGGTCACAACCTGCCTGTTGCTGTGCCGTCGTCGGCCTCGCCCTCGCCCTCGCCCGCGACCAAGGCCGTGCCGACTCCGAAGCCGTCTCCCTCCCCTGCGCATGCGACGACGCCAGCGGCTCAAGCCTCGGCTGCGACCCACGACTCTGGTGACGCCGATGCCGACTCGACGACAGCCCGGATCCAGCAGCACACGATGCCCGTAGCCGTGCCCTCGGACACCACCACGAACAACAAGGCAGCGGCCAACACGTACCTGTTCTCTTCGAGTGCGAAGGCCTCTGGCACAGCAGCAGCAGCCGCTTCGGGCTCAGCCAAGTCCTCCTCTGCGTCCATCTCGAACGGGGGCATCGCAGGTATCGTCGTCGGCCTCATCCTCGGCATCATTGCACTCGGCCTCCTCGCAGGTGTCGTGTATCGCAAGTACAAGGGCGGAAAGCGCGACAAGAATGTCTCCTGGCTCACGATGGATGGCGGCGACGACGACGACCTGACCCCGTACCCTGCGCGCTCTCGCGAGGCCAAGCCAACCCCTTACCGCGACGACGATGGATTCAACTACGCCGGAAACACCCGTGCACTCGCCCTTGCGCGCCAGAACGCCTTCTACGAGGACGGTACCCCACGCCCCGAGTCTCGCGGCCCTGCTCCCTACGCGGCCGCACAGTCATTCGGCCCCTACCCCGCTGCAGCTACTACGAACATTCTCAACTCGCCCGCGCACCTGCCTACCCCGCTGGCCGACTACGAGCAGTATCCCGCCGAGTCTCAAGACTACCCCTACATCAAGAACGGGGGGTACCCTCAGCAGCACCAGCAGCAGAGCATCTTCGCCCAACAGCAGCACGGGTACACTGCCGACCCCTTCGCAGACAGCAACCAGGCCCCTGCCCAACGCACCTCTCCCACCAGTGGACCCCGTCAGCTCGTTGGTCCTGGCGCCTCTGCAGCCTACGGTGGCCCCGCGGCCCTCCTCACCCCTGTTCCCCTCGGCCGCCCCCAACCGCCCACCTCATACGACGACATTGCCAACGCCGAAGCCTACGCCGACGACAGGTACGCCGACGACCACCTGCACGCGCCCCCGCCTCAGATTGGGAACCGCGCGGGCCTCGGCTCGAACATAGTCTACAGCGACATTGATCCAGAGAACTACTCCCCTCGCACGGCAGCGAGCAACGAGTGGGCAGGTGTCCCCGAGCCCCAGGGTCAGCACCAGGCCCAAACCCAGCAGCACACCTCCCCCCTGTCCCCACTGTCAGACATGAGCCAGATCTCCGACGCGACCCCGCTGCCCACCCTGCGCCCCATGAGCCCCCTCATGATGAGCACGAGTGCGAGCTCGAACACGATCGCGAGTGATGCCGGAAGTGGCGAGGGTGGCAATGGGCCCAAGACCATTCCTGCAAAGGCATTCACAACCCGCGCCCAGCCGACCCAGCCGCCTCCCGACTACGACCCAAGCAAGAAGATGTACTCCGAAGTAGCACAGTACGCAGGCATCAACACCCCCGTCACCCCGGCCCCCACGCTCGGCCCCTCACCGCCCCCAACGCCACTCGACAACCCCCAGATCATGCATGCATCGCGCCTCCCGGCCCCGCCGTACCAGCATGGACAGCCGCTCGCCCCGCTGACAGAGGTGGCGACGCCGAAGAGCGAGACGATGTCGCTTGTGCCGAGTGTGGAGGCGCACCCTGTCCCGCAGCCGGCGCAGCAGCAGCAGCAAGGACAGACGCAGCACCGCCGCTTGCCGACACCGCCGAGGCCCGCTCCGGGAGGACCCGGGGATGATGCGTATGGTGGGATCTAGGTCGCGTGAGGCAACTCCTGGTGGAGCTGAGATGATGCGGAGGTAGCAGTGTAGCAGGGAGAAAAGCGGAGGACGGACACTCCATACGCACGCAGGATCGTGCGATGAAGACGAGATGAGATGAGATGATTATAGTCGTGTTTGATATGCACACTCTTTTGTACCTTGCTGAGGCTGGCGACGTGAGGCAGTGCTTTCAGCCGTGATACTCACTGCTCAGCGGTGCCTCGACAGTCCGTGGTAGCACTGGTGAGGACGGAGGTTGTCGGCTCAGAAGCTAGAATGTTGGCTCTCAAACATCTACTGTATGCTGTCAATGGCCAGGGGAGGCTGTGGCAGTTGGATTCTGATACTCAGGAGTACTCGACTTAGGAGTACTCGGCTTAGTCTGCATTGACACAGGAGCTGCCTATACCGTCTGCATACTCGTACAAAGCGGTGATGCGCGATATACAGAGTGCCTGCGTTCGGTCGAGACGTTCACGCGCATGCATGAATGAGGTCCTACAAAACTCGGGTCAAACTGTTCTGGCGTGTGGGTGAGGTGTCAGATGCCGATCATGGCGGAGCATTCAACTGCGGTTCAATGAGTATTACTGTACAATGTCATGTCATGAGCCTGCATTGAGCCTCTAGTCGTATTTCAGATGCAGATTTCGCAGATTGTGCTGCATCTTCGCAATCACTTGCCCCTCTCTCACAGTTTTCAGCAAGTAGATCAATCTCAGTCTCGATCACCTCGTACGTGCGAGGTAGATGTATCGACTGACCTAAAATCAGTCGTAGCTTTCGTGACTTGCAACACAGCACATTATAGCAGCGTCTCTACCTCCCCCTCATTCCTTTTCTGGCTCAGCACGAGTTACACTATCAGTACCACATTTCCACGCTCAGTACCACTCATGGCTATGTGCTTTATGCATTGAGAACTCCTCGCTCGCTGTTGAGAAAACTCTGTTCAACGACGGAGGACTTGCGGCTCACTTTACTGCCAAAGTGCCACTCCTGCATGTTTACGTAACCCGGGACCAAATACAAACGCGTCTAGTGGGATCCGCGTCTCACACGGGACATGAACGCTCCCCACGTCCACCCTCGTCCTCATCCGCTGCTGGCATCGAACGCACGCATCCACAACGAGTTAACGACAAGCGCTCGACGAGCAGCACGCATCCACGCGTCAAGTTTCGTGGCCACGCGCAGAGGAGTACTGGGCGTGTGACTGTGCAGGTCAACTGTGCGCTGGAGCGAGGTGAGTAGCACAAAAGACGCGGTCGTGAGTAGCGCCACAACAAAATGCAGCTTCGATCATCGTGATGCTGACTTGCAGTCACAGCAATATCGACCTGGTTCTGACGACTTGGTTCTGACCCACCCCGATGCAAGGCCCCCCGCCCCCATTGCAGGGACTGCAGCACCGTGCGCCGACGCCGACGCAGCTGTCGCCGACTGGCGGCCCGCCGAGCGGAGGACTCCTCCCGGCTCTGTCGCCGGACATCTCCCATCAGAGAGGGTACCAGTCCATGCCTATGCGGTCGGGTCCTGCCCCTGGTGCTCCGAGTCCCGTTGCACACCAGCAGATGCAGCAGCAGCAGCAGCAGCAGCAACAGCAACAACAACAGCAACAAGGCGCACCACCGCCGCCTGGGGCTGCGCCGCCGCGGCCGCACTCGCGGACCCATACGCCGCAGGGGAGCGGCTCGCAGCACAACGTGTTCCAGACCGTGATGGGTGCGCGGCCGGGGCAGGTGCCGCAGGAGGATGTCGGCGGTGCAGGCAATGTCAAGGTGTATGCGAGTGCGTACTCGCAAATCCCGGTGTTCGAGGCCATGATCCGCAACATCAGTGTCATGCGGCGCATGGCGGACTCGTGGGTCAACGCGACGCAAATCCTCAAGGTCGCGGGCATCTCGAAGAGCGTGCGCACCAAGATCCTGGAGAAGAAGGTGCAGACGCAGGTGCATGAGAAGGTGCAGGGTGGATGTGAGTAGGGGAGGGGATTGAGGTTGTGGGCGAAAGGCTGATAGCAGACGGCAAGTACCAGGGGACATGGATCCCGTTGGAGCAGGGTCGTATCATTGCAGAGCAGTACGGTGTGCTACAATACCTTGCGCCGATCTTTGACTTTGTGCCTCCGCCGTCTGGGCCGCCAGCGCTGCCTGTGCGTGGAAACAGTGCCACGCCGAAGACGAAAACGCCTGGAGCTGGTGGTGGTGTTGTGCCCGGCAGCGGCAGCGGCAGCCGCATGATTTCGCCATATGCGCATAGTGGTGGTACTGGTGCACCTCCGCCGCCGCCGCAGTTCGTGCAGCAAATGCATGGGGACATGATGCAGCAGCCGCAGATGCTGTACCCTCCCCCAGGGCAGCACATGCAGGGAGGGCCGATGTACTACCCTCCACAGGGGATGCACCCGCAACACCCGCAGCACCCACAGCACCCACATCATCAGCAGCAGCAGCACGCGCAGATGATGTACGAGCAGCAGCAGCAGCAGCAGCAGCAACAGCATCACTACCAGCAGCAGCAGTTGGAGCAGCAGCAGCACCATCAACAGCAGCAGCATGCGGCGCAGCAGGCTGCCCAGCAGCAGCAGCAGCAACAACAACAACAGCAGCAGCAACAGCAGCAGGCACAGCAACAACATCAGCAGCAACAACAACAGCACCAAGCCCAGACCACGCCCCAGGGCCAACCACTACAACTCTCCGCACCGATAGACATCTCACAGCCTCAGGGACTCCAACCCCCACCTCCTGGCCTTCAGCCGCCGGCCGCGATTAACGGGCACAACGCCCACACGCCAATGTACGGCCTCCCGCCCCCGGGCGAGGTGTACATCGACGCATATGGACAGCCGCGGCCCGTTGGTGCCTCGGCCGCTGCGCCCCTTGTCGTCGGTGACGCAGAACAGCCACCCACAAAACGCATGAAGCTCGAGCCTGCTGACATCGACGCTGAGGTCGTCGAAGCAGAGACCCAAGAAGACAGCACAGAGGACTCTGATGACGAGCTGCGCGACCGCCCACCGCTTCCCGCGCACTTCCGCCTCTCGTCCAAGCCCTTCAAGCCGCGGCTGAGCACCCAGTCCCACCGGCAGCGGCAGCAGCTGCTGTCCCTCTTCCAGCCGGACGAGGTGGATGTGCGTGCTGTGTTCGAGCTGAGCCCCGGGCAGATGCCCGACTGGGACATCGACATGGTGATCGACGAGCAGGGCCACACTGCCCTCCACTGGGCGTGTGCGCTCGCCAAGATGGGCGTGATCGCCCAGCTGATCGAGCTCGGCGCAGACATCCACCGCGGCAACTATGCAGGCGAGACGCCGCTCATCCGCTCTGTCCTGACGACCAACCACGCCGAGGCAGGCACGTTCAGTGACCTGTTGACAAACCACCTCGGCGCGTCAGTCCGCACCCTCGACCACGCGTACTGCTCTGTCATACACCATATTGCATTCTCATCCGCGCTCAAAGGCCGCAGCGCCTGCGCGAGGGGTTACATGGCCGCCGTGCTCGAGTATGTCGCGAAAGAGCAGACAAAGGAGCGTGCGGCGGCCGCGGCGGAGAACAACGGCAACGCAACGCCGACAGAGGGCGAGGGCGGCAGTGTGGCAGGCAGTGGGAGCGCAAGTGGGAGTGGGAGGTCGACCGGGATGAGCCTGAAGCGCCTGGTGGATCTGCAGGATGTGCGTGGGGACTCGGCGCTGAATGCCGCGGCGAGGATGGGGTCGAAGCCGTTGGTGAACCTGCTGCTTGAAGCCGGCGCGGACAAGACCAAGGCGAACAAGTTGGGGCTCAGGCCGGTAGACTTTGGTGTCGAGGTGGATGCGTTGGCCGTGTCTGGGAAGGAAGCGGTGGTGGGGTCGCTGAAGAGCGAGGTAAAGCGGCCGGAGAAGAGGAGTGCGGATGTGTTGAAGAGTGAGTACGAGCGTGAGCAGCGAGCGAAGATGAGTGGGCAGCGTGCGAAATTCAGAAAGTGTGGGAGATCAGTCCCAGCAGCAATATGGCTCGATTGATTCTTTACACATCGTACACTGTCGCAGTGTCGACCATGTGCAGATGATTGTGTGTTACCAGGGGTCTCAAGGGATCTTGTCACTGATCTTTGTCTACCGCTGGTTTGCAGTCTCACCGCGCCTAGCAATCCCTCGCTTGCTGCAGCAATATGCGTATCCGTGTATCGTTGATCTCTGGTCGACTCGCCGCGCTCTACGCGCCGGTCTCCTGCATCGCCGCTGACATCAGACATCTCGACCCTCTTCGACGATATGAACAAGACGTTTGACGCCGAGATGGAGCGCCACGTCGAGTCCCTCTCGAGTGTGGAGAAGAACGTCCGCACTGCGACGCGCACGCTCGCCGAGCGGCGACAGCAGGTCGACGCGGCGCGCGCACGCCTCGCAACGCTCGAGCAGGTCGCCGAGCGCGCCGCGAATGCCAAGCGCGCCCTCGACGCGCCAGAGGCAGACTGGACATGCCGCGTGCCTCTGAAGGGCGAGTCTACTCTGCCGCCAGCGTTTGGCATCCTGCCGCCCCTCCTTCCCGGCTCGGAGGCGGAGTTGAAACCGCTACCCGATGTCAAGGACGCCGACGTCGTTACGCTGCGGCGCCTCAGCGCGTGGGAGGACCGCGTGGCGAGGTTGCTCGAGGAACGGGCGGCCGAGCTCGAGGGCGACGGCGCTGAGCGTGCCGTGCAGTACCGCAAGGTCATTGCGCTTTGTGCCAAGGTACCCGTGGACAAGGTTGATGATGTGAGTGGGATTGTGCAAGCTGGGTGTGAAGGTCGACTGGGGCAAGCACATGTCTTCATGGCTCGTCAATACTTGTAGGTCACGTCCGCATCTACGTTTCACACAAGTGACGCGAGTAGTGCGCGTGTGGTTTGTGGGTTACGCTGCCGGAGTACACAGTCGTTGCTGCTCGCAACACATCGCCCTTGTGCTTGTGTACAAGGCAGAATCTCGTACAACTTCTTGTGAAAACGCTGCCCTTCCTGTCATATCTCGCATTCCGTTTCTTCTACCATTTCCCTTGACTTTGGCTGACAGCAGATGCTCGACGGCCTGACCACTGCAGTCGAGAGCGACGGGCGAGGCAACCTCTCGCGCATTGCGGGTTTGGTGAGCCGTCTGCGCAAGGCGCCGGTGCTGGCATGATATGCCATCTGCACACGCGTCTACGGCGCTCGCACACGCTTCAGGAAGCGTCCACAGACGCGCTCGACTCCGCTCGCAGCGCGAATCGGCACGCACTCCAGGGGTAGTAGCAGCTGTGCCGTCCGGCTCGTTTCGCGTTCATCCAACCACGCGTCTGATGGCTACCAGCGTGCGAGCTTAAGATCCAAGTTCTGCCACCTTGCCACCTTCCGCCACCATGCCACCTTCGCCACCAACCTCTTCTTACATTTTGCTTGCACCTTAGAACTGTAGTGACGTCACGATGTAACTGTACATGCGAAACTGCAAGCGACACACAAACGACGTTCTCGTCGTTGCTCATGACGGCGAGGCGTTGCCCACATGAGCGATGACCGTGCATATTCTGCGTCGCACGCTGACTGCTGCAAGCGACAATGCGGGAAGCAGAAGCGGTGGATGACCCAGCCGAGGTGCTCGCAGCGAGGTCAAACGACATCGCACGACTAGCTCGCACTCAACCGTGCAACTGCGACCACCCTGGCACACAACATGACATCAGAACGAGAGAAAGCTCGTCATGCGCGTGGATGTTGCTGCGAACCGCATACTCGCGCTCAGCGGCAGTGGTCATCGACCTCTCCGTGACGCGCGGAGGGGAGCACTGGAGAGGTGTTACTGACGCATTCCGATGTGCTCTCAACGCGTGCTCCCTGACGACTGACAGCACAAACAAGCTCAGCTCGCCGCATCTGGCCAGTTCACATCGCACGCTCACTCTTGACGTCAGAACGGGTCACTACAGTTGCGAGCTGGGAAGAGCATGTGCCGTGCCGGGTAAGTGATGAGCATGACGAGCGAGAGCGACCCCACCCCCTCGACATATAAACACTGCGTCGAGAGTGCTGTCAACCTCACCCACAACAACTACTTTCAACTACTACATCACCCCCACCAAAGCAAACAGTTACAATGTCCGACGCCGGCCGCCAGAACCTCGGTGACAAGGTGGGTTGAAGATGTGGAACAGCGCGCGAGGAGGAACATACCTGCCTATCTGTCTGCTAGTTTGGGTGGCGCTGCTGGCTGTGATACTGGCCAGCAGTCATTGGGCCTTAATCGCTTGACGCTTGTTGTTTGTTCGAGCATGATCGTCGAGTAGTTGCCTCTCGCCGCGGCACCCTTCGCTGCGCTCGTGGTACCGTCCCTCGTGGCACCGCTGACACCAGCTCTCCTCTGCCGCCAAGCCCGACTCGCAGAAGTCGTACCTCGAGCAGGCGACCGACTTTGTCAAGGGCAAGACTGACGCCGCCGCCTCGGGCGCCCAGCCGCAGCAGGACAAGTCTGCGACCCAGAAGCTCGGCGACGCCATCACCGGCTCGAACACGAACCGCGACGCTGCCTAAGCGAGCGAGCGGCGAGCGCAGCGAGCGTGCACGAGCGTAAGCGCATGCCTGTCGTGAGCAAGGGATTGTATGAGATGATATGAAGAAGTACAATGATTACCAGATCCGAAACTGACAGATAAGTGTCGGCTGGCTGAGGCACTGACCATGGTTGCCCCTCCATACTGACTTTGACTTTGACTGCCTTCTAGCTGGCAATCCGTACTGACTCTGACTGCCTCCTGGCAATTCATTTGCTGTTTGTAAGGCAACACCATTGACATTCGTACTCAATAGACGAGCAGGAGATTCATGTCGACGTTGGCACTTTTCCCAGGCAGATAGATGACCTGTCTTCGTTCGTCGCCAGGTGGACGCGGAGCAACTGAGCTCTATCTGTTATACTTACTACTCGAGTAAAAATGGCTGGTACTGAGCTGTAGGCACGTTACGCAGCAGTACGAACCGCCTGGTACAGAGCCTTAGTCACGTTACGCAGCAATACGAACTGATTCAACGGCTACCACCCTTGCTCCCAACAACGACGAGGAAGCAACAACTAGATTGGGAAGCAGCTCGTCGCCAGTCCGTCCCTGCCAATCAACGAGCTTTAAGCAGAGCTCATGAGCCGCCGCCTCAGGATAGTGAAGTAGGTAATAGAGTGAGTGACCTGGAGAACCTTTCTCTCGTCATACAACCCAATCAGCTGTTCTGGTCTGACATTGGCATCTACAGTGACTTCGTCTTGGTATGGCAATCAGAAGTCCACGTCCTGTCGCAGACTTCGCTATTTCTCACTCGCCCGGACCCCATCTGCACCCCTTAGATGTAGCTAGATGCATAAACGTATACGTCACGTTACAACGAAGTCATCAGGCGTGGTCACAGCCACTCAGCGTATGATATCTAGCAAGTTGAGGCAATCCCCCAACACGACTACTCCTCATGTCCTCTCATGGGACATCCTTCAGCACATCCCGGGCAGACGTAGCTTTCCGGAACAACCTCCCCCCTCGGCACATCCCCTCGATCATGTCCCCTTCCATCACACTCTCTCGCAGCTCGCTCCTCCTTCACTATCCCCTTCCGACAACCTCAGCCGGTTCATGTCCGAACACTTCCAGCCCAGCATCTATCGCCGGTTCTGCTGGTTGATCGCGCGGCACCACTGCAGCGTGGTACTGTGCGACCCGCCGTTGAAGTAGTAGATCGACTGTGGATCAGCACTGCTCCGGTAACCTCTTGTCTTTCACTCACCCTGTTGTCCACCACACGCAGCACTCGGTCGTTACTCGAACTGACACTCGCGGGCTCGCGGAGCGTCGCCATCCGGAGCACGGAGAACAGGTCCACCTGCCCGTCCCACCCGCTGTCGGATCGCTGCTGGACGAGCACGAGCATGTCGCTGCAGAGAATGAGCATGATCGGCTTGTCCATCGGCTCGGGCTTGATGAACTCGACGGGGATCACCGCCTTCGTCCCCGTTATGGTCGACTCGCCGTCCCCGTCCCCGTTCCCGATGCTGCCACCGGGGCTGAGGAGGGCGGGCGTATCCACCTCGACGTACGACGACGCCTTCTTCACAACCCGGATGAGCTGGAGCGCGCCGTCGAGCACGAGCTTGCGGTGCGGCTGGACGAGGGGCGAGGGCCCGCGCGACGTGATCCGCTGCTGCCAGTGCAGGAGGCGGAGGCGGGACTCTGCCTCGCGCTTCTCCTCGTTCATGAGGGACGCGAGCTTGCCGATCTCGGTGATGGCATCATCGAGCGCGTCATTGGGGCCGATCGACTCGCGCGGAGGCGTGCATGCAGCGAGGTCCTCGAGAAGCAGCTTGTAGCGCGGGACGCGCTGGACAGGAAGGAGGAGGTAACTTTCGAGGTTGATCTGCGAGTGCTTCGGGTCCTCCTTGGCGCGCTTGAGGAAGTGCTTGACGCGCTTGCGCTGTGCCGGGTTCAGGACCGAGCCGGTGGGGGTCTTCACGTCGTTGGGAACGACAGCTGAGCCGACGAGGCTGGCACCGAGGGCAGCGACGCCAACAGCAGAGCCAGCACGGCTCCGCGACGGGGAGGATATGCTCCCCTGCGGCGCGACCCACGACTTCATGCGTGCGAGCGCATTGTCAAAATTGTTGATGTACGTCGAGTACTGCCGCATATAGGCGATGTACGTGCGGAAGATCTCGCCAAGCTGGTGTGCAGCTAGAGCGGACGTCGCGCCGTCCTCAGTGTCGCCCTTGGCGAGCAGGGGCTGCACGACTTTCTCAAGCGCAGGGAGGAAGTTGTCCCGGTGGAAGAGGAGGATCGACTCCACTCCACCGAACACAACCTTGCGCTCCGCGTTGGGGATCAGAGTCTCGCTCGACTTGGAGCTGCCGGACGGCACGCCCGAGGGCCGCACATAGATCGACACGAGCTCACTCAGGCCGCGGACGTACGTCTTCTCCGTCTCGTAGACTTCACGGACGACACGGGCGCGCTTCGCCTTGTCGTCCTTGACCCGCTTGACGGGGGGCTCGGACGTTGAGTCTGTCGCTGAAGACGAGACCTTCGACACGCGCTCGCCCGCAGCACTGCTCTGAGACGGTGCGCGCGATGGCCCCGCATCGCTGACGGCTCTACGGCCGGATGCCGACTCTGCGACTGATGCCCGCGGGTCGTCCATCGGGGTAGGGGGCTGCGACGAGCTTGACTCGAGCACCTCGAAGCCGCCATACGGCTCAGATGGTGGGAGGGAGAGGTCGTACAAGTCGCGGAGGTAGCTCTTGATCGACTCGAGGCCGCGGGCGTAGCGCGTCTCGTCGGTGACAGAGTAGTCTGACTCGGGGCGCGTGCACGAGGATGCGCTGTATGGGGCGCCGCCGTATTGCGAGTCCGACTCGTCACCGAGTGTCTCCATCGCGTCATCGGTCGTCGAGGGGGTGTACGGCGGCTCTATCTCTGTGAGAGTAGCCTGAGGAGCCATGAAGGGTGATGTCGAGGGGATAGCGACGTTCAATGACGGAGGACCATCGATGGGGAGGAAGCTGCGGCGCTTGTTGGCCCGGGACGTCCGGCCACTCGGCGGGAAGTTGGGCAGGGCACTGGGGCCATTGACTGCGCTCTGCACGCTGAAACCAGGTGCGCTCGACGTCGACATGTTCAAGTCCGTGTGGTCAACGCCGCCGCCGCCGCCGCCGCTCGTCCGCGTGGGCAGCATGTTGGTGGACCACCCGTGTGTCAGGGGCGGGCGGCGCGGCATGTTGCCGACGAGCACAGGAGACGATATTGTCGGACCAGAGGGCATAGACGCGAGGTTGGCAGCTGCCGATGCAGAGATTTGCGCCGAGCGATCCTTTTCTGTGCGTAGACGCGACAACGACACTTTCCGCAGGAAACCCCACTTCCCGTTCTTCATATCCACTGATTCGGCCTCCGACTCGTCGGTCATAGAGTGGCCTGTACTTTGCACACGGCGCTGCTTGCGTATTCCGCCAGGAGCAGACGAGAACGTGTCGATTGGAGAGCTGCCCTCTGACATGGGCGAGGGGCCGCTCACACTGCGCATCGAGGTCGTCTTGACACCAAGGCTGGCCATAGTGGGCACAGGGGACTCGGAGCGAGAGCCGTACCCCGTGTCGCGAGTCGTGCGAAGTGACTGCACTGGGCCAGGGCCAGGGCGGCTGCTAGGGCCCGCGACTGATGCAAGCGAGTCGGTCGACGACGACGGACCAGTTGATGACTGCGACGCTGCGAGCGAGGCCATGCCAGTCGTCAGAGAGCGCATGTTCGCCTGCTGTGAGGGCGAGTGCGGCGAGTTCATCTGCGAGTAGGACGCAGCTCGCGAGCGGCTCTGGCTGTTGGCGTACGACGTCGACGACAGGATGGGGGCAACAATCGCCATCCACTGAGGGGCAAAGGGGTTGTTGTCAATACGGAGCACCTCGAGGTTGTGCAGCTTACACAACCACGAGGGGAGGACGATGAGCCTGTTGTTCCTGAGCAGCAAGGTGTGCAGGCTCTGCAGCTGCGACAGCTCTAACGGCAGAGTCTGCAGCATACAGCCGTCCGCTGCGAGCATGCGGAGGTTCGTACATGCGCCGAGGAAGGGAGGGATCTGGCGCAGCGGGTTGTTCGAGACGTTCAGCTCCTCGAGCGACGAACAATGCCGCAGGCCGGAAGGCAGAGTCGTGATGTTGTTGTTCGAGATGTCGAGGACAACTAGAGTCGTCGACAGAACGTCTAAGAGCAGTGGCAGTGCACTGAGTATATCCGCACCAACACCGGACAGGAGCAGGTGGGTGAAGCGCGGCAGGCCAAGCAACTCATCCTGCGACATGCCGCTCAATGCACGAGCGCCTCCCATCGCCTCCAGCTTTGCCTGATCCAGAATAGAGCTCCGCCCATCGTCGACCATTGCCAGTGCGAGCGGCGTGGGGTCATCGTCCCACGAGCTATGTGCTGCAGGACCCGAGAGGTACGAGAACGAGTGTGCGAAGCCTACCGACACCTGGTCCTCGGCTGACGAGTCGGTCGTGTCGGTCGTGGACACAGACTCGCTTCGTTCCCTGTTGAGGATCGGCGAGCGCCAGGGCTTATGTTGTGTGTAGGGCGACACGTTGTCATCCGTGCTGGAGGGGTGGGTGTACTGGCTACTCCGGGCTATGTCGCTGGGCACCACGGGCATAGGTGGAGGATGGGAGAGGTACGACGAGTTATCCGAGTACGCATGGTACGAGTAGGCTCCTGAGGCGAGCGAAGACTCTGCAGACGAGTACGCGTCTTGTCGACCTGTCCTCACGCGGATCTGTGGCTCGTGCAGCTGCTCGTGGAACTTGCCTCCTCCATCGTGTGTCCGCTCTGCACCGGTGTACGTGTATGCGTCAGTGATGGAAGGGGATGAGGCACTCGAATCGGCCGTTGAGGTGGTCGCAAAGCTCAGCGTGGGCTGACGCTGGTCGTCATCTAGGTCGTTGTAGTCCTGCGAATAGACGTCGAGATCGACATCGAGCTGATGGAGTGACGACGGCAGTGGACTGGAGGGTTGCTCGGTGGCCATCGAATAGCTGCCTCCTGACTGCGGTGTGGGGTCAGTGTACTTGCGGTGCAGGTGGTACACGGGCTCGTCGGTAGAGGGGTAGTTGCTGTATGGGCGGCGTTGCTGAGATGATCCGACCACTGCTGGGGAACGGTAGAGTGGTTCTGAGCACTCGGAGGTAGGGGTGTACAGCGCCGTCGTGCTCGACGACGACACGTCGTCGGGTGTCCCGGGAGAGGTACGAGACTGGCCAAATCGAGACTTGCTGGGGCCAGCTGTCGCCGACTGTTGCTCGAGGTTGCTGCGACCCGCCTTGGTGCGCAGCGAGGACACTGGTGTTGTAGTGCTAAAGGGCCCAGATATAGTGGGCATGATTGGGGGGTGTGGCGAGCTGTCAGAGCACGGCGTAGTTCGACGTTATGCGCTACTACGTGCTCAAGCACTGAGAAGTGCTATGTGACTGTCGCTGCTGGTCGCAATGTGGTGAGAGTGGTGATAGTATTGCACAGTGTGTCACAATGCGTGTATTGATACGCGACGCGATCGAGGATGGCAAGGATTGATTGCGGAGAGATTGTTGAAACAAGGATTGGCCGTAATGTGTGTGTGTGTTTGAGATATGGTAGCGAGGGCAACGAGATATTGCGCGTCAGCATCTGCTCACACCACCACTGAGTGCGAGATCAACAAGTGCGTGCAAGTAGACCTGCTCCGCATATGATGTCCCTCAACTCACCCTGCAAGAAAGAGTGTGGGTCCCACTGTCACACAGGGCCTGCCAGTGTGCTTGGGAAAGGTGTCGGGCCTCTGATGGGAGTGCGATGTGGTTGCTATGACGTGTCAGCAAGTGGGGAGGTGCGACGTGCGAGTGGGGAACTGGAGTTGCGACATGCGAGTATAGTAGAGGTGTGCACGACGGGATAGAGCGCGAGACGAGGAGGAGGCAGATGCTTGAAGTGAGGAAGGTGCTTGAGCGCGAGCTAGGAGACAACGATCATCGCCTTGGCGGGACTGATCGTCGCTCGCTCGACTTCGACACCATCACAAGTTGCACAGCGCTCATGGAGATGCTTGTACAGTGTCTCGAGCAATGCACGATGCATGAATGAGGAGCACTGCTATGCAGTAGAAGTTCATGTCAGGAGAAGGAGGGTGGGATGTGCAAAGCTCGAGCCCTTCCTCCTAAATGTGCCATTCACTCTCTTGTGCTCACTCCCCAGCACCTCGGCACGCACAGCCTGGATTCACACTCACCTCTGCTCAGTCAGAGCACTCGCAGTCTTCCTCGTACTGCCTATGCAAAGCAAGAGAACTGCTTGAGCCCTTGACTTGCTCGAGAAGCAAGCTCGACTGGTCCTTGTAGATCGCGTCCCGACTGGCACAGTCCTGCTGAACCCTATAGTCGTACACGAGTGTAACAATGCTCAAGCACGAGACGCTCCCTCTTATAGGTCGATGCGTGCTTGCTGCAATGTCAAAAAGACAAACCCGGCTAATCGATAGCGAGGGGGTGGAATGTATCCGCGCAAGAAAGAAAGAAAGAGGTGGGAGTCAACAAGAGCCCCCCACAGCGGTGTGAATGTATTAGGGAGCGAGCGTGTAGCCGTCCGTCGGGCCGTAAAGCAAGTGTCGAGCCGTAGCAAGAGAGCGAGTATCGATAGCCTGTTGTGATGTGTATTGTGTATAACAAAGCGTGTTGGAGTACGACTGTGTGTATCGAGTGCAAGTTGTGAGCCAGAGAGCAGAGAGTGTGACAAAATGGATCCGCACGATGCGGAGAGGGACAAAGCTTAAGATCAGAAGCTCACAGAGAACTGCGAGATTGGTTTGCAAGTCGTAATCAGGGAGGGACAGTGGGCAGCAATGCTGTTTCCTAGAAAGCAAAATAAGGATTAGGAGAGGGGAGGCGAGCACTGGGATGAGAGATTGGGGGTTGGTATGGACGAGGATTTGAGGATTGTGTTGTGTGGCGTCGAAGGCGACAGGAAACAACCCAGATTAAGGATATTGTCTCGGGGTGGTGTAGTGTTTGAGAGCAGAGTATGACTCTGGCTCTCTCTCTTCCGCACTTCTCCTGTAGTAGTCAGTGGTGAGTATGTACTGACTGCTGCTGTGCTGCGCTGCATCGCCGTCATCATGCTTGCATCCCCAGCTACATCCCCAACCCCCAACCCCAGGCGTTACCACGTTCAGTAACTCTCCACTACTCCTCTTCATTCTCTTTCTGGTAGTAGATTGTTACCAGTGTTGTGTGTACACACGCACTACTGACCCCACCTTCCCCCCCGCGACCATCAGTAGTGCAGTATCGCGGCACATTCAAAAGTCCCGACTCTCGCGTGCAGATGTCCGTGTATCACGCGAATCACGGACAGCAACCCCCCCTGAATGCCTAAAGCAAGGTCAAAAGGCCATGACAAGCTCTGCAAGGTACGATTGTTACAAGAAGCGTACGGTCATGGATGTAGCCAGACAGACATCCCCCCGCTGCTGCCATGCCATAGCACTCACTATGATGACCTTGTACCCCGAAAAAAGGTCCCAGTGAGCAAGAGGGAGCGTCCGAGAGAGTTTGGTGTCTAGCGTGCCTGGCCTGGGTGTTTGCTCCTTACTACTACTACTTTTGCTCACAGCTATGCAGATGGACATTGTTCTACCAGCCAAGGGAGGTATGTGGGCGTGCACGGGTGCGCAGTCATCAGCACCGCAGAGAAGACCAGTTTACAACATGCCTCGATGGGAGGTGCTGGACACGCAGCATCGTGAGCATGCTGCTCGCACTGGCAGTCAGCTCCATGCAACGCAAGGACGATGCTGAACGACCTCGACACAAACACCACTACATGCACTATGCACACTACGACGTCGCACTACAAACTTCGTAGGGTCTTTGCAGGGCATCACTCATCCTCCTAATGTTCTGGACCCAGTGCCGGCAGGACCATGCACCACATCCAGGAGAAATAAAGGGGGTGCTCAAGGCCTCAGATGAGAAATCTCGGCATGGCTCAGGGTTCTCGCACCGGTCTGAGCCTTAACAGGTCAGTCGTAATTGCATTAGTAAGTCCGATTAGGACGAGCTGGCCATAGAGATACAGTATCACCACCACTGGTAATGCGAAATACACATAGGACGAAAGAGTTACTACTGTAGTATGCGAAGCAAGGTCGTAATCGCCTCGCGAAGCTGAAGTAAACATGTCAAACCATCTCGTGCATATGCTCTGACGCATAACTGTAATCCTATATCGCTTATACCGATCTGAGCCATATGAGTTATACCGATCTGAGCCATATGAGTATATCGGCTGGTGAGACTAAACGAAGAATCAACATCCGAGATGTAAACAAACGTCCGTAGGTTCCGTGGTCTCTCCATGTCAACGTACAAAGATTGCTTCACTACTGCTGCATCGAAACTGGCGCACTCCACTTCGTAGCGACACGGCTCTAGACCACCGTGACACTCGCGCACAACCCATTATCCTTCCGATGCACCATGGGTTGGCATCTCAGATCGCTAGATCCGAGAACAACAGGTGAACCGTATCTGGCCCCATGGGCCACATTTCATGACTGGTAGCTTTGTGCGTGTCCATCGGACAGGCAGGCTAGTCACCTATGGCGCGTTGTGCCGCCGCGCCGCTGTGGACTTCCGTAGTCACAGGAACCCGGAAGCCGTAGTGCAGGAGTAGTGACGTTGACGTGTGGACGTGCAGTAGGAAAGGTCAAATCTGGAGTAGTAGTGCCGAAGGGGGGCTCATCATGGGCATACAGTCTGATCGGTGCAAGTTCCAATAGGACATCCTGATCGGCCTCTTCATGGACTGAGCCTCATAAGGCATTTGGCTCGAGCCCAAGCTCACGGTCCTCTAGCGTTACCGTAGCTGTACACATGGGCAGGGCAGGAGTCACAGCAGCCTGCGATGCAGAGTTCACATGGGAATCTTGAGGGGTACGAAGTGCGGTACGTGAGGTCATAGAACGATCGAAGTGGGCTAGTGGTAGGCGAAACTGGTGAGGCATGAGGTGCGAGATAGGTGATGATAGACACGCCTTCAGTAGTCGTGAACCTATGGAATGTAAACACACGCGACTCCACCTGTGAGTATGAAAAGTAAACACGATGGCAGTCGTGGGAGCGTAGCACAGCTCAACGTAGTATCCATGAGTAACTGTTGATGATACGAGAGCACGACGCAGATGGTAGTGAAGTACGACCAACTATCGAGGTAAACATGCAGAGACTATACTGTTGCAGTGCGTGCAGTGCCGCAGGCTACAGCGAGAGTCGACCCACAGCTGTGACTCATGCCGTCTGTCGCCTGGCTACCAGCATCAAGTCTGGCTTAAAGACGCGTGTCTCACTATGTTACATAGTGACGCGTTACGCGTGTGCGAAACAGTCCACGTCATGAAGAGCGTGCAGGGCATGCAGCAGTGAACGTGAGAGGCATCGCATCAGCAACCCGTCCGCAGCGAGAAGGACTGTCCGATGGTCGTGCCCATGTATCCATGCAGAATCATGTAAACAATGCCTGCTGATAACGAGTAATGATATCCACGTAATTGCTCAGCCACGGCAGTCAGATCAGATCTTGGTCCGCCTATGACTTTGCATTCGCGCCCCCAGTCTGCCCATCTATCCGCTCCCCTCCCCTATGACAACCAGGCACATCCGCAATCTCGTCCACGAACTCAGAGTAACTTGACCTCCAGTACATCCTTACACTACACGCACGTCTTCCCCTTCCGCCTTGATCCCGTCGCCATGGCCTCCGCAGCTGGCGCTGCGTCGGCCACCGCCGACGCCCTCGACCTCCTCCAACACTCCATCTCCGCCTCCCTCCCAGCGACCCTCGTCACCGCCTCGGACACCCCGACCACCTCGATCGCCGACGCTGCCTCCCTCTCCTTCCCGCAACCCGATGGGACCTCCATCACCCTGCCCAAGGACACGCGGACACGCTACTGGCGCACCCCGGCACGCGGTGACGATTTCTACACGCTCGGGCAGCTCTGGCTCGCGTGGACGGAGCGCGATGCCCCGCTGCGAGAGTACCGCGAGAAGGCGGCGAGTGCGCACGTCGGCGCGATCGCGATCGCGGATAGGCTGGGTGTGCTCAACTTCCTCCGTGGAGTTGCGGATGGCGGGGACAGGGTGATGCCGAAAGGTGGGGATGTGGGGGCTGCTGCGGTGGTGGGTGAGGCGGCCAAGGGGCCGCAGGATGGGGCGGGGCCGGCGGCGGAGGCTGGACCGAGTAGGCCGGCGGCGGTGAAGAGAAAGTACGAGGTGGATGTTGCGGATCGGGAGTTTTGCAAGCGGGTGAGTGGGATACGGGCCCGGAGTGTGTGGTCTCTATGGATGCTGGCGACCGACAGTGGCTCGAAATGGCGACAGGATGTGGGCTGAGAGGGGATCAGGCTCGGTACAGGATCTGGAGAGACATCGAACTTCAGACCACCGTGTTGTGACTGGGTTGGCCACGAGGCTGTGGTAGTCTTGGGAGAAGCCGGAGGAGGTTGCTATCGGTGACAGGCCTGCGGGTATTGTTTGGAGCTGCAGAAAGCAGACATGAGCCGCAGAGGAGCGACCAGAGATGGAGGCAAGCAATGGAGGTGCAGAACATGCACAGGCTGGACTGCCCTTCTGCTAGTCGCTTGCTCCCATGTTGATTGCCTCAACAACTGTCGAGGCATGATGCCGCGAGATGAGCTCCGATAGCGAAAATATCGTCACGAGGCGCGCAGCGATGTCGAGAGGCAGTATTGAGGAGTAGTATTGACGCAACCGTCTGCGGTTTCGGGTGGGAGCCGTACCACCTGCAGCAGTACGGCTGGGATTGCACACACCGGTCAAAAAACTGGCGGAATCTGGCTAAAAGGCTGAGGTTGCTCTTGGTCAACCGGTTTAGAGTCAAGGCCGTGTTATCTGCGCAGACAGCTAGGACCGTGCACGGTCGGTCGGCGGCGTAGTCCTAGTCTGCTAAAGGCCTGTGCGTGTCTGCGCGTAGCTTCAATACGCCCGAAGCAGAATGCTCGAGCTGCGTCCTGTCGCAAATCAGGGTGGCTCTCGGGGAAGGCATTGCGTACATAAGCTGCAAGCCAGATGCTGAAGTTGGAGGACTGCAGCGAGAATGTCGCAGCAGTGAGCTCCTGCTGCTGTGCCTGTTTGCTAGTTGTGGTCACAACTGAAAGCCCACTCTGCACTCCAAGGGGCATTCGCAAGATCTGCATGAACAATGAGTCGAGATTGCATATCGTACTCTGCAGGCTTTCACTGGGACTCGTGGGACTCGCTGACAGCAGCTACGAGCCGAGGAGATCGAACTGCGGGATCGCAACACTGTCCTCCGCGTGTCTGGGACTGGCAAGGTCAACGTGAGTAGAGTCATCATACCTCTTCTCTAGTCATCACTCATCCCGGCCGCTGCTTCGTTCCACCACAAACACCGCGTGTCTTCTGCCAACACATGCTGATACTAGAACTTCGAGGCTTTTGTCAAGACCGTCATGAGCGACAAGATTCGCGCCCTGCGCCGGTCCTTCGAGTCGTCGGGACGCAATGCCCAGCCGCAACCCGCAGCGCCCGCAGACCCCAACAGGGCACGCAAGGCGAGGTCGAGCAACCCGATCATTGTCATCTCGTCGTCCCCGACGTCGCTTATTACCATGTGGAATGTGAAGAAGTTTCTCGAGCAGGGAGTGTGAGTGTGCTCGCAGTCTGCAAACTTGCAGAGCATGCTAGTCGAGATCCCCCCCTGACATCAGGTTCGAGCCGTCAGAGGTCGCACGAGCAAGGGAGGCACAAGCAGGCAACACACGACCGGAGGACATGGTCCCGATCATCCGGAAACGCAGCAGCCCGACGGGAGATGTTACGACGAAGTACTATGTGGTGGATAGTGTCGAGGCATTGCAGAAGTTTGGGCAGGATCCATGGTGAGTGGAGACATGTGGGGACTGGAACTGTTTAGCGTCATTCTGCACGACGCAGATGAGTGCTTTCAATAGTCTCGACAGCACACGATATGCTTGCGACTTTGATGATTTGGGGTTTGCAGATCGAGTATCATCCTTGCAGGCATGTCCTACAGGGCTCCTGGCACTACAGATCTGGAGTGTGCAGGTCCCGAGGATGATTTGAGCCTGCGCCTCAGCTTCTCGTCACTTCTATACCTTGCCCAGTGACTCCGCTGACCACAGGGACCGCGTCATCTGCGTCGTGACCACCGGCCAGCTGTGGCAGTTCAAGCCATACAAGTGGATGGACCCTCGCACACTCTTCCGCCACGTCAAGGGCGTGTACTTCCAATGGCACAACGAGCCGACCAACCCCGCAGTCAAGGACTGGAACGTGACCGAGATGCGGATCGACAGGGCAAAGAGGCATACGGACAAGCAGGTCGTCGCTCAGTTCTGGAGGGTGTTGGATGAGAGGAGGCGGTGAAGTGGGCAGCGGGCTGGGTTAGTATTGTAGTAGACTCTGCATTGGGCCAGGCGTCTCATACGATGGATGTGTGTGACGATTCTGAACAAACTGCGAGCAGCTGATGTGTGACTGTCGGTAATAGCTTTATGCCTATCTCACACCACGTTGTCAGCGCTCTCACCGTCAGAAGGGGGTAGTGTTGACGATTGTCATGAAAGGGAAATTGACTCTTTGGTCAATCTCCAGCTTTCCACTTACCACTGGCAGTCTCAATGACCTCGAAGCCATTTTGTCAGCGTGTGTCGCACGGCCTCCCATCGACCTGTCCGTGAAGTCGATTCCAGGAGTTCTGGGAGATTTTGAGTGAGAATGGGGAAACTACACAATAATTCGACATTAAGAATGAGATGTTTCATTGCGACCATCGCATATTGTACGTTCAGAGCTCCGTGAACACGGTTGTCTGCTCCACTCGCTTCCTCGAGAGCCTGCCACTATTCTGTTTCCCGCCATCAGCCTATGTGCATTCTCAGTACCACTATCGCGTATGAAATGGAAGCGTACGCAGAGTTTCAGAAGACATTGTATTCACGCCTGCCTCTGCTCCGTTCATGTATCAAGTTTCACTGTTTCTTCCCCTCTGTGAACCCATCAACAAAGAAACTAGTCTCTATGGAAGCTGACAGCAGCGGTATTGAAACAATTACTCATTCTCACTGAAGTCATTTACGCGATGGGAACGAAATTCGGCTGTAAATGACCAGGAAATGCGAAGAGAAATACCAGCAAATTCAGAAATCCGATTCCCAGTGGGTCACATATTCCTTCAACTTCATTCCGGTTATCAGTTCTGACGTCTTGAGACCTCAATGCCATCTAGCCCAGTCGGAGTGTCACCAAGATCAGATCTACGATCATGCTGGCATCTCAGACGCCGGACGGAGCACAGCCATCTATTTCATCGTCGGTGCCCCCAGTGCCCCAGGTGAGGGGCCATCCTTTTCACTTCAAGTGCCGATACACGACATGCGGCTCTCCACATGATAATCATCATGATACGGTGGACGAGTGGACGCAAATAGCCCCCGTTCTCTTGGCTCTGCACTCCACCTCGACGCTGCACTGCAGATACGCCTGCTGCCCGCAGAAAGTACTCTTACGAGATATCGGCAACGAAGCTCCGGCCGGTCGGACGGTAACTACGATAACTCATTCATGATATGGCTCCAGGCGTTTTGCCATGCAGCTTCACGACGATTTTGAGCACATTGCCCGACTGTGGGTCACCGGATTCTTGATTCCAGCAACACAGACGAGCATCAGGTGGCTTCGTAGTGTCCCTGCTGTTTGCTCGACCGAGGCTGTCTAGCTTTTGCGCTGCCTAGACAGCAAATACCGCTGGCCGTCCTCCAAAGTTCCTCCAAAGCGGAGATCTAAACTGTCATATCTGATCAGGCTTTTCGCTTTACCCGTGGGTCCATGAACGGGCAGCTCCCTCAGGCAGTCACCAACCATCTAGAAACTCAAACTCGCTTCTTCGGCACACCCAGGGTTCGAGCACAGCGGGGCCGGCCGCCACAGACTACCAGGAGCCAGACAACACTCACTACTGAATACCCGTGGCGGACCATGTGAGAGGGCGCACCCTTGAAACAACAATGGAATCAATGGAGCCGATCTGCATATCGTGCAGCGCGTGGTGCAAAGCCACAATGCTGAATATCAGATCGCGATATCTGGCCACGTAGCAGCAAGAACCAGATCTCGGGCTACGCATCGGCCAACTCAAGCCAGTAAGGTGCTGGACATGTGCATTGCAACCTCGTCTCCCAAATGCCGGGCGTCTGCGAGCACCATGTGGTGCACTGTTGTTTAACCATAAACAATATGCGGCCGATCAGACGGTATTCTGGGCTGACGCCTCCAGAGGGCGTTTCATCCGCTGTTCTCCCTAGACGGGTGGCCTGGACATGTATTCAGGCGTCGTTGGACACTGATGGCAAGTGAGAGCCTCGAAGCACACGAGCTAACCCGAATCGACGTACTATGGCCAGGCCAGACATCCCCAATGCGATACGTCGTCTGCAACCAGGCCACAAGAATAAAAAATAACTAGCACCAAATCTTGCTCCTTATCGCGCAATAGCTGGCTGCCTCTATTCGCCCAACAAGCTTCCAGTATTCATCATCACCTCGGTGCGAGAACAGGGATGAAGATGTTATCGTTTTGGGATCAATATGTTGGTCAGGAGCCAAGGGGCAGCGTAGCAGAGACTCAGGCCAGGCCAGCTGCCGTTACTCGCATGCCCTATATCCTCAATCTCTTCCCCCGCGTGCCTTGGGTATTTGATCACCACATTGAGCCGCTGATACCTTACCGAGATGGCACCACATGGTCCCACATTGTGTTCGCACCTCTCTGGCCTGGTGGCCCTCTGGGGCAAAGCTTCCTTCCGGTGTGCGATGCCATTGGAGAGCCTCTGGGAAAGCTTGGCGCTAACCCGCAATTAGCTCACTGTTCGACAACATCTCCACCTCGTATGATCACAAGCACGATCTGTGAAGGAAAGAGCCTACTTCGGTACTCCACGGCTATGTGCCCGGGAAGAACGGGCGGATGCACTGCAGCAGCAGCGGAAAACCGAAGCCGCGAGCTCGAGGCCACCTAGCGATGAAGCGAGGTGGGGCTCGAGAGAGCTGGTGCAGGTGCGGCTGCAACAAATAAAAAGGGGTGTCCTGGTGCTAGCTATATAGCTGGACGACATATCTGAAGCCGACCCTCTCATCGCCGCTTGGGACTTTGCTGGCACTGCTGTACCTCTCTCTGCTGCCACTACAGTTCGACAGCTGATCGACATTCACGGCCTCATCTGACTGGCGCTACTTCCTCTCACACGATGGCCGGACTTCAAGTGGACGACACCCGCATCGCGGCGAAGGCGTTCGCCGACGAGGATGTCAGCCGCTTCCGCAACGAGGCGGACAAGAGGCAGATCTTCAACCAGCAGGTCACCCCTGCTTCAGCAGACAACTACCAGTACGAGGACGGTTACGGTCCTGGTGCTTTGGACCATGACGATCCTCACTTTGGCGATGAGTTCCCGACGCTCGAGGAGCGTTTGACACTTCCCCGCCACCCAGACCGCTTGCCTTGGTCGGCCTACTTGGTTGCCTATATTGAGCTGGCGGAGCGGTTTTCGTACTACGGCTGCACGGTCGTCTTCACCAACTTCATCCAGCAGCCGCTTCCAGTCGGCTCCAGCACGGGAGCTGGCGGTGCCGATGGCCAGTCCGGTGCTTTGGGACGTGGCCAGCAGGCCTCCACTGGTCTCACGACCTTCAACTCGTTCTGGGTGTATGTGACACCCTTGTTCGGTGCCTACATTGCCGACAAGTACTGGGGTCGCTACAAGACCATCTGTGTTGCAACCGCCGTCGCTCTTATCGGCCACGTTCTGCTCGTCGTCGCTGCAATTCCCACCGTCATCAAGCACCCGCAGGGCGGCATGGCATGCTTCGTCATTGCAATCATCATTATGGGTGCCGGTACCGGTGGTTTCAAGAGTAACATCTCGCCCCTCGTGGCAGAGCAATACAAAAAGACGAAGCTCTTCATTCGCGTGAACAAGAAGGGAGAGCGCCAGATCGTCGACCCCATCCTTACAACCTCGCGCGTTTACATGTACTTCTACCTCTTCATCAACATCGGTGCACTCGCTGGTCAGATCTCGATGGTCTACGCTGAGAAGTACATTGGCTTCTGGCTCGCCTACCTCCTGCCTACCTGCGTTTTCGTCACTGCGCCCCTTGTTCTGGGCTTCGGCTACCACCTCTACGTCAAGAGCCCCCCGCAGGGATCGGTCCTTGCCGGTGCCATGCACATCCTCAGCTACTGCTCCAAGGGCAGGTGGACCCTCAACCCCATTCGCTTGTACAAGAACCTTCGCGCTGCCGACTTCTACGACCGTGCTAAGCCGTCCAACGTTGTTGCCAGGGGCGACACCAAGCCGAAGTGGATGACCTTCGACGACAAGTGGGTTGACGAGGTTCGCCGTGGTATCAAGGCCTGCAAGGTCTTCATCTGGTACCCTCTTTACTGGCTCACCTACAACCAGATCAACAACAACCTCACCTCGCAGGCTGCCACCATGGAGACTCATGGTCTCCCTAACGACATTCTGTCCAACCTCAACCCCTTCGCGCTCATCATCCTCATCCCTGTCTGTGACCTGTTGATCTACCCTGCGCTCCGCAAGGCTGGCATCAGGTTCACCGCGCTCAAGAAGATTACTTGCGGCTTCTTCCTTGGCGTGGCTGCTATGATCTGGGCTTCGGTCGTTCAGTACTACATCTACAAGACCAACCCTTGTGGCTACTACGCCGCCACCTGTGTCACCGAGGCCGGCAAGCCCCGTGTCAGCCCACTTAATGTGTGGGCCCAGACTGGCTCGTATGTCCTCGTCGCCGCTTCTGAGGTTCTTGCTTCTATCACTGGTCTCGAGTATGCGTTCACCAAGGCGCCCAAAAACATGCGCTCGCTTGTCATGGCCTGCTTCCTCTTCATGAACGCCTTCTCCTCTGCCATTGGTGAGGCCTTCATCCCTCTTACAACGGACCCCTACCTCATCTGGAACTACATGACCGTTGCCATTATCGCATTCATTGCTGGTATTGGCTTCTGGCTCACCTTCCGTCACCTCGACGCTCAGGAGGAGGAGCTCAACGAGCTCGACGCCGGTGACTTCCACGCTGCTGAGCGCGGTCTTGAGGACCCTGCCCTGTCCAAGAAGGCGGAGGCGGAGGGGCACCACAGCCTCGAGGAGGGCAACGTGCCAACTGTGAACCACTAGGGTGTGTGTTATGAAGGGGTGCGGTTGCACACGGCTGTTGTACGTTATACAAAACCTATAGTCTATGAATAGGACAGCCACTGAAGCATCACAACGTTTGGCGACAGCATATCGAGATAACGCTGATGACTGCGGTTTATTTAGACTTATTGTCACCTGCACATCGGTATCGATGGTATCAGCCTGTACTTCGTATTACTAAATCAACAAGGACCAAAAAGGGAGTAACTTAAACAGACTATAATCCCCAAGGTGTGGTGGTTAGTAGTAAGAAGTACTTAAGCCCTGCTGAAGTAGCTGACTCTGATTGTCGGTACACGCTGGCTAAGATGTACACACCGAATGATTGCAGTTCAATGCTTAGGTACATCGATACCAGGTTTTACTTAATAACGATCTACCACAGATACTGAACAGGATGATTAACTAGTACTCTGGGATAGGTAAAACAGTTGAACACCGATTGTACTTGAGCTAGTACCTTATTGGTTATTTTTATCTATCTCAAAGCAAAGCACAATTACTGATCGACTTTTGAACCATGACTCTTTCTTCTGCTGGTTACAGCTGCGCTAGCAACTTGGTAAACGATGCGTAGCTATGCATTGGCACTACTGACTGATATGCATTGCCATTACCTATCTATATGCATTGTCACAGCCTGCCCTGCCCATTCCCCCTGCTGGAAGTTTCTCACCGCCTTTCCATCTTGGTGATTATCCCCCGACCCAGCCGACCGATCTCAGCAAGCACGGCGTCTCGGTTCAGCTCGACAAGTGCAGCGGAGCCATCGCTTGGGGCGGAGTTGTACCCCAAGAACGGCTTGAACGCACGGGGCACAGAGCGTTGTGGGTTGAAGATCAGACCCAATGCCCGCCCACCATGCACATCCGAGAACACGAGCACAGCATCGCCGTACAAACGCTGGATGTCTGCTACGAGCAATGAAACGGGGTCGAACCCAAGCCGCTGAACGCGCGTACTGCCAAGGTTGCGGAAGCCAGAGCTGGCCCACAGTAACTCGTCAGGACGAACAGCCTCGCCGGCGCGAGTGGCTGGGGTGAGGTGAAGAACGGCATCGTAGTGCTCTAGAGGGGTAGTGAAGAGACCCTGATGTTAGATGATTCGTATATCAAAGACTTACAAGTACATTCAACTCGCCTACCTCAGCCCCCTGTCGAGCAAGATCGAGACTTCCCTTCGCCAGAGCAGCCACGCGGCCGGCAATAACTGGTCCAACACGCCCCGTCCAGCGAAGACCAGACTCGTCATCCTCAGTGATAAGGGCCCACGCAGAGTGGGCGCCTTTGTCTGCTGCACGGCGCTTCGCGAACGCAGCCAGAGCAGCATTGCGCGCCTCTTCAGCGAATCTTGGTCGGCCGGACAGGGATGCAGCATCGCGAGTGACAGCGCGCAGTGGAACGAATGCCGGAGTGGTACGCCAGTCCCATGCAGACAGGAAGTCCAATGTGCGCAGGAACCCAGCGGTTGCAGATGATGGTGGCGCGAGTGTCCCCGGCTCGAGGTAGGTGTGTGCCGCCAGCAGCTCTAGGGCCTCGGTGCTCAGGTGAGGCGACAGCATGTGCGCCGCAGCCCAGCGTTTCAACAGACGAGCGGCCGTCGAGTAGGAGGGGAACCGTGAGTGCATTGGCTGGAGGGAATGGTGATGTGCTGGCGCATATACGAATCGCCTGACGTTGCGCTCGAGCGCGGGCACAACCAGCTTGCGCGGAGGTTGGGGTAGTTGATTCGGGATACCAGGGGGAGGTGGTTCCAGTGCGCGCTCGAGTAGGACCCGCTCCTTCTCATGGTTGATGCGGATGCGATATGCCACACCAGAGGGCATCAGAACTTCCATCGATGCCGCGTCGTCGATCTCGCTAGCATTCGCGTCAAGAGCAATGTTAACACGCGCACCACGGAGGTGCTTCTCAACCACGCGAGCAAGTTTCTCAAGTAGTGCAAGCTTGAGCTTTTGTATAGCAGCCAGGTCGTCCGGCCATCGAGGAGAGCTCTCGAACTGCAGTGTCACCTCAGCGACAGGCATGAAGCTGATGCACTCCGGTGCGGTAGCGGCACGAGCGACGTCGATTGGGTGAGGAACGAAGGTAGCTGAGTAGCGCAAGAGTTCCGAGGCAGGCTGCACATGCAAGATGGCCAACGGCAGTTCGCTGTCCATGTCCTTCAGAACTTTGTACAGTCTGTCATACTCCTCCAGCATGGGACTGAAACCGCGCTTCTCGCTACCTTCCACGTTGACAGCGTCACGGACTGACTCGGGCACTTGCAGTATAGAGAGCCACTGTTCCGTTGTCGAGACAGTTGATAGCTTGATATCGCCAAAGTGATGTGTGAGCAAGTGCTCGACAGCCCAGGACGGGATCCGCGAAGCATCCTCCGGGCGAGTGAGATCCCAAACCACCGACTCTGTGATTGATCCGTCTTGAAACCTCCTGAGCTCTGACCTGCTACCCCACAGTTTGCGGAACTCCTCACACGCTTCTTCTTGGTCCGCTGCTGGTCCTTTGGTCAGCACGCTGGTCGCGTTGGCGCCATTGAGGAGCAGTTCTACTGCGAAGGACGTGTCTGACAGAATCCGCGTGTGGACCAAGCGAGCGCGGTCGGCTAGGCCGCGACGGATGATGTCGGCGGCCGAGCGAGCCAGGCGCTCGATTGTTCTGGGAGTTTCTGCAACGGCAATAGCGTCGCTTTCGACGGTTGCATTAGCTGTGTCAACACTATTGTTAGCGGTGAGCCGGACGCATGAGCTTACATCATGTACTCGTCGAATGAAGCAGGTCCGGGTGCGTAGTTGTGAAGGAAGACGTCGGCAAAGCGATCGACGCTCATGTCCTCAAGGAGAGCCAGGGTCTCCCGCGCATGATAGCGCAACTATCTGTTAGCAGGCATACTGCAGTACTCATACCAATTGCACATCTCCCTTCTCCCAGCTGCCCATAACGTTCACAGATCCAGTAGGATCGGTGAAGACGTCGTCGTAGATTTTGACGAATTCAGACTTCGGCACGACCTGTTGCTCGGAAGCCATGTACACAGGGGTAGACTCGAAGTCGGTGTTTGCAAGAAACTCCCACGCGGCACGGAGAGCTTCCCAAGGCCCAAGACCGCGACCTAGGCCACGAACTCGCTTTGTGGCCGCTCGGTCACCTCCCTTGCCTCCAACTTCTCCACCATTGACAACCCATCCGAGTAACATTGACGCAAACCATCCGCTACCACCCCGCTCGCGAGTCAGACCGCGCCGTCCGGCCCAGATGCGCCACAGAGCCAGGAACTTGTCAGCTGTACGCTCGCCAGACAAGCTTTGCGATAGCGTGTGCAGATGAAGCAGGTGAGACTTTTGCAGCGTGTCGAAGAGAATGGAAGAGGACGTCTGTGGTGTAGGAGTGGATTCGTCGACGTCGCGGATCAAGGTCTTGCTGGGGAAGAGGGTTGCCGAGGGAAAGACGTCTGCAGAGACAGAGGCATGAATGCGTACGTCAAAGCTATGCTTGAGGCCCTGTTGTTTGCCGCACTTGATGGACACGATAGGGCGGCGAGCGTCGGCGTGCTCCCAGTCCACGGTGACACCGTGTAGTGGTCCCTTGTGCCCGGACGCTTTGCGCAAGGCTTCGGCGATGACAGCAAGGTAATGAGCGCGCTTGTGGAAGTAACGGTATGCCGTGCGGTCCTTGGCAGAGAACATGTCCTGAAATGAGTGCCGATTAGAAGTGCGAACTTACCTCAGGCATCACAACAACAAGATCGATATTGCCGGCCTCACCCTTCGCACGCTTGTAGCCACCGCAGACAGCCCATGAGCCAGCGACAAAAACCTCTCCAGGAGCAGTAAACCCGAGAGTCCACTTGGGCTCGCCCGAGAGTGGGGAGAGGCGCTTTGGTCCTGGAAAAGGGATCTTGCCTTTGCCCAAGCGTTCGTCAGCTTTCCGCGGAGACACCTGAGGGAGGTCCGGTATGGCGTGAACGAGATCGTGGATGGCCCCAAGCAGAGTCTTTAGAGCTGGTGCCGGTGTAGAAGGCAACAACGTCGAGGACAGAAGGGTGTCCAGTTGCAGAGAAAACGTCGTACCACCTGACGACTCCGCCTGTCGCAGCTCGTCCAGCTCGGCTAGTGTCGGTGCTTTGTACAGCGAGCGCGAGCGAGAAGGGCCAGCAGCAGGCGTCTTCTCCTCCGCTTCTCCATCAGATTCATCTGCATCCTCATTGTCGACGCCGTTCGCACCCTCATCCTCGTCGTCGTCTTCGTCACTGGAAAGCTGCTCGTCGATCATTGGATCGACGAGGGTGCTGTTGTTCGCATACGCTTCAATCTCGGCATCGTCCACCTCGACCTCTTCCTTGCGGGCCTGGATGTCAGACATGCATGCTCTGCTAACACTTTACCTTCTTGGGCGCCGCTGCAGTCCCCTGGGACTTGCGTTTCAATGGCATTGTGGTCAAGTGGTGATGATGAAATGTAGCGACCCGTAATCTCAGAAATTTCAAGTGGCCATGTGGCCCCGCAAAAACCCAACCATCCCAGGTACATACATCCTCGTCCTGAACTTTCGAAATCACCACATTTAAGTGCTATGTCGCAGCCCACTGAACATGAGGAGGAGTACGAGGTGCTCCCGGAGCACAAGCCAAACCCCAAGGTGGCAGTAGTGGTTGCTGGAGCAGCGGTGCGTTGGGAATTGTGACCTGTACTAACTCAAGCTCGCTGTCACTGTCGGTCTTACGATCCTCATCATCCCATACGCACGGCAAGCAGCCAACGTCAAACTCTCTCCACAGTTCATCTCGCAAAGGTTCGGATCCCGCCCATTACATTCCCCGCTCCCTAAGCCCACAGAGGCGCCGTTGCATCCAGAACTGGCGAAAGCACGCGCATTCAACAACCGCGAAGAGGCACTGCTGTCTGGTCGCATCAGGGAGAACGAGGATGGCGAGGAGATCGAAGAGCCACCGATGGAACCCGTGTCCCCATGGCTGGGTTTTAAGGCCCTTGCTATTGCTACGGGGATTGTTGGTGTGTCGACTGGGCTGGGTGTCTACGGAGCTGCCAAGTTCTTAGGCGTGTCAAGTGTACGGCAGTGTGCAACAGGCAAGGCTAACGACAGATGGAAGACTTCGCAGCCAAAATGCGCGGATCGCTCGCGGAGGCGATGCCTGAGCTCGTACAGAATGTCGGCCGGGTTGCAGAGGATGAGCACGCATTGCCAAGAGCGAACGTCTTGGACAAGTACGGCCATCTCGACGACGAGAAGTTGGACAGCTGGCTGCGCAACTTTGAGCCCAGTTCCGGAGAGGTCGATGCTGACACTGGGCGTGAGGGGTCTGCTGAAGTCGCTCCCGCCCACAATGTACAAAAGGAGCCTGAGCCGAGGAGGTTGGTGTAGGTTGTCCAAGCAAGTATACAAGGTATATGGAACTTGGTTGAAGCACATCAAGCGTCTCTGGATCTGCTCAAATCCCAACATCATAGATAACAATAGACTAGCATCATGCATATGCACGACACCAATGCCTCTCAGCGCATAGCGTGCCATGGTTTAGCATGGAGGATGCACTCATGCCTCACTCGTGACAACCAAATCTGCGATGGCAGGTGCCACATGATCGACGGCGACGTCGATCACTCTGGTCACATCTGCAGACCATAGTACACCACTTTTGCATACTGTACAGCTTTCAAGACTGCTTTCGGTCTTGGGACCACCTCTCTGAACACTTTTGGACTTCTATCGGACGGCTATGGGCGTCTTCACGTGCATTGCAACGCAAAGCAGCATCGGATGTGTTGCCACTGTGACCATTCTGTGCAACCTCGGCTACTTTGAGTCTCAATCCTTGCCTTCCTACATCGTCAGTGATGATACTTACCCCTCGACTCACATTACGCAGCATCTTCAGGCGCGCGAAGCTGCCATCGGAGCTCTTCTTGCCCTCATCCTCAATGACCTTCGCCTCGCCTTCAGCCCGGTTCTTGTTTCGCGCCTCGCCTTCGGCGCGATTCTTGGCTGCCCGCTTGCTGTCTCCGCCACTCGTAGGGCTGTGCAGTTCAGACCCAGTCTGCCCCGAGTCGAATAAGGGACCGCCGGTGTCTGGCTTTTGCTTGGGAGCAGCACTGGCCAAGGTCCTGGTGTGCGCCTGGCGGTCACTCCTGGTCCGGTCGTACAGTGGACCGGCCTTGTTCGGCCTGTGGGCGCTAGAAATGGTACGTGCACCTCCTCCCCCTCGACGAGGCAGCATTCGCAGGGTGGCAATCGAGCGCAGTGTCATTCTGTGGTGCATGATGGTCGTGATGGCGGTGGCGAGGTGAAATCGAGAGGGGGGACGACTCGCTAACGCTTACAGAAGCCAGCCTATATACACAACTATCGTCGCTATCTGGCATAGTGTGCGCGGCGCCTCATTGCTCAGCGCCTCGCTTGCCATCAAGCACGAGCACATTTGCGGCGTGTTTCGTTATCGAACCGAATGTGGAATGACGTGCGACAGATGCGGTCACCTGTCATCGGCCTCGGCTGATATTGAATGACCAGCAGTGTCGTCGAAACACGACCGGACAGGAGCTGTACCCGGTGGCATCGAGTTTAATGGCAATCCCGTCTGCTATAGGTGGAATGCTCGAAAGGCAGAGAGATAAGCCTTGATCCGTGGAGTGGACGAGATCTTCGCCACCACCACTGCGCTACCGCCGGCTCTGCTGTATCAAAGAATAACACTCCATCACGTGCCGTACATGCTTCTGCTGGCTGCTAATTGTATAAGCTCCAGTCCACACTGGGTTTATGTACAAGTAATGTCGTTGCTCAGCTGACACAAAGACACCGGCTGCTTTGAGTAGCAGGGATAGCGTTGATTCCGCTGCCGTGTGTCAACTTAGTTTATCAGTTTGTGGCTCTAACCCAACCAGGTCGGGTTGTCTGATTTACATGTCGCAGCTAGTTATCCTCTATGCAAGTGCCTCCGCCGACTCACACCCAGGGAGTGCCATCCTGTTTGACCTTTATGAAGCGACTGACAGTGTACAAGGCCCCCGATATCAAGACGGCCACTCCGCACCAGATACTAGTAGGAAGGTAGTTGGGATATCGGTCAATGAGGGCCGCTGATATTGGTGTCCCCACCAGCCAGAAGAAAGACGTAGTGAAAAAGCTGATGTGGTCAGCGATGCCTGTCACCTCCCCATGATAATGTAGACACTCACGACATGCCCAGATACAAACCGGCCTGATTTGTGGCGGGTGAGAAGCTAGCTGCCCCGGGGTTCATACTCGCGCCAAAACCTCCGGAAATTACACCGTAAAATGCAATGTAAACCATGATGCCTGCTGTGTCGCGTGCAGTCGTCCAGCAGAGCAGCATGATGCCTGCCAAGGTGGTGAACACCATCATGATGTTGATCGGGCCTGTGACAGAGGCAATGTATGGGGGCACCAGGCGTCCGATCAGGGATACGCCGTTGGCGACAGCAGGTGTGTAGTTTGCCAACTCGAGCGGCATGCCACGCATCGTCGAGTACGTGACGCTGAATGTGAAGGGTGCGTAGATGCACAGAGCACCAAAGCAGCTGGCCGCGACGTAGACTGAGAAGCCCTTGTTCTTGTATACCACCGGTGAGAGGATGGCCAGCCTCTTGCGTGGCGGCAAGGTTGTCGAGAGAGCAAAGTAGCCGAACACCATCATGGCAAGGACGATGAAGCCGACTATCTTCAGCAACGATTGCATGCGTAAGTACACTTACGGATGCGCATTGTCCACGGGAAGCCTACGCTTGGGATGAGCCGGTCGAGCATTGCTGGGAGCCAAATGCCTGCGATAGCTGAGCCCGAGGCATGTATACCGAAGGCCAAGTTGCGATGCCTACTGCGAGCGAAGTGCTGAGATATTGTCGCCACGGATGGGGAGCTGACTATCAGCGTTTACAGGCTTCACTGGATAGGGCAAACGTACAAGAAGATCCCCATGCTGAGTCCTACGCCTATGCCATGTGCCAGCAGTACTTGGTAGTACTGGGTGGCCAAAGAAGTCATCATGAGGCAGAAGACGTACAGCGCTCCGCCAATGATGATGAGCTGCTTCAAATACCCAGCATCAAACAGTGGCCCTGTTATACATCCCAGCATGGGACAGAGGGCGAATTGGATAGCGCCCACCCACGATATGGCCATAGACGAGGCGCCGAGGTGCGTCTCGTAGTACTGCTGGAAGACGCCGAACGACTGTGTCATGCCGTCTGCTGTCAGCGCAGTGACCTATGCTCTTCACTCACAGCAAAGCATGTTCATCACGAAAGCCCCGAACGCGTCCAACCAGTCCCGCCACCCTGGCTCCTCGTACTCGAATTGAGCAGTCAGAGCTTCTGTATCGCCTATAATGCTAGGTGGGCGGGTGCCCTGTCGTGACGGGTAAGCGTCCTTCCCACTGCCACTTGGCCCAGCAATGAATCCTGCATCCTTCTCGTTCTCGTCCTCGTGATATTGAGAGTACGGCTCACGTTCGCTGACCCCCAATGGGTCTGGGTTGTTGACATACGGCGCGACGTGCAGCTCCCCACTTGCCCTGGAGATGTTGGACAGAGTGCGGGCCAGAGACTCCATGGCGTCCCTTCAGTCTGTGAGCCGGATGGGAGTTCAATGTCAGCTCTGAGGCATCGTCAGCCTTCCTGGCGATCATTAAGCATTCGGACAACGAACGAGTCGTGCAGCTGTGATCTTGAAGAGCTCCATCTCGCTCTCTGTCCGCTTTTCGACGACTCGCAGCCTGCAATGCCCATCTCTTCACCGGCCCGGCCCACCGTCTCACCCGACATGGTCGCCCATGAACTTCGTAGATGGCCGATGGTTGAAATCTTATATAACCGAGATACGATGGGTGCTGTTCAGCGCTGATCATGCTCCTGTACATGTGGGGAGGGTATGCAATGCAGATACGGCACCAAACGTGTGGTCTCTGCTGCTTACTGGAGGTAAGCATGATCAGTACCATGGAGAGCGTCGCATCGGACGACGGATGTATAGTAGCAGTAGGGACTCCAGACATCTGACACTGAATGGAGTGCCCGGCTTATCACATACTTTTCAGTGTTCAGCCGGCATTGCAAGACTCTGATCCGTCCTCCTCCGCAGACCAGCAGCAGTGGTATGCCGACGAGGACTTTCTACAAGAAGGAGGGAGAGGTTGAGGGGTTTGGCAGCTACTGTTGAGCTACAACAGATCGACGGTCTGCATGACATCCTATGTCTCATCAAATATGCGACCTACTGTAAGTACTCGAGGTTATGCTACACCTCTGCTCTCTGCGCAGCTACCCCCAACGCTAGCACCCGTCACCTGCTTCAATCGCTGGCATCTCTTGTACGCGTATCTATCAGAACACAATGTAGGACTCTCTGTAGATGAGGCCTGACGTTCTCCTCCACTTATGTAATCACTCTCTCCTCGTCGCCCGCTCTAGCCTTGGATGAGATACGTGGATACTAATTGCATGGTTCATGGTCATCGAACGAGTCCGACGCGTCCGACGCCGGTCGGAGCTTGGCGCCAAGGCCGCTTGCTGCTTCATATATATCACCATCGGATTGACGATCATGCTGTACACACTACTCCTTTTCCAACTGGAGTTCTTGGAAAAACAACAATCGACGAGCCACATGCAGCCACGGTTTTATCGGGACCGAGGATCCGCACAGGACGATCCTCGCTCCACACACCACACATTTGGGAGTCCTCTCCACACATGATGTTGCATCCCCTCTTTTCCCCTTCCGTTGGATGACTGCCATTCCTGCAAGGGCGCCGCTTCAAGCGGACTGCGATTGCAGCAAGACACCTGCAAGACAGCCCGGAGAGTAAACTAGTCATGCGGGGCCATGCGGTGGCCCGCGGGAGCACATGCCGCAGGCGAGGAGATTGCGAAGCTCGGGTTGGATAGTTGTGTGCCTGCTCGCCATCGGGAAGGTGGACTCCTCCTACTCCTCCAGCTCCTCAACCCACTCGTCTGTTTTTCACCACAGGAACAGAGACATGGCGACACTAGCAGGAAAACTAGCGTTATGTGGGCGTCCAGACGGTGCAAAGGGCGCATCGCGCAATAGCTCAAGAAGATCATCGCCCCGGGGCAAGGACTGACCGAATTCCATGTCCTTTGTCCAATGAGGAGGACATGGTTACGACGATCACGATGGTGTCACGCAGGCCATCAAGCCCGTAGAATGGCGAACATTGCGCTAACGCTCGGTCGATTTCGGATGTCATGCGCGCACAAACGCTGCAGACTCGCGATGGTCAGCAGATCAAACCGACCAGTTACCAGTTACCAATTACCAAGAGCGAATGAAGGTTTGATGGCGAGCGACCGAATGCAGCGAGCCCAGCGAGCCCGGCGTGCCCGGCAGCCTTGACCCATATGGGACGGGTCAGCGTTGCGCATGGCCCCACACGAATCATATTGGTCTAGCGCGTTAGCCCCGTGGCTCGACGCGGTGCTCCTTTGTCGCCAAGCCCGCTCTCGCGGCCATGGGTCGCTCCCCAATTAGCCCGCAACGACGCTAATAGCTATATGTGACACTTGGCGAACATGGCGCGAGGCACATCCACCTCGCTCTGCAGCTCACCTGATGAGGAACCAAACTAAAGGAGGAAAAACCCCAAGGGCCCGAGAGCCGCCGTGGCTGGCTGCCGAGGCAGAGCAGGCAGCGCAGGCAGCTGTGGCAGCCGTGTGCCAGCAGATAAGATAGTCAGGCGGCGCTTTTGCCTTCACGACGGCAGGAGCCAAGAAGCAGCCAGGAAGCGGGTCAGCTGCCCGCGGATGGAGCTGCGTTGGGTATAAGTGCTGGTCAGACGACGAAGGCGCCCGAGGTCGCATCTGCTCACCCCAATCGTCCACTCCATGGATCCATTGCACTATCACGAGAAGGACAGCGACGGCGACGGCACCACGCCGACGCCGTACGACGAGAAGAAGGATGTCTATGGCGCTGGCGTGAGTAACAGCGGCCGTGTGGCGATGTGGCAGTGTGGCGGTCACTAACGAGCACAGGTGACTGTCACGTCGCCCGCCGTCCATGATGTCGTTGACGTCGCGTACCGTGAACAGATCCACGCGACGGAGAAGGATATCATTGCGGCCGAGGAGCTTCTGGACATCATGCCAGAGAAGCGTGCGCGCAAGCTCCTCTCGCAGATTCGGCAGATTCACAAGCACGACCAGAATTTCGATCTTGCAACGCTGGAGCGGATCAACAAGTACCTCGACGACCCGGATGTCGAAGCACACCCGGAGAAGTATGCCGATCTGATCATGGCCATGCGCATCGAGGCCATCCTGTGTACAGAGAACTCGCCGTATGCGATGGTTCGCGGATCAGTTGATGTCACTGACGATGTCAACACGCCGGCGCTGACAAGCCGTGTATGGATCATCGGCCTGCTCGCTTGCCTTATCGGATCGTTTGTGAACCAGCTGTTCACCATTCGCTTCCCTGGTATCTCCATCCCCTCCTCCGTCGTGCAGCTAGTGGCGTACCCATTCGGCGTGTTCCTCGCCAAAGTCCTACCCGACTGGGGCTTCACTTTCCGTGGAACCCGACACTCTCTGAACCCGGGCCCGTTCAACCGCAAGGAGCACATGGCCATTGTCATCATGGCCAACGTTGGAATGAGCTCGCCATACATGAACGACATTGTCTTTGTCGCGGCTCTGCCGCAGTGGTTTAACCTCGCGTACGCGCGTACATATGGTTACCAGGTCGTCAACACGCTCGCGACCTCTTTCCTCGGCTTCGGCGTTGCCGGACTGGCACGCCCTTTCCTCGTCTGGCCAAGCTACTGCGTCTGGCCGGCCGAGCTTGAGACTCTCGCGCTTAACAAGGGCTTCCACAATGACGACGATCTGCCCGTCCGCGGCCCCTTCGGCAAGACCTTCACGTCCACACGTATGCGCATGTTCTACATCACGTTCATCTGCATGTTCATCTACTTCTGGTTCCCCAACACCTTCGCCGAGTTCTTGACATGGTTCAACTGGATCGCATGGATCAAACCCGACAACATGCACCTTACGAACATCACCTCGAGCCGATCTGGCCTCGGATACAACCCGCTCGGAACACTGGACTGGAACAACGGCTACCTCTTGACGACCCCGACGTTCAGTGTCGTGTCGCAGTTCATTGGCATGTTCCTTTCAGGATGGATGATTCTCGCGTTCTATTACACGAACGCGTACAACACCAGCTACCTTCCGATGATGAGCAATCAGACGTTCAGCAACAAGGGCAAGAAGTACGACGTCAAGAAGATTCTCGATGCGAACAACAAGTTTGACATGGCCAAGTACCAGCAGTACTCAGAGCCATGGATGGCGGCGTCCAACCTCAGCAACTACCTGTGGTTCTTCGCAAAGTACACAGCTGTGCTGACGTACGCGCCGCTCTACCACTGGCATGAGCTCAAGATCGCGTACCAGGGAACCTGGCTGCACCTCAAGAACTTCATCATGCGCCGCACACACAAGGCGGAGATCGACCCCGACGCAATCGGCGAGGACATCCACTACCGCCTTATGCGACACTACCCGGAGGCGCCTGGGCTCTGGTACTTCATCGTGCTGTGCCTCTCGATCGTGCTGGGCGTCGTCGGCGTCGAGTGCTACCCAACCCACACGTCAGGAGCGGTCGTCATCTACGGCGTGATCTTTGCGTTGATCTTCGCGATCCCCGTCGGTATCGTCGCGGCCGTCGCTGAGACTGAGGTTACGATGAACGTGCTTGCCGAGTTCATCGGCGGCATGATGAGCGGGGGTAATGCCATGACCATGAACTTCTTCAAGTGAGTTTTTGTTATGCCCACAGAAGAACGCCAGCGCTGATACTCTAGGATGTACGGTTACGTGACAACTGCGAAGACGATCAGGTTCTGCCGCGACCTGAAGCTCGGCCACTATGCCAAGGTTCCCCCGCGTGTGTCGTTCATCGTGCAGTGCGTTGGCGCACTTGTGTGCTCGTTCATCACCACGGCGATCATGAACTGGCAGATGTCGTTCGAGGGCGTGTGCACCGACAAGCCCAAGTTCCGCTTCTACTGCTACGGCGAGATTACGTTCTACACCGCATCAGTGTTCTGGGGCACGCTCGGCCCCGCACGCGTCTTCGGCAAGGGCTCGCACTACTGGACGCTCCTGCTTGGCTTCCCGATCGGATTTGCGCTCGTGATGATCGTGTGGGCGCTGCAGCGTCTGCGCCCCCACTCGCGTCTTCTTCGCTCCACCCATGTCGTCGCCATCGTGGTCGGCGCATTCTGGTTCCCGTCCACCATCATGCAGATGTGGACCATGGTCATGTCTACTCTCTTCTCATGGAACTGGCTCAAGCCCCGTTACCTTGCCTTCTGGTCCAAGTACAACTACGTGTTCGCGACTGCTTTGTCTGCCGGCGTGTCCATCAGCGCCATCGTGCAGTTCCTCGCATTCACGTTCACAACCGTCGAGTTCGACTGGTGGGGCAACAAAGCCGACAAGGGTTGCAACGTTCAGGGTGCGTGCAGGCGCTTCCCTATCCCTGCAGACCCGGGCTACTTCGGCGGCGCACCCGGGACGTTCCACTAAGATGACCCGTCAGTTTGCGGCAGAGGATAAGAAGTTTGTATACGGTGTCACCACGACAGGTTGAGGGAGCAGGTAGTTGGTAGCGTGGTACGCGTTCGGTTGTGTAGTCCCAGTGGAGATTGTAATAATGCACTGGGTCCACTGTCCATTCTTGAGTCATCGACGTTCACCTTGCACACTCCCTGAATCGACTGTGGTTGACAGGTCGTCTGCATGTTGCTAGGAGCCTGGCCTGGGCAGACCTGCGCTGTACGATCATGATCTGCTAGACTGTGCAGCTGTGCACAGAAGTAGTGACACCCGCACCTTGCATCACCTTTCGAGGCAGTGTATCACATACTATAAGCATAATAGTACGCGTAGATAGATTGTGACGGCCAGGCTTAACTCTGTTGACCACCTTCGTACAGGTGCCCCACCACAACCTGGCTGGTCAAACCTCTGGAAGATGGCGATTTGAACTGCGCATTGCATAGCAGTCGCCAGACTGATGCTGCCTCGAAACGTCTGGAAAGCAATTGCGTGAAGCAGTCTATCTTCGCGGTTGATTGCATGTGCATGTGCGCGCGTGGAAATTCATGCATGGCGAGACAGAGGTCTAGAATCGAGGGACAAGACGCAGTAAAGGCGGTGGTCCGGGTATTTCTTAACTTTTTTTGTAAAGTAGGATAGACCTCTTACCTGCTGCGCGAGGCTGACATCACCGCTGACGTTATTCTCACTACCTCCGCTGCCGTAGTCGTCGAGCGCAGCAGCCATGACATTCAACGCTCGGCGCCAAGGATGCAATGCATTGAATATATTGCTGTCCACTGTGAGGCAGAGACCATCTTCAAATCCTTCTCTTCACTTCCAGACAAGCTTCACGACTAGAAACGTACTTCTGAAGCAATGTCATACTATAACGACAGCAAAAGCGCAAGCGTTGCGGCGCACATGCCGAGTGGGGCATCGAGTTCGCGTCTTATGGGTGAGTAGCGAAATTCCAGGTGCATGCACTCAGTGCTCTTAACGCATTTGTGAGACAGCGCTCATACCATACAGCCAGATCGCCACCCAGCTATCCGATGCCGATGCCGGACGAGCCCGAGGCCCCTCCCAGCTACTCGTCCTCATCGCAGTCCGCGGTGGAGACGCTCGTAGCTCAGGGGTGGCCGCGGCGCAAAGCAGCGAAAGCTCTCGAACAGTACCCCGACATCGCCACAGCGACTGGCTATCTCGAGCACCAGCGGCACTGGTCATGGCGAGCTAGGACGTTCAAAGGCCCGGATGACCATTGCTATTTCTGCCAAGAAATCGAGAGGCAGACGATCGACGCGGAACGGAGAGAGTACGAGTCACGCAGGGTCAAGGGACAAAGGAGAAGCGACTGGCGCAAGCAGAATGTTTACCCAAAGCTGGAGGCGGCGACAGAGGTGGTAGCAGGCACATTCGCTGTGCCCTTCTATCTAGCTCAACGCGCAAAGGAGAAGAGATCAGTGCGAAAGGAGTCGACTGACGGCTGGGAGTCTGACGACTACGTGTAGGGAGGAGGGGAGTTGGAGTTGGTACTCTTGGAAAGCGGGAGATTGGCGTTCTCCGTAAGGGCAAAAAAACAAAACTGTAGTCACGATATAGAGTACGATCTGTGCATAAAATGACCATCACTACCTACTTGCGATACAGTGACAAGAAACCACGACCGTTTTCGAATGACTAACGGGCCCACCTGATATCGTACGATAATGGACTGGAAGGGCGTAGTGAGGATGATGCCCTCCCCACGAGTAGGTGACGGACCTACTGGGTCGACTGAGCGACCTGCTCCTCCTTGTTGCGGTTGCCCGGGGACAAGAGCACAACAGCGTACTTGCCACTGATGCGCCAGCCATCCTCGTTCTCATCGAGCTTCTCAGCAACGCCCTGGGGCAGGCCAACAACGACATCAGACTTGATGGTACGCAGAGAGCAGATGGGTGGTGCGCCAGGGTCGCTGCCAAGAGGACCAATGGCCTGAGGGAAGGGAGTCGAGGGGGGAGCGTGGCAGTCGTACGTGAGCTTGCGGTGGTTGAGGTCACCCTTGAAGATGACGAGGTCCGACTCCTGCAGGTACTGCCAAAGGTCAGGGGACTCGCTGGGCAGGTGCCAGAAGGTGTAGCCCGTGCACCAGAAGGGGTGCTGCTCGTACTTGAACTTGCCCTCCTTCTCGAAACGCTTCCACCTGTCGCCGAGGGTGCGGAGCGCGTGGAGCTCCTCGTCGGTGACGGTGTTGTGAGCCGGGTTGTTCTCGCAGTCAAACAAGTGGCCGTACGCCAACGAGTTGAGCATCCACTTCCAGTCCTTCCTGGTCACGTCACTGACGAACCACTGCTGCACCTTGCCGTGGAAGACGACCTGCCGGCAGATACCGGTCTGGATAAGCCAGTCAGCGATGATGAGGTCGGTGAAGAGCTCGAAGCCAGCATTGTCGAGGATGAAGTCGATACGGCCACCCTTGATGCCTCCGCAGACGTAGTCGACAAGCTCCTTCAGGTTGTTGCCGAGAATGTTCTGCTCGGTGGCAGCAAGGTGGTCACCGCCAGTCGACTGGAGGTTCTTGATGTCCTCCTCAGTCATGTTGATGAGGAGCGAGAGGTCGGTGGCGTTACCCCACAGGCAGACTGGGGTAAGGGTCAGCATCGTCATACCTGAACTTTGCGAAACAACTCACTCTGTGCCAACTCGTGGAAGATCAGCTTGCGCTTCTCCACATCGGTGACTTCATATGGCTCAGCGAAACGAGTCGCAAGCTCAGCCACGGCGGCTGTATGTTAGTGGATGCCTACCAATCTGACGAGAATGTTCAACTCACCATACGACTTGGCGTATGTGTCACACTTCTGTCGGAAGAAGACGTCTGTCTTGTCAGCTCACTATAGCGCTCAGTGCTCACCATACTCGACCCAGTACTTGGACAGGGAGAAGCACTCGCGGAGACGACGGTACTTGTACGCCTCTGCGAAGAGCCAGGGCGAGTTCATAAAGTCCTTTCCACGGAAGTACTTGGCGATCTCCTGTAGAACTATCAGTATGTGAAGAGCGAATCACATTCGATCGGCACGTACCTTGTTCCAGAGCGCGACATCTCCAGCACCGTCGTCGATGATGGGGCGAAGCTTGGCATTGTTCTGAAGATCGTCCATGAGCTGCTCCATGCGCTCAATGCATGCGACGAGGTCGAGGATGCGGTCCTCCTCGTACTCCTCGTTGAGGGTGACATACACGTCCTGGATAGCCTTTGCCAAGATAGTAGGCAGGCGGACACCCATAGTAGCCTTTAATGTCAGCCACGACCCCATACACCTCGAGCAGTGTCCAACTTCACTCACATGGGCGAACGAGTACTCGTGGTAGCCACGGTATGCAGGCCAAGGCGGCTGGTCTGAGGAGTGTGAGCAGGCGAGCTATGGAGGATGGGCTATGCCTCATCGCAAGAAACACCCAGACATACTAGGGTTGACACGAGTGGGAGTGCGGGGGTATTGCTGTAGACAGTCAGCAACAGTCCAGACGTGTGTGCTCTATCTGCACACGCAGTACTCACTGCTTGAGCATTCTTCATCTCGCTAGGCTTGAGCTTGGGCGGGAGGTTGCCCAGGTTGAGCTGTTGCGTTAGCAATTGTAGAGCAGGCAGGCAGGGAGCACATGTGGTGGTGGTGGTAGCACCCGGGCGCAGACGCGTAGACACTCACGACCGTCTTGGACGGCCTCCTGGCATCGTTGGCTTGAGACATTATGCTGATTGACTATACGGGTGTGTGTAGAGATAGAGAGAGACGAAAGTCAACTTAGAAAAAACCCAAGGTGACTGACTGTCAGAACAAGGTGACACTCGATAATGGGGAGCACATGTGAGAAGGACCAGCATATTCCGCTGGGAGCAGAGGACGTCCCACGTCCCCGTCCCAGACCCATCGACCAGTCCCGGTAGAGCCAGTTAGCACACACCCAACGGCCGGCGGGAGATGGGCCACGCTCTTTGTGTCAGCCGCTTGATAGGGCTTGCCTCCACTGTTCTGCTTGCCGTGCATTCAGCTGCGTACGTCAGTGGAGGCTGTCCCACCCTGGACTCGAACGCCTCTCAGGTTCTCACACCACCACCCGAATAGGCCGAGCAACAGCCATAGTGCCAGTCTCATGCTCGCCGTAGCCGCTGCCCATGTGCCCTGTAGGCCCTGTACCAGGCGTACTAGGCAGCGGCTCATGCCACCCCTCCCCCCGGGGACAACGACGATTAGTGTCTTGGCGCGTGTATTACCTACCTTCTTATGTCCCCCTCTCCACTGCTCGTATACCACGGCGGCATTTGCTCTGCTTCCCCAGAAGACAAATGCAGCCTCGTCAAGCTCATTGGTGGGTTCGATCATCGAGGTTCCGTCGCTAGGCACACCGAGATTCTTGCGGAGCGGGAGCGTCCGATTAGAGCTTGCAGTTGCTCTGCCTGCCGTGAGCTTGCTGGATGCTAACCTGCAGCTCGGCTGCAATGGTTGGGGGGTCGGCCAGAGACCTGCAAAAGCAATCTTGTGTGAGGTTTGTGCTGATTGCTGCCGCTCACGGACCCGTTGCCAGGTGTGATCATAGTTCGTAGATTAACCGCGGTGAGGCAAGTCACTAACTGCGTCGAGGCCTGAGCTTTGATGGAAAGCTGGACGCTGTCATGGGAGATTGTTGGGTCGCCGATGCCCTGCCCCAAGGTTGACATGCCCTGCAGTATCATGGGTTGCTTCTGAGGCATCCAGGCAGTAACGGGCGCCCAGCTTCGTGAAGCAATCGTAGATGATCACTAAAGCTTCACCTCGGTGTGACGGCATGTCATCAGTACGTACATGTGCGTTTCACCATTGGGACTGTAGTTGACAGCTGCACTTCATCTGACGAGTATGTGATTTTTTCGAGCTCTGCAAGATGGTTGAGGTGTGACTTACTGGCTATGGTCATCCGCAGTCTGGCAGTGGAATCAGTCGCGCTCTTGATAGCGGGTTGAGGAAGGTCTGTGAGTAATGTTCTGTGGCTAGTGAGAGCACGAACGTCGAATCAGTGAAGCTGGCTGCTACAGCTAGCTGCCATGCTCTGGAGCAAAACCCAAATAAGATGTCGCTTGTAGTGTAGACAGTGACTCGACGGATGAGTTCATGCTACATGCTACATCGATGGTAACCTCAGCATTGACCTCCACACTGACATTTAATCCGTTGTATCCAGGCACCTCCGCTTTAGTCACTACATCTCACCATGTCCTCGTCCCGGAGCGAATGCCGCGAGCTGTCGCGCTCACCGAGGCGGCACTCACATAGAGGATATGATGATGAGGACAGGCACAGCAAGCGTAGGCACTCCCGTCACGAGGACCGCGAGCGGGGATCGAAACACTCCAGTCGTCGCGACGACAGTTCGCGAGACCGCAGGTCGTCAAAGAGCTATGAGGACGACTACAAGCGACGCCGCCATGGCAGCAGGGATAGAGGTCACGACAGACACGGCAGGACACGAGAACCGGGTAGAGAGCGATCTGGGCATAGTCGTGAGCGCAGTCGTGAAATTCGACGACGGCGATCGCTGAGCGAGTCATCGGAGGAGCTTCTCGACCTCGCAGAGCTGGGTGTGCAGCCCATCAGCACGGATGACTACTTGTATGTGTTGCTCCAGTCGATTACAACCGCCACAACTACTACTCCCAAGCAGTTCAGTCACGACAAATGATCTACTATTTTCACACTCTTCCGCACCCCATTTCGTTCCCTGCACTCCGTTCCCGATGCTGACGCCAGCCGGCCCGTATGGACTCCACCTACAGTCTGAAAGCTGGAGAGTTCCGATACTGGCTGAAAGTCGAGCGAGGCAAGTACCTCGACGAGCTATCCTCCACCGACGCCCACAAGTACTTTCGCCGCTTTGTGCGACGCTGGAATGACGGCGCTCTTCCACGAGACTGCTACACTCCGCACGAGAGTACAGCTCAACGCGCATCATCAAACACGAGCTACAAATGGTCTTTCACTGACCGGTCGCGCTTCAATTCTCAGGAGTTGGCGGCCGCGCGAGCTTCTGTGGACAGGATGACCCACGCCAAGGCAGAGGAGGAGCGCAAGGCCGCTGCTGAGGCTGATGCTGCTGCGGCGGGATCTAGCACGTTGAACGACGACGACGATGACGACGAGGTCGTTGGACCCAAGCTGTCGCTCTCGCCTGGACCGCACGTCGGGCCCACACTCCCAACTGTGGCAGAGCGCCAGCTCGGACGTGAGGCAGCAGCCGAAGCAGCGGCCATGGAGCGGAAAGCAGCACGCAAGGCTGAGCGCAAGTCTGTGCTAGAGAAAGCTGAAGATTTGGTCCCTCGCGAGAAGGGACGCGAGGGGAAGATGGCAGAGAAGAGAGCTGCGAATGCGGAGAATCGCAAGTTTGCTGATAAGGACGTGACTGCTGGGTTTGAGGTGGACGAGACGACTCTGTTCGGTGATGACGGCGGCTTCGCGGCAGCGTGAGTCGATGTTCACTAGTACATATCAGCTGACTGCAGTCTGAGAGCTCGTGAAGCCGCAGAGGGTCGGCGAGTGGATAAGAGAGCCGAGACTGCTGCTGAGATGCGTGCGGCGCATGAAGAGAGGCTCGCTGAGAGACGTCAGAAGGAGTCAGCGAATATGGAGATGTGAGTGTAGCACTTCGTGGATGGAGCTGACGCCAGGCTGAGAGCTATCGCCAAGCAGCGGTTCGGTGGCAGTTGATAATCATAGACCCAGAGTGTCAGTAGTAGAAATCTGTATCAGCAGTATTGGCAATGTTGCGAATGCAGAGATGTCCGCGGTCCGGCCTCTTCATACCCAAACCTCAAGACCCCGACCCCCGATCGCTCACGACTGACCAGCATGTCTGGCAGTAATGCATACCACCGCCTCAATGTACAAAGGAGCCGAGATGAAAAACCACACTGGATGCGTTCAATGCGTAGTTTACTCCTCGTCCTCCTCCTCAGCGTCACCGTCGCCGCCCTCGGCAGCCTTGGCACGCTTGCGCTTCACACGGCCGGGACGGCCACCACCGTAGGGCGACTTGAGCGAGTAGTCGATGTGCTTCTGAGAGTCGAGGCGGACAACGAAGGAGGGAACGTTGACGACCTGCTTGCCGACGCGGATGTGGCGCTGGCGGATGAGGACACGGGCGTGGTGGACCGACTTGGCAAGGCCGAGCTTGAAGACCTGGGTCTGGAGACGACGCTCAAGGAAGTCCTCGGTCTTGAGGGCAAGCACGTAGTCGAGACGCATGCGGTCGTCGTCGAGCACACCAATGCGCACAAGACGGCGGATAAGGGCGTTACCCTCGAAGAGACGCTTGGGGTCCTTGTCGTCGAGCTTGAGGAGCTCACGAGCCGCACGACGGATCTTGGAGAGGGTGAGCTGAATGCGCCAGATCTCGCGCTTGTTGCGGAGACCGTACTCGCCGGCGAGCTGGGGTTAGCGAAGGCTCAAGCGATACAGTGCTCGACGACATGCTGCTGCAGCTCGGGACTGCCAGTGCCCCACATTGGCAACTCCGAGATGTCCACAACTGCCAGCCCTCAAACTGAGCTACGGCAGCCTTCGAGGCGACAAGCGAACCATGAAGCCAGCCCCCTTCACAGTCACCATTCCACGCCCTCCATCCCCTTCCCATCCCTCCTCCCTACTTCCCCCCTCATCCTCCTGCGCGTTCCCTCTCCCACAGCCGTGTCGACCACTTGTCGCAGATTCTCACCTTGAGCTCGGCGTCGAGACGGGCAGCCTCTGTTCTGTCAGCTCCTGTCCTCCCATACCAACACGCTGCACACTCACCGTAAGGCCTCTTGGGGACCTTGTAGGTCTTGGACTGCTTCCTGGGCGCGGCGGTCATGGCTTTTGAGTTGAAGGACAAGAAAGACGAGCTCGACAAGGTCACCTAGCTAGGGAGGGGGTCGCGAGCGCAGGCAGCAAGCGGATGCAAATGTTGACCGATATGAGATGGTGCCAAGTTTTGACCTCACCCCGGCGTTATGCGGAGAATACCACGTGCAAAGTCAGACCATCTCTCTCACCGTAGAGGCACCACATTCACCTGAAAACGTTATCGCCGACGCTCTTATCGCCGATGGATGTGAGCTTCCTGGGGTCCTTGTCGAGGTTGGACTTGAGCACGGGTTAGACCTTTCGTCCGCCAACACCAAAAGGTGAGCCCACACGCAGCGAGCACGAGCACGAGTACGGCGACGACGAGGACTTTGGCACGCAGCAAGCATACTCGACAGGCGACGACGACGGCGACCGGACGCTCTATCCTGTCTCACATCGATACATAACGACATTCGCGACTTCGACAACGCATACTTGTGCTCGTGTTGCTTGCTCTCATTGACTTGTGACATCCATCTGACTTCAGAACCGACGCCATGCCTCACTCCTTCGGTGCCCGCGCGCGTACGCGCCACATGTTCAAGCGTGGCTTCCGCCGTTAGTATCAGTGTCCGGGTGGATTGTGGGGGGAGTCTATGGAGGGCCTGTGGGAGGCGGGACTTGAGGAGGGTGTAGTTCATTGCGGCGCAAGGCCAGCATCATGAGAAGGAAAGGACATCGGATGGAGAGCGAGATGAGGGAGCTGGGCGGGAGAGACGAACTACAGTCGTGCGAGGACTCAAACTGACGGACAGAGAACGGCCCCGCTAGCATCTCGACCTACCTCAAGGTCTTCAAGGTCGGTGACATCGTCGACATTGTCGCCAACTCGTCGGAGCAGAAGGGTATGCCCCACAAGTGTGAGTATCTGTGTTCTGGCGTTGTTGGCTCCATCTGGCGCGACTTTGGCTGACCCGCAGACTACCACGGCAAGACCGGCATCGTCTTCAACGTTGCCCCCCGTGCCGTCGGTGTGATCTGCTACAAGATCGTCGGCAACCGCTACATGGAGAAGCGCGTCAACGTCCGCATCGAGCACGTTAAGCACTCCAAGTGCCGCCAGGAGTTCCTTGACCGCGTCAAGTCCAACGCTGCCAAGAAGCGCGAGGCCAAGGAGAAGGGCGAGACCGTTGTTCTCAAGCGTCTCCCTGCCCAGCCCCGTGAGGCCCGTGTTGTTTCCATCAAGAACAACGCTCCTCAGACCCTCGCCGCCCGCCCTTACGAGACCACTATCTAAGTTGGTTGTCGGTTGGAGTCGAGTGTGGTTGGGTCCTTGTACTATGAGAGATGGATCTCTTTTAGCATTATGACGAACGAGTGCCCGGATCGCGCTGGGCACCGCGAGAGATACTGATTACAACAGTATGATACAGACGAGGATGGGGCTGCAAACGAGAATGGGTGGAAGGAAGGACAACCGAAGATTGGGAAGATTGAGCTACTGACTAGTACTTGGTGCCCTTGACCATTCCCCAGCCCCTATCCACGAGAACCACCAAGTCGGGCTGTGGCATTCGGAAGCGATTGGAGATGTCACGCTCCAGCAGAGCGACGATATGGTGGAATCGAGCTGCTTTTCGTGACAGCACAAGCCGCATAGCCGAGAGTGCCATGCTGGGTGTCAGCGACGTCCTATTAAGCAGAGTATCAGCAACTGACAAGTCGAAGTCTCGTCGACGCAGATCGAAGTGTACCCCGTGCTCAGTACGAGACGCATGTAGAACGCGTGCTCGCCCAGCATTGTATGTGTACTCCACTGCCATTACCAGCCAATCTGCTGTCAGTCGAATCTAACCGGTCACCCACCATGCACTCGACGTGACCTCTCCTTGTCGAATCGTGAGGTGCCAAAGTAGTGTGGCACTTTCATCGTAGTGCACGCGAAGTTGACGAACACGTTCAGAAGCACAGTGGCTATGTCATTGTGCTGCGTGTCCAACTGATGTCAGCTGTTTACGACCCTCAATTCTCACATATGCAACATGATTGCGGTTCTCCAGTTGCCTGTGTCTGTAAGCTCTGTTGTGCCTAGAGGCCTACCTGCTGAACCAGCCAACGAAGTTAGCGCCCGGTGTACGAGCATTACGCAGAGCAAAGGATTGTCGTGTTGCTGAAAATCAGCATTGTAGCCGACGCACACTCACGAGTTGCGATTTGCCTCTCGTAGTCGATGCTCATGTCCAGGGTCTGCGTGTCGATCAAGAACCCGCAGTATGGGAAGTCTGTGGTCAGACGAATACACATACGAGTACTCACAGCATCGTCCATCGCTAGCGAGGGGTGCAACTGGGATGGCCATGCCATTCTTCGCCATCTCGAATGACAGCAACGACTTGGCATGCGATATGTGCGCCCCATACTCTGGAAACCCGCGAGACATGACGTTGACGAAACGTCGTGCCAACGACAAGTCATTAGTGATGAGGAGGAAGTCGTCAATGTATCGCAGAAGGCGCTGAGATCAGACTCCCTGTGCACTGTGTGACACCTACGCTGCCAGGCCTTCGAAGCCAAGCCAGGTGCTCCCTTTCCAACCATGAGTAGAAGAACGAGCACAGCAAGCTGCTGATCCTCGACCCTTGAGGGATGCCCGTCTTCTGTCTGTAGTACTTGTTCTCTACCTGTGACAGTCAGCTCGCATCAGATCGGCGCTGCACCTGCCACACATTATTCTGGATGTGCTCCTGCAGCAGTCTCAAGCACGTGTCTCGCGTGACTGTTCTCCACCGAGCGAGGTCTACGGCGACTGCATTGCGGAGAGGCGCTGCGAGACTCGCAGCGTGCTCGATGAATGCATTCGCAGACGCATCTGCAACAGACGCTCGGGTTTTGAATAGGCGCCGAGCAGAGCCCTGTGACGCTTTGCTCGCTGGCGGGAGGAGTAGGCAGTAATGTACTAAGTTGTAGAGCTGGTTCTGGGTCATTAGCACTGTCAGGCAGTTTGTGACGCTCACCGGTGAGAGCAGCTCGTCCACAACAGCGAGCATCTTGTCTTGCTTGATGGTGTCGAAAGCCGCCTTGATGTCCATCTTGGCGAAATACAGTCGAGGACTAGTCATTAGTCCAAGAGCTGCAGCGTACTCACAAGCTCCCATCTTCGGCCTGCAGTTCCTTCTTGAGACCGTGCAAGGGGCTGAACACCTCGTTTGTTCCGAACAGACTCGCGCCCAGCGCATCGCGCTTGTGATTCTACAGTGAGCGTACTTTGATGAGCTGCACACACCTTCTCAAAGGTCAGAACTTGGTGCAAGTCCTTCAACGCATCGTTTGCAGACATCTTGTTATCTGAGACTGATAATTGACCATCACCAGCTTTAGTTCGCTGCCATGAGCGACTCAACACCCGGAGGTGACTCACCGCACGGCGACCCAGATTGACAATGGGACGGAAACCGTTGGGCTTGGGAATGAGCCTCACGGCTGACACTCCTAGTCTGTTGTCCAGCGCAGCACGGTCGTTCTGACATCAGCCATCAAAGGCCATAGTACTCACGGGGTCAAGCTCTTTCAACAGCGCGTCCCGCAGGCCTCGCAGATGCGGTGCAGTCGAGCGAGACCAGTCATCGTGCGTGTAGAACACAGTCTCGTACCGCGTTGCAGCTGTCTCTGTGGCATAGAACGATGACTGCTGTGTGAGCTACAGAGGGAGACGGGCACTCACCCGCAACAGAGGTATGATGTACTCATTGCAGAGCCAAATAACGAAAGACTCCAGGAGATCACGGCGCTTGATGGCTTCTTGTGGTGGCACTCGTCTATCCGTTCCGACACAGACCCACTTCACATCATTGACGCGCAGATTTTGCATGAGAGAGTGAAGGTTGACTGGCTCGTGCATCTTGGCTTTGATGACAGGCCGTGTGTCTTCCATCAGCACACGAGGAGGCATATGCCACTCACTGTGTATAAGATGAGTCAGATTGTGCAAGCTACCAGCAAGATACGGCGACAACAGCTCCCGCAGTACACTTGCGATAAACCTGCACACCTTGCCGTCAACCACGACATCTAGGAACGCACCTGGCTGTGTGTGACCGGCTGTAGGTCCGGCGCAAGTTGAACCACTGGTGTTGTGTCGCTGTCGCCTGGCTCATGAAGGCCTGGGTATGCATTCTGGAGTTGTATCAGCAGGTGCTGTCATGGTACGCACGATGTCGACATCCGCCTTGGCGTCAGCGCATTCGTGGGGCCCAACTCACCAGTCTGCTCAAGCAGCGTCGCAGTATACGGCCGTAGTCGATGCGCGAATGGCGAGCAATGACTTCTCGTATTGCCCCTAACATGGATTCGACACGCTCTTGACTCCCTCGAAACTTTCTGTCACCGCCTGAAGTACTCAACAGTGAAGGGAAAATGGTGCTCAGCAACTCTGCGCAGGCAGAGTTAGAAGCAGTGCTCCCAGGAGACACCTTCAGCCTGTTCAGGATGTCTACGGTATCAAATAACGTCCTGCACTCATACTCACGACTGGGTGGAAGACCGTACACCAGGCAGCCTTGGGCTGTCCGTGATGGTCGACCATAGTACATGTGCTTGCGATTCACAATGAGCGCTGCGGGGATACTTTCATTAGCACAAACAAGGTAGCGACTTACGTTGTCCTCTTGGGCCGAGCTGAAGCCAACGTTGTGCGTTGCCTTTTGCGCTTTGACGACTGCTCACCTGAGGCATCGGCGCCCCTCTTATGCTTGGTTTTCGGACGGCCTTGAGTAAAACGAGCGTGGTCGTACAGTTCAAATATCGGCGGACCACAGAGCTGGACGAAGCAGTTGTTCCCAAGAGCTAGGAACAGCGATGTGGTGAGGAACAGATGCCTGAACCTCTCGTCTCCGAGGCTGTAGGGGTCAGCCCGCGCATGGTAACACGACTCACCGGGAACGTAGGACTCGCCAAGGTTGCTGATGCAGCACAAAGCTGGCACTCCAAGCGTGGCGTACCTCCACAGCCGGCCGTGCAACGTTCACTGTGGCTCCCGAGATCTATGAAGTCAGCCTCGTGCAACACAGCGCATACCTTTGTTCCCAGTGTCATAGTATCTCGCTCGCCCTTCCTCGCCAGCTCCTGCAGAATGCGGTCGATAACCTCTTGCTGCTTCCCCTCAATTTCATCTGAATTGATGCTCGACAATGGCGCTGCATCCAGCCTCGGTGCACATATTGTTGTCGCCAGAAGGCGCTTGTACTCGTCCGGATCAGAGTGGTACACCAAGGGGTCACCGATTTGACTGTTCACATAGTCCTGCAATGTCCATAATATCGAGTAGTAGGCGGATAGCGTCTTGTGTCGAACAGGCTTCAACCCAGAGACCGTATGGGTCGCATCTGGCGACTCCATGTCAGCTCTGGGTCTCTGGGCAGTTGTTGCAGCAATATGAAGTCGAGTGACCGCGGGGTGGGGACGCGACTGATCTTCGGTGGAGTGCCTGACATTGCCTCCGTCTGCCTGATATGGTTGTTTGGTTCCTGCGCGTGATATGTAAACACTTCAGACTGTCGTCTCCACTAGCATAGTTGGTCGCTGTGCTCGAGTACAGACCTCATTCGTAAGAAGATGATGCTTCGAGGATCAGCAGAGTGAAGGGTGAGTGCAGAGCGGAAGGTTTCAAGAGCAGGAGTCTGGCTGATGGCTCTATCATGAGTTATTCACGACTGTTCTGTGTTCGATTGATGATGTGCCACAAGTAATGTACAATCTATCTTAACGCTGACTTTAAAACTTGAATGGAAAGTATGGTCTTACCGGTCTTATGTGTTGGCCTGTGCGAGCAAGTAGATGAGGAGTTGAATCGTTACTTCCAGAGGGGCCGACTCTCCTCATCTGTCACTTTAATTACCTGCCGCTCCACTCCGTTGTCTTACTATACACTACACTGCATCGAGCAAAGTCCACTGGAGATCATCGCTGTCGTGGCTCTAGCATGCATATGCTCTTGACGGGGATATTGCTTCAGCGCTTCATATGAGTAAGTGAACTGATCCTCATGACTACATGACCTGCATTTCGCGCCAACTTCCCCTGCCAGTCGCGGCGAGGTCAATAATCGCTACAATAATCAAGCATCATATATGTCATGCCATTCATGGTCTGCTGTATATAACATATCCAGGGTTATATGCTTGCCGGGTGGCTGGCTGATGAGCACCCACGCTCCACAGCAGAGCTAGCAGAGTCGCTCAGCAGGATTGTTGTGGCGTGCCCTGAAACTGTCGACTGACATGTCCCATCTGAAGAACCTCACTCGTTCTGTTCCCTCATCAACAGACATAACATCAATATGCCGAGTATCTGACTGCATCTCGCTCCCACTGTACTGTCCTGCATGTCCTGACCTCCTGCAGCTTGAGCATGGCGTCGTATGCCAGCCATCGTTGACGGGCGCGGGGCTGCGGAGCATAGCAAAGCAGGAATAACTCACTGAGCTAGTAGTATGAGATCTCCTCTGCCGCCCCGCATCTGGAGACAGGTTGTGGCTTCTCGCCGCACTCGCTCCAGCGCGCATGCATGAATCGCGATTTTGACTCTTCTCTTCTTCTAACGACACACTCGTTCACCATCATCCACGTCGTGCTGTCTCAGTCGGCTGGCCGCTGAGCTCTCGATACCTCTCCCTCCTCTCCTCATCACCTCCGCTGCTCTCCTCGACCGAACATCTCTAACCCTCCTCGACTCTGGCAGTCGCACCGAACACTTCTCACGACCTCCTCCAACCCCGCAGCATTTGACATGCGCCTCTCCATCCTCGCCGCTACTCTCGCGATCCTGGCTGTGCCAGCGACTGCTGCGCCACACAAGGTCGGACGATGTGTGGCCAAGGCCTCGCGAGGGCTGTCGAGTGCCTCTGCCTCGTCTGGCTCACTGGCTGAGTCGTCGAGTGCTCTCTCCGAGACGCCTTCTGCCTCTCAACTACCGTCACCATCGGCAGACTCGTCTGCGTCTGCATCCGCCTCAGAGGCAACGCCTTCACCCTCATCCTCGGCTGAGGCATCGTCCTCCGACACTCCATCGCCATCCGAGACCACCGAAGAGCCATCGTCCACGTCCGATGCCTCTCCCTCGTCGACAACTGAGGCCGAACCGTCACCCACGACGTCTGATGACCCCCAGCCAACCAGCTCAGGAGGACCGCTCGTCGCCCCAGAGGACAAGGCAGATGGCAGCTCGGAGGCCTTCCGTGATCAGATCCTGCAACTGCACAACGACCTCCGAGCGCAGTACAACTCGTCCAACCTGGTCTGGGACCAGAAGCTGGCCGATTCGTCCGCCGCCTGGGTCGACCAGTGCAACTTTGGCTCCTCGGGGACTCCGTACACTAGCGAGAACATTGCTGCCGGACAGGGCAGCAACCTCCTCCCCTACCTCTTCCAACAGTGGGCACAAGAAAGGGATAGCTACGACATGGCGAACCCGGGCCTGACGGGGTTGCGGGGTGCCGTTGTCGGCCACTTCACGCAGATTGTATGGAAGTCGACCACCAACCTCGGCTGTGCATGGAAGGCATGCCCTGCTGGCAAAATCCAGCCTGGGTGGACGAACACGGCGACGTACCTTGTGTGCCAGTACTCACCTCCTGGAAACTATGCGCCAGGCGGCGATGCCACTAAGCAGGTGTTCTGCGACAACGTTGGCTGCAACGACGACGTCCGCAAGAGTCTCCCACCGCCTGACTCTGTGCAGGGGTTCACCCCGGCATGACAAAGAGGCAGCTCCGTTTCCATACCATGTTAGATAACCACATACGTATATAGTACAGTACAGCAGCTCGTGCTGCAACGCTCATAATGCAATTCATGACATTTTGCCGACTCCTGTGCGAGAATCGGTGGTCTACTTTCAAGTCCAATTGTGACTGCCAAACCACGGCCCAACAGATGGAGCAGAATTGCCTTCAGTCCGCAGTTCCCTTCATTCATGCTTTGCCTGTCAACACAATTTGATGCTTGAAGCTTCACAACTAACGAACGTGATGCTCGATGTACGAAGATCACACACGTGCAGAAAACCGACCTACAAGCCAAGAGATGACACGGCGATGACCGGTGATTTGGCCGTGATCACCTCTCCTCGGCAACCCCAGCTCCTTGCAATCCTCATCGCTTTTACGCAAATCATCTTGGCTCCCCAGCTACCACATGCAGGGGCCTGAGCCTCTCCCAGTGGTACAAGAGCTAAAAGCCCACCCGCCATGGGCAGAGGTCTCTCACCCCCATGAAGCACTCCGAACACGTAGCACCCGGCATAAGCTCACTCGGCAGGCAGTCATGTTCATTCTGGCTACACTCTCTCTCCTCCTCTGGTCACGATCTGGCTTGGCCGGCTCTGTGCCCAGCCTGCGTCGTAATGACAACGACCCTTACGGCGGCAAGACGCTCTCTCCGTCCAATGTCACTGTCTTGCCCGGCATCTTCGTCCAGGACGACCCCAGCTTCAACGAGACTGGTTACGACACGCTGAAGGACAGCTTCGGGCTCTTGGACAAGAGCGAGGACAGGTGGAAGAACTTTACAGAGTGAGAGAGAAGTAAAACGTTGCCTGACACTAGGTATATCACAAAGCTGAACCGCGAAGCAGACGAGCACACCACCTACAAGGTGATCTACATCGCCCGCCATGGCCAGGGGTACCACAACGTCGCTGAGAGCCTGTACGGCACCCCGGCGTGGAACTGCTACTGGTCTTTGCAGACAACGGATGGAAACATCACATGGGGGCCTGACCCGCTTGTGACGCCTCTGGGTGAGGAGCAAGCAGCCGCCAATAACGCAGGCTGGAAGGAGCAGATCAAAGCCGGCGTCCCTCTCCCTCAGGTGCTGTACTCGTCACCGATGCGCCGATCTGCATCTACGTTGGAGATTACATGGCGTGACATCCTGCTCGACAAGGGCCAAAAGCCCATCATCAGGGAGGCATTCCGCGAGGTCATAGGTCTGCACACCTGCGATGAGAGGAGCAACAAGTCTGTCCTGCAGGAGGCGTACCGTGGGTGACACGAGTAGCGTTGTACTGACAGCAGCGGGCTGGGAGTACGAGCCCTCGTTCAACGAGCACGATCTGCTCTGGGACCCGGTCTATCAAGAGACAGGGAGCCAACAAGCTCTGCGTCTCCGCCTGGCAATCAACGAGCTCTTCGCGACTGACCCTCGAACGTTCATCAGCATCACGGCCCACTCCGGTGTCATTAACGCCTTCTTCAGAGCTATAGGACACCGGAGCTTCAAAGTCCAGACTGGCGGTCTGGTGCCCGTTGTTGTGAGCAGTGTGTGTGCTACCGCGCTGACGAGCAGATCAAGGCCGTCTCCTATCCTGAGGCGACATACGCCCCCATCACGAAGGGTCAGAGCGCTATTGCGCCTCTTTGTACTGCCGATCCTGTGCCATCTAGTGTCAAGCCGCCAGTCAGTGTCACTGTACAGCCGACGTGGTATCCGTCGTGCACGGCGACAGAGGCGAAAGAGTGCTCGAGCAGTGTGACTGGGACATGGGCTGGTGCTGCGGCTTCGACTCCAGCGGCCACTCTGTCCTCATGACGGAATATATGAACAATGAAGGCTTTCTATCCCAAACGGCTCTATAGTTGCATATTATCTCTATGTCAGGACCGTGTCTCAAGCAGCAATGGAACAGTGCATAGCCAGAAGTCAGTAACCCTGTCCCGCACTGTCAATGAGACAAACGGTGGGCATGTCGGTTGTCAGTGTTCGGAATGTCGGCTACTTTGGTGGACGGACCGGCAGTTGCCGTCCTCGAACTTTTGGAAACATCTCCACTTCTGCTACTCCTCAATTGCACACAGGCATGTTTTCGAGACTAGCTGTACCCAAGGCTGGAGCCTGGCAGTTGCTGCGAGGCACTCGTCTGCTAACGTCTCAAGCCTCCTCTGCCTCGCCCACATCACAGCCTGCAGCGAGTACCGACCAGGCCACCAACCTGTCAGAAAGAGTTGCCCGCTCGAGTCAATACAAGGCCTTCCAAGGTAGTCACACTCCTTGAAGTTCTATCTGATGCATCAGAGACGCAAGACGCACGTCCGCCCTTCCCGGACGACACTGGGTTTACCCTCACGCAGTCGCCACAGCCCGCTCTCAAGCCAGGTCTCAATGACAGAGTGAGTAGCAGCTCCAAAGCAGTTGGAGGGAGACGATCTGACTGCAGCGTGCTGGCGAGGCCTTTGAGCCGTCCACAGCAGTATGGCGCTCCATAGACCCCAAGGACGCCAAGAGGCGAGACATCTACAAGGCATGTGAAGACGTGCGCACTTCGCTGACAGGACCAGCTGATGATATCTGCGATCTCACCTAGGCCGATAGCACTCGTCTCAACCATCAGCAAGGAGGGCGTGCACAACGTAGGAAGCGAGAACGACGTCACTAATGCACAGCTTGCACCTATGTCGTGGTTCAACATGGTCGCGCACGACCCGCCGACAGTCATGCTGTCTATACAGTGCAAGCCGGGCTCGAGACTGAAAGGTAATCGTTATAATCGAGCTGTACTGACCACTTTCAGACTCGAACGAGAACATCAAATACAGTCGCGAGTTCTGTATCAGCTCAACGTCGGAGCCGTACGTCGAGTCGGCCAATATGGCGTCCATCGATGCTCCACCGGAGATCGATGAGTGGGATCTGGCGAAGCTGACGAAACGCAAGTCTGAGTGAGTCTGATGTTGAGAGTGTGATAGCTGATGTGAGAATGGTGAAGCCCCCACATGTTGCGGAAGCTGCGTTCTCGATGGAGTGCGAACTGAGCCACTGGCACGAGGTGCGAAATGATGCTGGGGACCTGACATACACCGTTGTGCTAGGTCGTGTTCGGAGGTTCCATGTCGTAAGTGGGCAGCGTTCGATTGAGCCCTAAATGAGCAGAAAGAGTCGTTCCTCGATGCTGAGGACCACTTCAAGATCGATCCGGGCAAGCTGCAGCCTGTCTCGAGGCTTGGTGGTATCGCGTATGGCCGGACAACAGCGTGAGTTGCCGGCTGGGCGTGGCGCTGCGCTGACAGCAGGGGGTATGAGATTATGCGGATTCCTTGGAACCCGAAGTAGCGATACTCGCCAAGGTGCCAAGGTGGGGAGATAGACGTTGTACTGATGGAGTGATAGGTCGGTCCGGATGACGTGTGGGCAGTCATGATCAGCTGTCTGTAGACACTTCCGTAGCGCCGACTTGCTTGCCCATCGCCCACACTGTAGTAGATGACATTGCATGAAGATAGCTGCGTATGTATCGGCTTTCATTCGAGCAGCGCCGTACCCATTGTTTGTACGACGCGTACCTGTTGCGCCTCGGCTACAAGCCATCGGTAGAGGCGTAGACGATAAGATCGATAAGAGATGAATGCTTTGATGTAGTAGCCGCGTGGTGGAGAACACGGAAGTGGCCGATGTATAAGGGTATCTGCACGCGTCACAAGATCAACTTTTGGCGGCGTGAATGTGAACCCCGATCGCGTCGGCGATGGCTATCGCACCTTCGCCTTGCGTTCGCACTCACACCGCCTCCTCTTATATCAGACAGCACTTGTTCGACTCATATCACAGCCTGCACAGTACCCTCACAGCTTACTCTCGAAAAGCGCTTGCATCTGCATAGATAGAGCGCTTCGACCACTTGACCAAATCAAACCTCCGGGCAGTTTAGCACCTCCTCAATCCTCTTATCTCTGCGACTTCCGACACAATGTCTGTCAAGGTCGGCAACAACCTCTCTCAGTATGGCGAGAACATCATCGTCCTTCCTCCCACTGCACAGCTGCAGGCGCTCCTGACTGTCATTCGTGACGAGAAGACTGGACGGTGCGTTGCGATGAAGTTCACATCTGGGTGACAAATTTGCTGACATGAATATAGTGGCGACTTCGTCTTGTGAGGCTGTGATGGGGACGCAACTGAGACGCAGCTACTCTGACCGTATCATCCGTCTGCTGGTCGAGGAGGGTGAGTGCTGCTGTGACATGTAACATGCATGGCAACAGGAGCGTGCGGTCACGCGACTAGGTCTGGTCGAATAAGCTTCTGACGTCCACAGGCCTGAACCACCTGCCCGTTGTGCCCACAACTGTGCAAACACCCACAGGTGTCAGTTTCGATGGAGTCAACTTTGAGGGAAGGATTTGTGGTGTCTCGATTATGCGTGGTGAGTTCCAAAGTACAAGACCAATGAAGCTGACATTCAGCTGGAGAGGTGAGCTCAGCTTGATATATACGAGGACCCGCGCAATACTGAACGATCCCAGGCAATGGAGGCTGGTTTGCGTGACTGCTGCCGTTCTGGTGAGTACTACTAGGTTACTGTCCAAAGCCTAATGCTGACGCATCAGTCCGCATTGGAAAGGTACGAGCTATTGTGTGCTGTTGCACCAAAACCCCCATCTTGACGTGCTGACCACTCGGGTCCTCCCGATATAGATTCTGATCCAACGTGTACGTACCTACCCTCTGACCCAGTGTGAGGACTGCTCTGACATATAAGGACGAGGAAACCTGCCAGCCCAAGCTCTTCGTACGTATTGCAACATCGGTGAATTTCAGTCACTGATGTTGCCAGTACGCCAAGATCCCGGAAGACATCGCCAACCGCTATGTCCTGCTCCTTGACCCCATGCTCGGTGAGTACCACCCTTTATCACCATCTCTTGCATCGCACCGCTTCGATGCACCATGTGTTCACTTGCACTCCTAGCGCCTTGGCCACCTGTTGGCTTTCAGTCCGTCGCTGACATTCGCAGCCACCGGTGGCTCGTGCCTCAAGGCGATTGAGGTCCTCATCGAGCAGGGCGTCAAAGAGGAGCGCATCCTCTTCCTCAATCTCGTGAGTAACCTGCAATTGCTCTATGCACAGTGATTGACTGAAGATCGCTTCGCCAGAAGGCATCAAAAATGTCACTGAGAAGTTCCCCAAGATGCGCGTTGTGAGTAAACACGTCTCCTTTCCCTTTGCAGGGCCTGCCGTTCTGCCATGCCATGCCATGCCATGCCCATGGGCGTTTTCTCAAGCTCATACTCAGATCACCGCTTGGGTCGACGAGGGCCTCGACTCCAAGAGCTACATTACCCCTGGTCTTGGTGACTTCGGAGACCGGTGAGTGTCATCATACCTGTGCGCGAGGCCTAGCTAACTCTCAGTTACTTCCTTTGAGCACAATAAACATTCGTAGACAGGGACATGCGAGGGATAACAATGGACTCGTTGTGTGCAGAGTGCATGGAGTTGATGAGGTGCAGACGAGTAGAGAGTTGCTGGAGTGAGGTGCAGACGATCAGAAGTGAGGATGCCAGGCCAAGGTGGTAATCCGCCACACTGCCGGTGATTTCCCACGCACGTGACCATCGGTTATTTTGGTCCCGTCCCATCTATGGTGGGCGTCCGACTGCGCTGCTTTTCCAGGTAGTCAAGAAAGAACGGCGGGGATATCACTTCAACACAACTATCTCTTCCATCCACCTCGAATTCCATCAACTCGTGAGTCCAGGGCCTACAAAGCGCTCGCGAAGCAGCGTGATCGGTCGACAACAACATCGAAGCTGGTGATTGGCAACCTCCGCTACCAATCTTGCCCGCCACTGAGAAGCTTGTGCTGACACTATCGTTGAAAATTTGCCTGACTTCGCTGTTCCGCTCTTCAACATCCAGATAACCAAAATCAACATGTACGGCGCTCCTCGTTCTGGAAACTGCTTCAACTGTGGCCAGCGTGCGTAGAGGTGTGGTGTGTGGGCGGCTGTGATGTGGGGACTTGATTGATCCCTACAAAATCTTGAGACTGCAGGGAGTGGCAAATTTGCACTCTTCCCTGCGTCGTCTGGTGTCTGTGACGGTGTGTGGTGGGGAGATGTGTACGGATGGGCGAGCGAGCGCGATGGCGTAGAGCGAGCTGTTAGCATCTATACATACCTTGTCTACCTATCTGTCCCTGCTGCGCACTGACGTGTGCTTGTGACTGGTCACCGTCTCGCGCAGTGAAAGCAGCGCTCTGGGTCATCCCATCGTCGCTGCTCCTCACGAAAATGCGTGTTGTGCAACCACAAAAAGCGTGACCAGAACACAGCGCACCGTGCAAGGGTAAACATGCAATGTCATTCATTTCCTCATCGTGTCATAATACAGCCGCCCAGGCAGTCCTGCGTATCATGAACATACTGACTTTTTTTCAGCCGGCCACATCGCCCAGGTTTGCCCTGACGTGAGCATAAGCACTTCATGAGATGAAGGCAGAACTTGTGATCTAACCCCAGGCTGGTGTCCCCACCTGCTACTCCTGTGGCCAGGCTGGTCACCTCTCGCGCGAGTGCCCCCAGCCCAAGCCTAAGGCTTGCTACACCTGCGGCCAGGAGGGCCACCTTTCCTCCGCTTGCCCCCAGGGCCCCGCTGCTGGCGGTGCTGGCTTCGGTGGTGCCGGTGGTGCCGGTGGCGAGTGCTACCGCTGCGGCAAGCCCGGCCACATTGCCCGTCTCTGCCCCGAGTCTGGTGACAGCGCCGGCGGCTTCGGTGGTTACAACGCTGGTGGCCAGGGCGGCTTCGGCGGTGGCTTCGGCTCCAAGTCTTGCTACGTAAGTCAAAAAGTCAAGATGGAAGCTTACAACAGACCTGCGGTGGTGTCGGCCACATCTCGCGCGACTGCCCCTCTGGTGGTGCCCGTGGCTTCGGCGGCTCGGGTGGCGGCAGCGGCTTTGGCGGTGCCCGCAAGTGCTACAACTGCGGCCAGGACGGCCACATCTCTCGCGAGTGCCCCCAGGAGCAGGGCCGCACTGTAAGCTACTATACATTTCTCATTGCTGACAACAGTGCTACGGCTGCGGTCAGGTCGGCCACATCAGCGCCAACTGCCCCAGCAGCGCTGCGCCCGACGCCCCTGCTGCTTAAGCTGGCTTGAGCTGCTGGTCGTGTCCCCCCCCCCTTGTCACAATATCTTTTCCCCAATCAAGCAGTCCATTCCGTGTGTTTCCCATCTTAGTCCGTCCGTTGTCGCCTAGGCGCTCGTACACCTGTATATCTCCTTGGAGCCAGAAGGGAGGAGTAGTGGCGTGATGAAGAGTGAAGCAGAATGGTGCAGATGTGTTGACGAAGTGGTTTACGAGAGTGTGGTTGACGAGTTGACGGGTGTGTGCTTGTTGAGTTGACGAGAGTGCAGTTGACGTGTTGACGAGAGTGTCGTTGTTGTGTTCTTGACGAGTTGACGAGTTGACGAATGGAATGACGAAGTCGATAGAGCTCGACATCGATAAGTAAGTAGACATGGAGCTACTGTATCTCTAGCATCTGTGACAACAAACACAGCATCAGATGTACATCACAACGTCTATGTATGTATCATGACTAGTCGGTATCCATCTTGTCGTTCTTCTCCTTCTCTTCCTTTGACACGTCACGTAGGGCAGCAAGGAAGCTGCGCAGATTCCACACACCATTTTCGGTGTGTGCCCACGGCACCATCGAGTCCGGGAGGTTTCCATTCCTCAGAGCCATCTCCAGACTGCCGACGGCGTCGCGGAACTGTGGAGTGCCAACAACGCGTTCCAGTCCTTCTGGCGATGACGGACTGACGCCACCAGGCAGCTCGAGGTCGGGGGGCATGTGCTCGCCCAACTGACTCGCCAGCTCGGGACGCTCGCGCAGGAGGCGCCCGACCGTCTCGGGAGTTAGAATATCAGCCAGGGACGCCTCCTCCTCGTCCGGGATGGGGAGGTTGTTGTCAGCCCACTGAAACAGGAGGCGAGCCATGTCCTCGTGCTGCTTCGACGAGCCCGCTGCAGTGCTGCCAGCGCTGGGTTTCTGGGGCGCTCCCGGCACTTCAGCGCGAGAAGTGGCAGGCGTGGCAGTCGCAGCCGACGAGGCAGACGAGGCAGCAGCACCGCTTGAGGAAGCAGCATCGGCAGAAGTAGAGGTACCGCCCTCAGTGGAAGCCGAGCCAGCGGAGGGGACACGGTGGGACTCCTCGATAGGAGCGGAGCCGGGTCTGTCGTCAGCAACAGCCACAGTGAGAATCCTTGGCCTGGAACGGCCGGCCTTTTTCCTATCACTCACGTGTACGACGGGTCCTGGAGCAGAGCGTTGATGTCTGTAGTCGCACGCCAGTCTGCCTCTCCCAGTGTGCCGCGTTGCAACCAGAACTGTGGTCAGCCACGAGTCAGCAGCCTCGCGTACGAAGTGGACCTGGTTCGAGCTATTGAACTTGAGCACGAATGAGCGTCCCGTAGGGTCCTTGGTCACGCGCTCGAAAGTCGCCTCGCCAGGGAAGATGAGTAGTTCCTGCCATCAGTTAGAGCCAGGAGCCAACCTCACATCCTCGGCGGTGTTCGTCTCCTTGTTGCGCCAAACTACCATTAGTCGTGAGGATACGAAGCCACCTACTGAAGTTGACGATCTCCTGGTCCAGGTTGATTTCGATGACACCCTTTTCAGGCTGCGGGTCCACCCACTTGGCCGAGTCGGTGCGGCGGTATGATCGTCCTGCTGGGAGATAGAGTATGGACATGGTGCTTGGTGACTTTGCGTCTTTCGAACAGTGTTTAACAAGGTGGTTCTAACGTCAGCGTCGGTTCTCATATGTGGGGGGTTGAAATAAACCTCCGCCTGGAGACTACTGATACTCGGATATCAAAACAAATCGAGCGCCTGCGTCCACAGTATCAACAACGACAACCTCTACCACTTCAGACTCAGAGCGACTGCTCAAGCATTATGCCAAACCATCCGCTCCGCCGCGTGTCGACGGGGTCTCTGTCTTCTTTAGCGCGCAGTCAAGATCTGAATAGCTCGACTGCCTCTGGCCTCGACTTTCTAGCCGGTGCTCTGACCGACTTCGCGGATGAGGCGGCAACATTGAACACGAGCATGCAGCGGTTGGGCGACCTGCATGATGCCCTTGACCAGTTCAACGAGGGTTTTGCGGCGTATCTGTACGCTCTGAAGATGAACGCCTTCTGCGTCGAGTGGCCGGAGGCTCCAGATCCGATATCGTGGGCCAGGTTACCGGAGCTGAATGGTACAGTCTTGGCACTGATGTGACTGACTTGCAGCGACTGCTCTACAGACAGAACAGGCTATGGAGCCAAAACAGAGCCAGCGACCGCTCTTGGAAGAACCGGCATCTCCCACGCCTGTCAACGTTGCTGATATGACATACGCAACCGTGTATTCTGCGCCAGACGATGACGAGCCGCCCAAACGGGCTGCTCCTGTTCGCAAGCCGCCACCGAAACGTAATCTGGCTGCAAAGAAGAAGCGTGATATGCAGATCTCGCAGATCATCGACACCCAGTTACCGCTCGAATACAGGGGAGGGGATATCGTGGGTTTCGGAACGAAAGAACGCTGCTGACTGTCAGGACTCTCGATTACATATGGAGCAGGTCATCAGTAAACTCATGGACAATGAAGAAGGTTGTGCCAGTGAGTGCGGCGCTTGCGACTAGCATGCTCACGTTACCAGTTGGACAGCTTACAGGACCTACTCTTCCCCACCCGAGAGCGAACAAGTGCCTCATCGCACTTGTGGCTAAGAAGCTGGTGCTGAAATCGTCGGCACAGGTGAGATCAGTGCTCGTAACTAGCTGACGGTAAGGGCAAGACGATATATCGCTGGGTCGGCCAGTGAGCAGGATATCGCTGCAGACGGCAACTGTTATCTGTCAGCGAACAGGCATGCAGCACAGTCCGTACAGGACAGCCAATGTACCACCTGTCGGCATGGTACGCAACAATCTGTCCGCCTTCGAAGGACCGTGGTCAAGTCGGCCGAACAGCAGCACCTGTTGTACTGCTGGAGTATCCTGTACGGATCATACGCGCATCGAGAGTCACGCCTACTCCACTGCTTGCACGCACTGACTCACACGACCACGGTCGCCATTAGCGGCCCAGACGACCAATGCATGTTGTATAGTATACAATCTACTTTCCATCCTTCCCATCCTTCTCGTCCTTGTTCTCCTCCTTTGCACGCTTCACATCCTCAGCCTTGACACCCGCTGCCTCCGCAGCTGCCTCGTTCTTCTTCTCCTCCGGTGACTTGGAGTCGTCAATCTCCTGCTGAGCATTGGCGATGCGATTGTCGATGAGGTTATGCAAGGCAATGACAGTACGGATGATAAGGCCTAGATAGACCATGATATTCTGGTCGTTGACCTGAACGCGGAATGCCTTGCCGAGGTCGACATCGCCGCCGAGTTGTGGAAGGAGACCAACGATCTCTTGCACCTGGTAGATGATCTGATGGTTCACTGGCATCTTGCCCTTGCGCACGTCGTTGAGATATTCGGAGATTTCGAGAAGTCGGGAGTGCAACCCACGCAGGGACTCCAGCTGCGACGAGACGCGGTTGGACAAAGTTTGTGTGGTGAGGAGAGAGCTGGACGCTGCTGCTCCCGAATTGGATACGTCCCGCAGCAGGTGCTCCACTCCGATCTCTTCTGCTTCCTCCGCTTCGATAACTGTCGGAACGTGGGTGAACGTCCTCTGAGTCGCCGTACCGTCATCACGGATCTCCTCCACTGCAAAGTACGCGTCTGTCGGGATACCTGTGTCACCACGTCCACCGTGGGCCCGGACGTCCACGATAACCATGACTGGCCGCGGGCAGAATCGCTTGAACAGTTCGGTGATCTCCATGTCTGATGATCGCAGACGGGGTCCAGTGTGGTAGAAACCTATTGGGCGCTCCTTCGCTGAAGGGTAAGCACTAGAACACACACCCTAGCTTTGTGGTGCCGCAGGACTCACCATTGACTTTCCTGAACATGCGCCACATCTCCTCTACATAGTCAAGGTCCAGGAAGAATGTCTTCGGATCCCGCTCGTCCTCCTCGAACGGCACCGCGAATCTGAAGTAGCGCAAGGTAGGGCGTAGATAATGCAGTCGACACAGATGAACGTTGGTCGTATGGAGAGGCGAGTCCCATGTCAGCGGATGATCACTTCTCATTGCAACACCACTCACGAGTTGGCAACATTGATAGTCTTGCCATCGTCTTGTCCTAACAACACACCCAGAACGCGCTTCTTGTTCGGAAGTGGGACTCGAGAGGCATGGTCAACCACTGAGAGTAGGACGAGGGGGTGTATAACACTGTTGTTAGTAAGTAAACTCCAGGCATAGCTATCAAGACGTCACAGCTGAGCGCTCCGGAGTTACTCACACAGTCGTTGCAGAGAGCTCGTTCACCTGCTGTCAGCTAGTGCTTGCTATAATCCTCCTGTCCTGCTCACCTGAGCTGAAGTGAGTCCTGGCATCGTGCTCCTCTCTTGTTTGTAGAGTATTGATGTTTCTTTGGACAGTGCATGTAGAGTGGACAAGTTCAACGCGTCACCGTCGAAATGACCACTGCCACATCGACCACGTGGCGGCCACGGTAAAACGCCGTGAGCTTCAGTCCTCCAGTCAGTAGGTTATAGTGAGCGCCTTCCTAGCTAGAAGTTGATTCTTCATACAAAGCTGATGCACCTGCGCTCCGACTGTTCGGATTGACCTGGGAACTCCTATGGATGGAAAAGCTGTATCGGTGTGGTGTTGGAAGCAAGAAGTGATAGAACAGCCTGAGGTTTAACAGGCCGTCTACCACTGCCTTCAATATCACGACGAGCTCCCCTGAGCGCACACATGTGCCAATCAATAAAACAACTCTCAAATGTCGACGACGAGATGCCCTACGAAGACACCTGTTGCAAGTACACTCTGATATGGGTGTCATTGACGCAGTGCAGGGTCAAGATAAGTTGCCCTGCTTGGAACACTCTTCATGCCGAGTATGGTGACATCCCTGATACAATACAGCTTCTGACATCTACAGTTCACGTGAACTAACTGTCAGCACTTTCCAGTATATTGGCTCATGAATTTGAACTCACAGTTGCAAGGTAGCTCTCTGCCACGATACGCGCTCGCGCATTAAGCGACAGCTTCATTTCCGATATCTCCTTGTCCACGTCCTCCATGAATTGGATAACAAAGTCGACAAGCTTGTGCTTGAGCATTGTCTCGGTGTGGAAGTTGGTGATCAGGAAGGAGATGTCGTAACCCTGTGATATGAAGAGAACAAGCAGCAGTATGACAGCCAGCGTCATAGACGACAGATGACCGGACAGGCATGAAGACGCAAGCGAGTGGTCGAGTAACATTGACAGATGAGACGACATACCAGGTGCCATGTAGCAGGAACGCGTCGGTCAGCACATTGCTCCTCCATGTTCGATATCGAAACTCACAGGTAGTGGCCGGCGTCGGAGGATCACAAAGCCTTCGGCACGCATCATCATAAACCGGGTGAACTTGTGGCACAGGATCGTCTCAATGTCATCCGCCTGCTTGATTGCAATGGATACGCGAACAGAGTTGATAGATGGCTCGATGAGCACCTTCTCGGACTCGTTACGGGCGATCACCAGCGGACGGAGGAGCACCTCAGGCGTCTTACTGTTGGAGTCAGCGACAGCCGCAACACTGATCTTACTTGGCCTCAACCTCTGGCTTGTTATGCCTCTCAACAACCTGCGAGGAGAAGTTCTCCATCGTCAGAGCCGCCGTCAGCGACACCCGGACGGCATTGAGGTAGGGACGGAGGGTGTTGGACTGCAAGGTCAGGAGGACACAGGGTCAAATGCTCACCATATTGAACAGCGAATACCTGTACGAAGTTTGTCTATAATGAGCCTCCTCACTGCAGAAGCCCCCCAGCGAATGCCTTGCTTGTGCAGGAGAGCGTTTCGGCTGATGATACTCAAGTCGTGGTAGATGTCTGTATACTCGTCCACGACGTTGGATGTGTCGTCACAGCCACCCACCTTCGTGCCTCCACCCGGCTCTGCCCACGCGAGTGCCACTCGTGCCTATTACCGTATTCTCCGTTCGTCAGCTGTATTCACCTTGCTGATGTTGTTGAGATCGATGCTACTGTACACTCTCAACACACCATATCTCACATCTCTACACATCTACACACTCTGTTGGTCCCACAAGGGCTGGTCGACTGCAACGAACGCCTGGCATCGTACTACTTACCCATCATCATTATTTTGTGACGACTGTTGACCCCCACTCAGATTATCGACCTGCCTGCCCCTGAACGCTATTCTTACCTAGCCTCTAACGTGAACTGAGCTCCTCGACCTGGTAAGCTGGCACCTCTCTATTGATTGTCTAACAATCGCTGACGTTCCCCTGCAGTGACTGCATATTCATACTCAATTGCGAGATGAGTGGCCACTACAATGCCGGCGGCGGCGGGTACCCACCACATCGGACTGGCTACTCTCCGAATGTGCCCAGCTATGGCGATCCAATCTACCGCGGACAGGTGCCACCCAGGCCACCAGCTAGCTTCCCTCCTTTCCCTCCCCCTCCGTTCAGTGCACCGCCGCAACAGTCGTCTCATTTCCGTTCCCCGTACGACGAGTACAACCCCAGTGCCTCCGGCTCGTTGTCGAGCCGCTCGTACGAGGATAATCGGCGCTCAATGGACCAGGACGTGTACGACCCTTACCAGCCATCAGCATACGATCCGGGCGCACCTTCAATGCGTGCGTCTGCGCCTTACCAGTCGCCAAAGTCACACACACCGCCCGCAGCATATACGAGTCGTCCTCCCATGCGCCAGGGGAGCGAACCGCAGCGACACGATCTGCCACTTCTAACAGCACCAACCATCACATCGATTGGCAACTATAACGCGACTGTGTACACGTTACCGCAAAGTCACCTTCCCATCACCAAGTATGCGACAGTGAGCCCGGGCGATGCGGTCGACGTCCATCGTGCTCTGTGCCAGACGGGTAAGACAAAGTCCGTTTGGTATGCAGAGGCGAACACACGAGCTGGAGAGGGCTGGGGTTCCGCAGTGGAGTGGGTTCTCGAGACAGGCATGTCCGGTGCCAAGCTCCGCACATGTGTGCACGACGCCGACGCCCTTGGGACCGAGCTTGCAGTGATCAACAAGGCAGTGGAAGGTTTCCGCGACCAGCTGCAGCTTTCTGTGCGCAACCAGAAGCCCATGTCCCACGAATTTGTGCTGTTCACCAGCTCTGTAGCAGCTTTGGTGAGCATCGACACGTCATCTCGACCGGAAAGCCTCTACTTCTGCCGTTTGTGGCGGGAGATCTGCACCGACTATCTGCAAGCACACATGACGCTCGTCCACCTGCCGAAGGGAAGTGACGTGGAGGGCCAGACGCTCGCGGAAAGGATTGCGAATGTTGCTGCACAAAACAGCTATCAAAAGCGGAGGAAGGAGCGCATGCTGGACGACATGTACGCCAGACCAGGCGGCGGGGACTCCTTCCCTGGAGCTAGTACCGAGGCTGGACCTTGGCAGCGGGGCGATGCTGATCCCTCTCGTCGCAAGTCACCATTCGAGCGCCCGAAGCCGCTCCCGCCTATTGAGAAAGCGCCCTTGCTCCCACCTACACTGGCCATGCCGCCTTTCCCGCCCCGCGCACAGCCACCACCAGTGAAACTGGAGGAGCCATCGCATTCGTCACATGAGCCAGTGTCTGCCGAAGAAGTGGACGATGAAGGGATCAAGCCTCGTGCAGACGCGCTGTGCGTTACAAAGTGAGTAACTGTATACGCATTTCCTGACCTACCAGCTTCCCTGACGAGATAACAGCAAAGGATCTGGGCATCCTCCTTGCGCAGTTCGGCGACATGTGAGTAATAGACGCTACGTCAGTAAGCTGACCACCAGTATCTCGGTCGACATGTTCTCCATTCCCCCTGTCAGACCCCGCTTTGCCTTTGTGGCGTACGGTGATCCTGCGTGCTCTGCGAAGGCCGTGGACGCGTTGGACGGGAAGCCGCTACAGCTCGATACGCCTTTCGCCATTGAGAATGCGTCGGATCTGGATGTCTGGAGGAACTTCGATGGCGCAATGACTGTGGTGCCTTCTGACCCGCATCAGCTCATCCCTCCTGCCATCGCCAAGCTGTTCCCCGATTTACCAGAGTACGCCATCAGCCGGACTGCTGAGTCTCCAGCTGCTGGACAGAAGCGTGCCCGCGACTCGGTTGCCAAGTCGTACGTCTCATTATCATGCTCCTCGTGCAATGCTGATATTCAGTGAGGAGGCAACAACCTTGGGCTCCCCATCACCCAAGAAACCTCGCCAGGACTCTGCTGACATACCTGAGCAGCCGGAGTACTCTGGCCTGCGCCACTCACAGCCTCCAGCGCCTGCCGAACCTTCTTCCCACCCAGTGGAGGCGCTTAACAAGCCTGACGGTCATAAGGAGATCACCTCACCACCCTCGACACTACAGGCTGAACCTCACGACGCTCACTCTGTTACGCCATTGACAGCAGCAGCTGACGAGTCGACTGGTGCGGCTTTGTCGACAGCACCTGAGTCGACACCAGAGCAGCCGCCGACTGCCGCGCCTTCGTCGACAGTTCCTGAGCCCGTTTCAGAGAAACCACTCACGTCTGCTCTGACTGGGGATGTGGCAGTGCCAGTGAAACTCAGCGGCAAGACACTTCAAGCACAGATTGACCTTGTTAACAAGGTGTTTGTCAAGCATGACCGCACCAACTGGATCGCGCACACCTGCCTCATCGCTACCGATCTTGATCAGGCCCGCCGGCAACTGCAGGATGACCTGTACGCGACGGACGAGGCCGCGCTCGAGGTGCGCGACCTGGAGGAGACGCTGATATCGCGTGGCTCGACCATGGCCCGTATTGATGCTTTTGTCGTCAAGGTGCTCAAGGTGCTGGATGGCATCGCGGCCGAGGAACAACCCACTGAAGCTTCGGACAGCATAGTTGCGGACGAGCCAGCTCTCGCATCTACATTGGATGCCGCGCTGAAGGACTACCCTGAGCAGACACGTGAGGCCATGGCCGCGGCCGGCAAGGTGCTGGAGTATCTCAACCTGGGGAAGAAGGTGCAAGAAGAGAAGCGTTTGCAGGTCGAGCGCCGCCTGGGTGTGCTGCAGGGCATGGAGAAGATTGGCGAGCAGGTCAGCAAGGTTGTCTCTATTCTATTGGGCTAGGCATATACATATTGCATGTGACATGGGTTTCTTGTCCTAACAGTGCTTGGCTGAATAAGCTGCCTACTCGTCGAAGCCCTCGAACCCCTTCAGGCCCTCTTTGGCCCACTCGCCTACAAGGAAGCGTTTGCTTTGATCTTCGGCTCCTGGCTCACCCAGATCGGCTTGGTGACCAGGCAGACCTGTAAGCGCCCGTCTCACAAGCTGGAGGTACGACGCCTCGGGAGTGTGGAACGCCTGGTAGATGACGCTGAAGGTTTCCGAGTACAGCTCGCGCACGACTGCGAGGTCGACCTTCTTCAGGTCGTAAGGCAGTGGTGCTCGGATATTCGTCTGCCATCAGCTATCCAGTCAGACCTGCGGAGATCGTACTGCATCCTTCCTCCTCTGTCTCACGCCTGTCATCTTGTTTCTTCCTTTCGTCCCTCCGACCCTCAACTCACCTTGACAATCAGTGTGGCATAAGCACTCAGCACATGCGGGTACGCCGTTTCATCACCATCACCTCCTCTGCCAAGTGTATCTGGTGCCTCCCAACCTAGGATGTAGGGCGTGAGCCCGCGCAGCTTCCACCCTTTGCTGGAACTCAGGTTCTCGGCCCACTGGTCTCTGAGAACGCCGGGCGCCTGGTTCTTAGGACTTGCAACAAAACCCACTAGCGACGCCCAGGGCATGTACTTCTTGTCGTATTGTGGTCGGCATCCTTGATGCCCCGGGTGTGGCAGTGTCTCCGAGGCGAAAGGGAGCGATGCGGTGTCGGGGGGCAGAAGACTGGGATTGACGAAGAGGCTGAGGTCGTCAGCCGAACGTTGAGCACAGACCGGGAGTAGCGTTGTGTCTAACAAGCATCATGGCAGCGTGGGAGACAGACATGCAGTAGTGGTCGATAAGATATTTGGAAACACGCCGCTGTTGCTGGGTCATGAAAGCTACTGTGGCACCGCGAGATGGCATAACCATTTCCCATGCTTGTTGGCCAATCCAATCAGTCTAAGCATACCCGCAGCAGTAGCAGTACACTCGCCTATCTTCCCACTCACCCCTCACGCCGCTTGAACGCTTCGGCAAGGTACGCCCTCCCCACCTCTACGTGATCCGGGGTCGACTCTGCTTCTGGCGGAGTGCCGGACGGCCGGCCAAAGAGGGAGAGATAGGCTGCGACATCGGGCTTGCTGCGCGTCAGTGGGGACATGCTAAAGACATACGTCGAGTAGTCAGCGTCCGGAGACAGGTCGATGAGGCAATCGGATGTCTTATCTGCGAAACCGTCGAACACTGTGGGAGCTGAGGCGGCGTGGTTCTGCACGGAGCGCCGGTGCGCTAGTTGGGGCAGGCGGGCTGCAGTGAGCGCGGGGGTACGAGTGCAGGTGCGCAGCATGGGGTGTTGGGTGTCAGTGAAGGACAGATGGTAGCATCAACGCTGCTAGGATGTGACTTTAGGTGATCAGAAGAGTGTGGTGGAATGGAGGGCACACTTGGCGCGTTAGCGAAGTAGCCGGTGGCATGTCATGTTGCCAGATGTCGCTTTCGGTAATCAGCTGGCAATCACCGACAGCACAGTTATAATTTTCGCCCAAGAATGGGAGCAGCTACACAGGTGGAACACATAGTATATCGAAATGCAGCTTTGAGGCATCAGCAGATGTGATAATACTGTACTCGCTGCTACTTTCGGTTGACCATTGCCCTCTCGTTGTCTCATCACGTTGCGCAGATCGACAGTCTCCCTCAGATACAGCAGTACCCTCTCTCGCATGCAGAATCTCTCCTACAGGCGGGTTAGGCGCAAAAGAATGGAACAGACTCGTAGAAGAACAGAAGAACAGACAGTGTCTGTGACCTGCAGCACACCGTGCTGGTCACGACGATCCCGACGATCACTCCCACAGCTACATGAAAAGCCCGAGATCGACCTTGATCGCCGTCCTGCCGATCCGACGTTGCTACTATGCAACATCTCTGCTCATCGCCATCCTAGCTCTTCTGCACTTTCTTCATGTTAGCTAGCTCACCGTGCGACTCATACACTTCGTGCATGCTCACTTACACAACTGCATCGACATCGACACGATCGGAGCCATAACCCTCTACGCGTCCGGGGAAGTGACGTAGGCGGGGTAGATTGTGGTTGGTCCACCGGTACCCCGATGTTGTGGCCGTTGTGGCCACCCGAGGTCTGAACAGCCCGTCTCTGCGACCGTCCATCATCGCTTCGCTGAGTCTTATCAGATACTTATACTCATCCATCGCCTGTTGAGCAACAGGTGTTAGAACAAGCATCTAGTCGTTACAATGTCCGCAAACTACGCCGTGAGTGCTTGGATCTGTCATGAGCTGTCGGCGGTGTGAGCAGCTTCCCACGCGCCGGTGCTGTTGACACATACGACACATGGACGCTGAAAATGCTCTGCATACTCGTGATAACTCACAACTCCTTCTTGCCCTCAACTGGACGCATAACTGTCGGACGCATCATGAGACTGCAACCCCTCCCTTGCCTTGACTCTGTCCTTCCAATTCACTGACGCCAGAACCAGCAGCAGGGCGCACAGGCAGGCCAGTTCGGCCAGCCTGGTCAGTACGGCGCCGTGACGGGCCAGGGGTTCGGTGGCAGCCTCGCCAAGGACGCGCAGGGCAACTCGCTGCAGCAGGGTGGTAGCCAGCAGAGCCAGAGCCAGCAGCAGCAGCAGCAGCACTCCTCGTACGAGGGGTACGACGCGAACGACAGTGAGTGGCTATGTACGGGCTAGGCATACGCGGTTTCTATCGCGTACGAAACCTGGCCTGTGATTGGGAGCCGCTAACGCTCGACAGGCACTGCGACTGGTGGATATGGACGCAATGCTGGTGGATCGGCGTTCTCACGCTCTGTGAGTGGGCTGTGGTGCAGTTGCATGCTGCCTTGCGATAAGCTGGGCTGTAGTGCAGCTGCAGTGCATCGCAGATCGTACCCCAGAGCTAACAGGCAGAACCAGATGGGAGCTGACAGGAACGTTGGACCCGGCGACGAGGACTACATCAACTACAGCGAGGCTGGGACAAAGACTGGTGCCAGCACGCCTGGGTACCGCAAGGACGGTGGTACGTAAGAGTACAGCCTGATGTTGTTGAAATGCACAAAGCAGGTGCTGATACCTATAGACGACCACGACAACGCGCAGTTCCGTGGACAGTGAGTACTCTGCTATGCGAGAGACACGGCGCTGACACAGTATAGGAACCTTGGCTTCACTGTGAGTGGAATCGAAACTGTGCAGTCCTTGCACGGTGACGCGCAGCGTGTCACCAACCGCGACGGGATGGTAGAACATCCACTGACCTGCAGAAGAACAACAACGACGAGCCCGAAATCTAGCCCTCTGAAGATCACCCTATCATAATCTGGTAACGCTGCTGCATGAACAATTAGAATGCGTGTGACTAGTAGTATCAGGCTGCGGTTCTTCAGAGCCGTCTACTGTAGGTCTTTGGTGTCGTAGCCATGTCGTGGGAGACTCGGGTATGTGTCTCGATCCTCCCTCAACAGGACATCCCCGAAGGCCTGGACAGCTGGACAGCACATGACAATAGACTGAGATGCTGAGACATGGTACATGAGCAACCTTATCCCCGTGACTCTCAGACATCAGCTCAGACACGATCATAACCATGCTGCTTATCGTCAAGTTGCAATGCCATACTCCGATAGTGAACATAGTACCAGCTGCGCTGCAAGACCACCCTATGCCCTATGGCGAGCTCTCCCCAGCCCCCCGCAGCACTCTGCACAGCCAAACTCGCCTCAGGGGAGCGATCGCGCGGATGGCGATGGGGGCTCAATTCAGTTGAATATGGAAGACCCTTGCAGCGCGTCTCGAAACACGCCACGTTGTGTCCAGAACGGTGCTAATAAAAGTGGCCCGTGGCTAGAGTGGAGGTCGATCCCAAACGTGATCGCTGGCAAGTGGCTCTTATCGCGCAGTCAGGCAAAACAGAGCTCATGATTGATATCTCCGTTCCATCTCGCGTCGTGTTTCTCATCGTCAGAGTGCTGTAGTCGTCTTTCGACCTAGCTGCAATGGCCGACCCCCGCCGCTCGGCTGACCAGCCGCTGCTCAACAGCGACGGCTCGATCACCCCGCCACCGACAGCGACCTCGCCGCGCAGCGCCTCTTTCCCGCGGCATACGGGCTATGGCTCGCGATCGCGTTTGCGGCGGTGGTGGAAGCCGCTCGTGATACTCGGAGTGCCCCTCCTGCTCGTTGTGGTCTACTCGTTCGCCCACTCGGCGCTCGACCTCCCGCCATTACCCAATGTGCGGATCGAGGCTGGGGGCAAGACGTGGAGCTCGGGGTCGACATCGGACTCGAGGCCGGGGTCGCCAACAGCAAGTCAGGAGGAGGACCAGGCAGCAGCGAACGAGATGCCGGATCAGCTGTCGCCCTCGTCATGCGTGTGTGGAGCTACAGAGCGTGGGAAGCAGCTGTGCGATGTGTATCAGAAGGCCGGGCTGCGTGCGAGTGCGCTGCATCGAGGGAGCGGGGCTCGTATACGCCATCTGTTGGCTCGTGCGAGGGACGGCGAGGATATCAAGATTGGTGTACTCGGTGGTAGTGGTGAGTGCTGAGTGGTCGTCGATGGACTGTATTGCTGATGATGTTCAGTTTCTGCATGCCGTGGTGTCCATCCCTCACCCGAGTTTCCAGAAGGCGACCCCACAGGCCCAGGATGCTACACGACCCTGTTGAGGAGATGGTTCGAGGAGACCTTTCCCAACTCACGAGTGGACTACACCAACGGCGCTATCGGTGGCATGGACTCGAGCTACTATGCGTTCTGTGGAGTGAGTGGATCCCCAATCTCGCTCATGCTGACTCCAGGCCCATCACATCCCGAATGATGTTGACCTCATCATACTCGAGTTCGACGTCAACGACCAGCCTGATCGGCTGTACCAGACGTTCTTCGACCAGCTCCTACGTGTGCTGCTCGAGTTCAAGTCGCAGCCCGCAATCCTCATCCTCGGCTCGTGGGCGCCCAAGATCGCGCAAGATCGAGGCTACGCAGACGCCCAGCTGGCGCATCTCCCAATCGCGATGTACTACGACATACCGTACATCTCCCTAAAGCGCCTGATGTTCAACCACTACACCCGCTTCCCGCACTCGACAGCGACGACATTCTTCCTCCCCGACTTTTTGCACCCTAACGCCCGGGGCCACCGTGTGCTCACAGACATCACCGTCTCCTACCTCGAGTCCGAGCTGTGCCTGCTCAACACGTACGGCCTGCCTGTCGTCCCTGCAGTCGAGTACACAATCGGAACAACAGCGTCCGCAGACAGCCTTATCGACGACAACTTCCCCATGATGGCGATCAGCGTCGACGGCAAGGTCGACTGGTCGAACCCGCCCGAGGGGTGGGAGTCGACATTCGACCAGGCCAAGATCGACGAGATCGGCCGAGAGACGCGTTTCTTCGCCCTCCCACAGTCTCCCTACTCGCTACCCTTCGTCAGCCTCTTCAAGCCGCTCGAGGAGGTCCTCGACCCAGAGTCACCTGACCCCGCGACACCAGAACACATTCACAGCATCCCGCAGCCAGCGCTGTTCTGTGCCGACGCGAACAACCCCGACCACCCGATGCGCCCGACGATCCACGACGGCTGGCACGCCTGGGACTGGAAGGGCGAGAAGCACTACTGGGTGTCTGATACTGTTGGTGCACAGATTCGCGTCCCCATCAAAGTCAGTGCGGGCAGGGTCGCGATCTACTACTTCCGCAGCCAGCACTACGACCTTGGCGACGCAGACTGCTGGGTCGACGACAACGAGGACGGCGCTGTACGTCTCAAGGGGTACTGGGACAAGGCGTACAACACCGCCTTTGTGTCCTACATCGACCGCAATGTCACCATGGGCGACCACTACGTCACCTGCAATGTGTCTGAGCACACCTCGCATCCGCACAACTCGAACGCGCACCACTTCCGCATCGTCGCCGTAATGGCGACCTAGACTGTGTACTACTACTACTACCACCACCATATATGACCATTGTTGCATTACGTACGGAGAACTCCTTGTGCAGTGCTGGCTTGTCCGTGCTGACTACATCTCGCCATCTCGCACTGGGATTAGCTTTGTTGCACCCTAAAATCGAAAATTGCACTATACAGTCGAGGAGCTCGAGAGTAATCAGTACCTCGCAGACACAACAAGTGGCTACACTATACATGAGCATGACTACAACCTTTCAAGGACCCAGCACCCTACTTGTGCCGCATGACCGCCTCCAGGTCCGCCTCTGTCCCAACCTTGGCGGCAGCTGCCTCAATCGCATCGAGCCTATCGCCGCTCTCGGTATCCCCAGCGAGAGCCTTCCCCACCGCCCAGGACAGGTATGCCTGCCTTCCAGTCTCCCACGAGCCGCCTGAGGCCGGCGCTACCCCAGAGCGTCTCGGTATATCCAGTGTGTCTATCTTGCCATGCAGCGTGGATAGGGCAGTGACAAAGGCAGCGACCTTCTCGGGTAATGGAGCGACTACAGTGTCAGCGTTCCGGTCATCATAGCGACACTCACGACCTGCATCCGCGACTGCATCCCGCACGAACCCGACCTCAGCCCTCCTCCGCCTCGCCATCTCCAGCCGCCGGTCGAGTGCCGCCTCAGCCAGCACCAGCTTCTGCCTCACTAGTCTCGCCTGCTCGACCTTGGCGCGCAGATCTGCCAGCCTGAGCTGCAGGGTCTCCTCTCCGCCCGGCAGGTTCGTCACGAAGCGTGCTCGGTCGAAGTCTATACCTCGATGCCAGGGCTGGGGTAAATAGCAGTCCGATCAATGCCCTATGCACTTACCATCACGATCTCCAGCCCATCTGGCACCTTGAAGGTGTTCCTCAATGCATATGCAGTGAATCGGTCGAACGCTGCACCCACCTGATTCTCGAGCAGGGTCTCGAGCGCGTGGCTGCCTGCGTCGACCTCCCGCTCGTGCGCTTTTCGCGACGCAGCCATCGCCCTGGCCCATCCTTCTACACTCGAGACGATGGGGTATATGGCTGACCTGGCGTGCTCGGAGATGTCGTGGAGGACGTTGAAGGGTGCGAACTTGAGCAGCTGGTGGTCAGTGATCCAGGTTTACTCAATAGCTATTGTAAGGCAGTAACACACCTCGTGGACGAGACGCTCCTTGTCCTCCTCTGTGAGGGTACGCGGTGTTCTCTTTGGTGGCTCGTACTCCCATGTTATGGACTCGGGGACATCGAGAGGCGGCGCATCGAGGGTCACTTTTGAGCTCGATGCGACGGGTTGCTCTGACTCCGGCTGCGGCGCTGGGGCTGGCTCTGTCGAGGAGGCTGGCGGTGCAGACTGCGGCGAGGGATACGGGGCAGCATCTGCAGCGCGAGAGGCGCGTGCTGCGCGTGATGTCGACTTGCGAGGTGCCATCGCTGAGTGAGGGATGTATGATCACTGCACGCGTATAGAGGTTTGTTTTGATGATTAGCAGCATAGGTGATCTCCGGTGGGGTGATACGGCTGGTCCCGGAGAATGACGTGGGGGTTGTTGTTGTCGACCGTGCCTGTAGAGATATGGTCGCGACGAGCTGCAGTGCAGCGGGTAGATAGATAGATAGTACGGTCACTGCTGTCATACTGACTCTTGTCGAGGACATAGTACGAGGAGACAGCACAGCGGGAGGGACAGCGCACCGCGATGCGTATTATCAAGCCCAACTGGGTTGAGCATGCCGGCGGTGAGTGGATGGACTACTCCGTGGAACTGAAGCTCGAGCTAACGCCTAGGCGAGAAGAAGGCCAAGACACCGATCTACTCCATATCTGTGCATCCAGATGGGACGCGTCTCGCAACAGGAGGGCAGGGTTAGTGCGTAGGGGGACTATCTGACAGCAGATAACAAGGTCAAGATCTGGTCGACGCTGCCTATCCTGGACGAGGAAGCTGCTCTCGATGAGGCGAACCACAAGTTGCTCTGCACCATGTCGGCGCACACTGGTGAGTGTGTGGACTCAAGGGGGAGCTGACAACAGGTCCTGTGCTGACCGTGCGCTGGGCACATCACGGGCGCTACCTCGCGAGTGGAAGTGACGACTCGGTGCTACTGATCTGGGACATCGATCCGTGAGGCAGGCAACGAACGTGGCTGATGCTCAGTGCTGGCGGAGGAAGAGTGTTTGGGTCAGAGGAGGTCAATGTCGAGAACTGGAAGGCATTACGGCGTCTAGTTGGGCACGTTGCAGATGTTGTGGACTGTGCGTGGTCGCGAGACGACTCGATGCTGGCGTCGGTTGGGCTGGACAGCAAGGTCATCATCTGGGATGGCTACACCTTTGGTATGTCTCGTTGGCGACTACGCTGACGGCAGAACGCTTAGTTACCCTCGACGCACATGGTGGGTTTGTGAAGGGCGTGACGTGGGATCCTGTTGGCAACTTCCTTGCGACTCAGGTGGGTGCCACAATAGCAGGTGTGGGTGTATTAACGCACACAGTCCGACGACAAGACAGTCAAAATCTGGGACACAGACACATGGCAGTGCATCGAGACCGTTGGCAAGCCATTTGAGATGTCTCCTCAGTCTACGTTCTTCCGTCGTCTTAGGTATGTGCTGTCAGCCGTAGTTACATGCTGACATTCAGTTGGTCGCCGGATGGCGCATTCATCGCTGCTTCGAACGCCATGAACGGTCCTGTGTTCGTTGCAGCTGTCATCGAGCGTGTCGGATGGGAGTCGGATATATCCTTCGTTGGACACGAGAACACGATACAAGTAGCTGCGTTCAATCCTAGGCTGTTCTTCCGCAAGGACGACACACCGTCTCGCTTGACTGCGTCATGCATGGTCGCGCTCGGAGCCGACGACTACACCATCTCAATCTGGCGCAACACACTTCACAAGCCACTGGCTGTCATCCGCGATGTGTTCTCTCGCCAGATCCTCGACCTGTGTTGGTCCAATGACGGCTTGTGCCTGTATGGCTGTTCGGCGGACGGTACCATCATTGCCATTGCGTTCCAGGCCTCTGAGTTCCCAGAGCTCTCCACACCCGAGCAGACGCAGAAGGTGCTGGATGAGTACGAGTATCAGCCTAAACGTCGCCGCGCTGCTCCGCAGAAGATGCTCTCCACATCAACCTCGTTCTCTGCAGCACCTGCTGGCGCTACTGAGCATGTGAATATGCTTGTTCCGCGCAAAGCGAAGCGGAAAGAGCGCCGCCGAATCAACCTTTCAGGAACGATGACAGGCGGCGCTCAACCGAATGGCTCGTCGCCGATGATCGCGAGTGGCAGTGCAGGTGGAGGCGGTCGACCTCCCCTCCAGCGCCCTGTATCACCCCCACCCGCTCGGCGTGGTGCCGCAGATGCATTCGCCGCAGCTGCAGACGACAGCATCAGCTTCGGCTCACCAGCGGCTGCGACTGCAAGTATGCTGCGGAATGCAAGGGTGGCCTTCGACTATGACTCGGAGAGCGCGCACGCAGGAGACAAGCGCCGAGCGAGCTCCGAGGTCGAGTCGAATAGAACTCCCAAGGGTCGTATCATGGGAAGCTCTCGCTCACTGGCGCCTGTGCAGGAGATCCGAGCTCCGCGGGTCATCATTGCTTCAGGAGGTGGCTCGAGCTCTGCTGTCTCCCTGCCAGTGCCTTCAATCCAGAGCGGCCTGCGGGTGCAGCAAGAAGATGGCAGTGGTGTGTTTACCGCAGAGAATGGGACGGACGATAAGCCGCATCACTCGGTCACCTTCGCTCAAGGCGGCAAGGACTTGTGGCTTGACTTCCTTCCATCAGCCATCCTGGCCATCGTCGCGACGACGAAGTTTTGCGCTGCAGCTTGTGAGGACGGGAGCGTGCGGATTTACACCACGTCGGGAAGGCAGTGAGTACTTTGTGCAGATGATCAGCTGACATTAGCATCACGTCCCTACGACTGCCTGCGCCCGTCTCGGAGCTGGAGGCGTCCAAGAACAAACTGCTGATACTCACGGCCGACGGGATGGCACGCGTCATCGACACGAGTCGCAACCGCGCTCTCTACCCTGCTTCGTCAATCTCCCACCTCCTCAACGTGCCCTCCACATCTACTGACCCGAAACCACCCGCAACGGTGACCTCTGCGCATGTGTACCCCAATGGCTGTGCTGTGGTGATCACCTCCGAGCCTGCGGCTTGGGCATACGACCCAGCTGTCTCGGAATGGACGCAGATTGCCTCGGCATGGTGGACTACCTCGCCTCTGAACGAGATCCGCACACGAGCGGGACGTTCCAACTCCAATGGCCCTGTGGCGGATATCGAGCAGCGTGTTGCAAGCGCTGCAGATGCCTCTGCTCCAAGTGACAAACCGAAGTGGTGGGACGAGGCACTTGCTGTTGGTCACTATGAGACCCGCCTACGTGCTGCACGGCTACTGGGGTCGAAGGAGGAGTACCGAGCGTGTCTGCGGGAGTATGGCAAGTTCCTTGGCGACGAGAACTTCCGCGAAAGGGCGGAGGAGCTGGTGAAGGAGCTCATGGGGCCTAAGCACTAGTGAGCCAGCATACTCTATACGAATACTGACGACAGCAACGCAAAGATCAATTGGGAACCTGAATTGCTCGGTGTACAAAAGCGGGAGTTGGCGAAGGACTTGCTTCATGCAATGAAGTCGACCGTGGCCCTAGGCCAGTTCGCGGGCGATCATCTAGCTGCGATCAAGGATGCTGTGGCTGAGGAGGCGGAGCTGCTGGCAGAGTGAGGTTTGTAGGGAGATACGCACCATGCATATGTAACATATCAGTGCAGTATGATCTTTCTAGGTATAGCAGGATGGTACACGGGTATCGCATGCCATCTCGGCTATCTTATCGTTTATGAAACGAATCGGATCATCGCTGTTCCGGAACGAGCATATTTCGGCAGGTCATAATGTCGATCCTCCGTTTCAAGACTGACTCATGCTTCGACTGCCGCTGAGGAGCTTGGCACGCGGCGCCAGACGCTGCATCTCCAATAATGCTGTCTCACTGCGTGAGTGCAGTCTTCCGGCATCGTTCTACAGGGGAGGAACGTCCAAAGCCTTGATCTTCAGCGCTGCAGACCTGCCCTCCGCTCAACGGGAGCGCGATGCGATCTTCCTCTCGGCTATGGGCTCTCCTGATCCCAATGGACGACAGCTAGACGGCATGGGAGGAGGCTATTCTTCGGTGTCGAAAGTCGCGATTGTAAGCAAGAGCGGTCGAGAGGATGCCGATGTCGAGTACACCTTCGGTCAAGTGCTGGTCGACAAGCCCGTGGTGGACTACTCGAGCAACTGCGGCAATATGCTTGCTGTGAGGTTTGGCAACTTGCTGAGCTGATCTTAGGCTGTCGGTCCTTTCGCTCTGGAACATGGGCTGGTCTCACCTTTGCACGGCGAGGCAGTAGTGCGCATTCTAAACACCAACACCGGCAAGCTCATCCACTCGCGTTTTCCTGCCGAAGGTGAACGGGCAGTCCTGACAGGTGGTTTCGCTATCGATGGCGTGTCTGGAACTCACGCGCGTATAACGCTGGACTTTATCAACCCCGAGGGGTCGCGAACTGGACAGCTACTCCCTACAGGGTCAGTCATCGACGAGCTGCAATTACCAGGCGATGGTGGCAGTATATCGGCCACACTGATGGACTGCGGGAATCCATGTGTCTTTGTTCTGGCTCAGGATGTCGGCATGGATTCCACGATACTGCCACCAGATCTAGAGAAGGACAAAGCCATGTTGCGAAAACTTGACGGTATCCGCAACGCCGCTGCAGTTAAGATGGCACTCGTACCGACACTCGAGGCGGCGCAGGCAGCAAAGTCCGTTCCCAAAGTGTGCATCGTCTCGCGCTCTGCAGAGCACACAGTCCTTTCAGGCGCCAGGCTAGCGGCTGACGATGTGGATCTGGTCGTTCGCTGCACCTCGTCTGGAGACCCGCATCGAGCTCTGCCGATAACAGCTGCATTGTGCACAGCAGCTGCAGCGCAGGTCCCAGGCTCACTCGTGCACTCTGTCACGAACCCCAGGGAGGGCGGCATCACGATCGGACATTCATCGGGTACAATAGCAGTCGATGCGGATCTCGTCAGGGGAGACGATGGTAGGCTCCACGTCCCTCGTGCAAAAGTGTTTCGCACTGCGCGAAGACTATTCGAAGGGCATGTGTTCTATGACGATGCAACATGAATGTCCTCAGCACACATTCCGCTACTCGCTCTGCTCATGCGATTTCCTGGCATCTGTGACAGATCCTGCACAAGCTAGCTAGAGCTAGATAAGCCTCACATGCGGCAGCTGTGAGAGATGGTCTTGGGGGCCCCTGCACCTTGCTTTGGCAACACGAAGAGGTAGTTGCCCATCTCGTCAAAGCTTCGACGCCCTGCAAGCTGTACCCTGGAGCAATGACACTATGGCTGTACGACAGAACGCCACGATTGTGTATCAGTTGTCCGAACGGTCGGACCGCCGGGCCCGACCGACACCCTCGTTCGCATGATCAGCATGTCGCAGGTTGTAGGAGCATCACGAAGTTCTTGCAACATCACAAACATCTTCTCAGAGCCAGAGCGGGTCCCGAGTGCCTCACGAAGTACTAATGGCAGCGCCCAGACAGTCATTCACGGTCACGAACACATAACTGACCGCGACTAACAGCTAGCGGCTGTCTAGCAGTACACGTATGCTGTTCAATACCTTGGCAGAGCTGGAAGCAGTGCTGGCCCGCGTGCTCAGTGGCGTACACCACATGCACAATGTTGGGATCACCATGACTTCCCGCCACTAATGATCCATACCCCGCGTGCACATCGCTGGAACACTTCCTGGCCCCCGCATCCACGACCAACCCTGCTTCCCGACCATGCGGACCATCCCCGCGGCCTCTTCCTGCCTCGGGTCTCACTCGTTCTCGTAACGCTTACAACCAGGGTTGCTGCCGAAAGTCATCTGCTTGTTGCGAACCGCAGTCTTCTGCGGCACTGGCCGATTCCGGAAAGGACATAACCCTCCGACGAGCGATTCACTTGCGACGCAAGTGAACCCCTGGTATCACGTTTCGATCATGTTGACGCTAAAAACTGGATGCCAGCATCGCCTAGTGACAAGGTCGCTACAGCACTCACATCGCACAGCATCTCGGATCCTGGCGATCTTGGCAATGCTGTATATGGAAACTCCCAAGAACTGGGTTACTAAGAAGTAGGGAGCCGGTTGTCGCCAGGCGGCATGTGCCTACTTCCCATGAAAGAGGCACCTCTTGCTCGGTGGGCAAGTCAACGCTGCGATGCCCGCGATGCTCTTTCGTTGGACTCTTGCGAGCACCACGGGACGCGCGTTGCCTGAGGCCGGAGCACGACCGAGCATGCCGGACCCTCATTCAGATGACGTCGGGATAGTGCAAGTCGTACCCTTTGTGCCATTCAGCACTAACCCTTTAGCTCACCGTGCCAGCCATGGTGGCTTTCGGCGGTCACCTTCCGAAACCCACCACGCTCCTCAAACTCCCGTTAGTACGCCGAAGCTGGACTGTTGCCCCGTGGTGGGCCGCATGCCCTTTCTGGTCGCTTGCAGAGGCCCCACTGATGGGTCACATGCTGCTAATGGCGTTTTGACTTCGCTCAGGGTTCTGAATGGTCGCCGAATGCGACAACAGCACAAGTGCTCTGTGACAACGGAAGGGTGCAACAACACTCTGCTGTTGAGGAGGGGGGCGAGCGGACACGGACTCGACGATAGCGGTCACTTCCAGGAACTCTGGAATGATTGGTCACCCCTTTGAAGTACGGAAGAGGAGTATGTTGGCAACCTAGGAACAATGTGAGACGTTGAGGTGAAGGCCGAGGGAGGCAACCGAGGCAGAAGGTTGCTGGCAGGATCGGCAAAGACCTCAAGCGATACCAGAGCGAAGGATGAGGGGAAGCACCCGAGGAACAGGAAGGACTGGTTCCCAGCTTATAAAGGCGTGAACAAGTGCGCGAAACCTGTTGGAACATCAACATCACTCACCCACCATGTCCGACACAAAGAAGCGCGGACTCGTCGAGGAGAACAAACTCGAGTTTGCTCACTCCGAGAACAACGGTCAGACAACACCTCCCGAGAAGTATGAGGGCAAGAACGACATCGAACGGCGCCACTCACGTGGTGCCGCTGCGATCAACATGAACACTTCTGCCAAGTGAGTCGCAGTCGTGGCGTGGCGCTTTTCAGTGTCTCCTTTGCTGACGTACAGGATCCAAAACCCTCTCTACGGTATCCCAAAGGACGTTCTGTTCGCCGACGTGGATCAGTTCTGCGACGAGCAGGGCTTTTCCGACCACGAGCTGTTCCGCAAGGCTGCCCTTGTCGGTCAGAACCCCGGCCGTTTTGAGCAGTACGATGAGCTCACTGAAGACGACAAGCAGTGGCTCCGCATGGAGAAGACTCGTGAGTGGTAGTCACCCTTGCAACAGCGGTTGCCGACGGCATCGCAGCGGTTACCGCCGGCTAACGCAACAGACAAATGGAAGCAGCCTCGCGCTTTGATCATGACTGTTGTCCTAGCCTCTGTTGGCGCTGCTGTACAGTGAGTTCGATTGCCACTGCATAGCTGACAGTGACAGGGGATGGGATCAGACTGGATCCAACGGTGCAAATCTGTCCTTCCCCGATGAGTTTGGCATTCCTGACGGGAAGGGAGCTCCCAATGCCTATAACCACTCATGGCTTGTTGGCCTCGTCAACAGTGGTCCCTACCTCGGCTCTGCCTTCATCGGCTGCTGGCTCAATGACCCTGTCAACAACTTACTCGGCCGTCGCGGTACTATCTTCATTTCCGCCATTTTCTGTCTCATCACACCTATTGGTTCGGCTGTCACTCGCAACTGGTATCAACTGCTCATCTGCCGTCTTCTGATGGGTATTGGTATGGGTTTGAAAGCAGCGACGGTACCGATTTTTAACGCAGAGAACGTTCCTGCATCTGTTCGTGGAGGCCTTGTGATGTCCTGGCAGCTGTGGACAGCGTTTGGGATCTTCCTGGGCTTCTGTGCGAACTTGGCGGTGATGGACACTGGTCGTATTGCCTGGCGTCTGCAACTTGGATCCGCGTTTATTCCCGCTGTTCCTCTCGTTCTCGGGGTTTATTTGTGCCCTGAGTCACCTCGTTGGCTCATGAAGAAGGGCCGGTTCCAGGACGCGTACAAGTCGTTGCTTCGTCTTCGCAACTCTCCGCTCCAGGCTGCTCGTGACCTCTACTATGTCCACTGCCAGCTCGAGGAGGAGAGGGCTGCGATCGGCGAGAGCAACTACTACAAGCGCTTCATTGAGCTGTTCACCATCCCCCGTGTCCGCCGCGCTACCATGGCTTCTTTCGTCGTCATGCTTGCTCAACAGATGTGCGGGTGAGTATTTTATCAGATTTTCCTGGACTTTTTCGCCTTTTTCTGTATTATGGCTGACCACCCTCAGTATCAACATCATTGCGTTCTACTCGTCTTCAGTGTTTGCCGACGCTGGCTACAACCGCAAGCAATGCCTGCTCGCATCGTGGGGTTTCGGTCTCCTCAACTTCTTGTTCGCCATCCCCGCGGTCTTCACAATCGACACTTTCGGCCGTCGCAACTTGCTCCTGTCGACCTTCCCCAACATGGCCTGGACCCTGCTGGTTACTGGTTTAATGTTCCTGATCCGCGGTCCCAAGGAGGATGCCGCGGGCAACATCATCGACAAGGGAAGCCCTGCGCGCTTGCCGCTCATCGCTCTGTTCATCTACCTGTTCGCCATCTTCTACTCAGTGGGTGAGGGACCTGTACCGTTCGCCTACTCGGCCGAGGTGTTCCCCATCACTCAGTGAGTTCGACTTCGAAATGTCGTTGGAGACATGTAGGCTAACTCTGCAGCCGTGAAGTCGGCATGGGATGGGCTGTGGCCACCTGCCTGTTCTGGGCGGCCATCCTCAGTCTTACGTGGCCTGCCATGAAGACCGCCATGACTCCCACCGGTGCTTTCGGCTTCTACGCAGGTCTGAACGTCACCGCGTGTGTCATGATCTTCTTCCTGTTACCCGAAACCAAGCAACTGGTGAGTCTCTTGCTGATATGATGTAGCTGACTCTGTCAGACACTGGAGGAACTCGACTATGTCTTCGGTGTACCAATGAGCCAGCATGCCAAGTATCAGCTCAAGACCTGGCTCCCTTGGTGGTTCAAACGCTACATCCTGCGCAAGAAGGACGCCAAGCTCACCCCTCTCTACAACCTCGACGAGGTTGGAGGTATTGAGAAGGATCCCGAGTTTGCGACTTTGTCAGTTGGCGCCGCGCACTGAAAAGCGTGTCGCGCCTGCAGTGCTACAGTGTCTTGGAGTTATAATGTAGCAATGATGTTAATATTTGAAGCTGTCTATGTGCCCGTACGGCTGTGTCATTTCCCATTCTGTTAGGGTGCGGGGTCGTCAGTGATGGTCTGCTTAACCCACCCTACTTGATTGTCATGTAGCGAGTCTCGCAAGGCTTGTGACCCCAAAGATACTGTGATCGGCCGTGCCACTCGAGATGCGCAATTGTCCTTGACATGCTTGTGTCCATTTGCCAGTTGTGTGCGGACCCGATCTGGACGACGTTGATCGACAGCAATTTCTGAGCAGAGACGAATAGTATGCCTTTCGCTTGTCAGGGTGGAGTACGCGAACGCTGCGGCTGACGTCACAGGCGAGGCCCAACGGCAGTCAAGCAGACGACGTGTACATATATATATGCCACACAATGCGCTCTTCGAACGTTGCATGCATTGTCGTGAGCAGCAAAGTACAACAACATGTCTGGAACCAACGCAGGAAGCACCCAGGCAGCAAACGCAGGCGAGGGTGAGCACATGGGCGAGCAGCTGATGCTAACTTTCAGGTCTCGGTCAGAAGATCAGGGATGCTGGCAATGGTTAGTATCCGAGCGGGTCGATGGTCACGGCCTCCCATCGCGCAAGGTAGAACTGCTCAGTGCTGACAACCTCCACAGTCCTCAAGGGAGGCGGCGATGTTGTGCGCGGCGAGATCAACACTTTCTTCGACGAGGTCGGTGAGGGCATTGCTGGCAGAGGCAAGGGCGAGCGTCCCGAGACTGTCACCGACAAGGGCCGGCGCCCAGAAGAAGTTACCCGGGAGGGTGAAGCTCGCCTAGAGAAGGGCCTTGATGGTCTGGAGGGACGTCCGTAACTTGGCCTGTAGTCTCGACAGAGGGCTACATTGTCAGTGAATTCAGAGAGATGCACACGGGAGCACGGTCACACTCAGACTCTCTGTTCGCAGAAACAGAGACCTATACGAGGGAAGCGAGTCCCTAGTCAGCTGGTCCATGTGTTATGCAGCAGGTTGTAGAGCCTAGGGACCCGCGCTCGACTTCCCGTCTTCTGGGTCCGTTCTGGACCTACAGCATCTAGTGCAGCGATCAGCGTTGAACGTCCTAGATCCAGAGTTGTTGACCAGATAGCGTTCGTTCCCTGTGCCCCGGTTCTGGTTGTAATGACGAGGAGCTCGTAGTCTGAGCGATCTTCTCCATCGGCGGCCGATATACAGCTCGTTTTTCGCACGACTGCTGAGCCTGATAGCATTCATCAGCCCCGAGGGGTCGCGAACTGGACATGCTGGACAGCTACTTCCGCTGAGCCTGAAAAGATAAGAGCATGCAGACCTGGTGACTGTGCACCCAGCTCACCTCGTGACAGTTATACAGTATGACGCGGTTTGTCGCATGAATGCACAACGGCATGTACTCAATTGCCCAAAGAGGCAATCGCGGCTGGTTTCGTTGCAAAAAGAGGGCACGCTTCGTGCAGGAAAAAGGTAAGACGCAAAACGACGTCATGCCCGGTTAGTGTTCGGACACTCAGCAGTGCATCAGAGGGGGTCCTCGCTGTATCTTTGGTGCTGATGGCTACATGTGGTCAGCAAGTTACCAGAGCCGCATTTATGGTTGACAGTGACCGATTTTGGAGTGCTGCGACTTGGTGCCATGCAGTGAGGGGGTCGGGCAAGCAGAGGCCTATAGCCATGCAGGTATCACTGGGCTCCTTATCTACTTGACCGAGATACTCACATCACGCCATCTTCCGCGACCACCTTGTAAACGAGCTGGCTATATCTGACACTGGTGCGCGCACGACAAACGATCAAACCGGGAACTTAGTTTCGACGAGAAGACAAAGTAGATTGATGTAAAAGAGTTTGGAGTTGGACGTCGATTATCGTCTGAAGTCGCAAACACCAACATGGCCGATCCCAGACATCAGACAAACATCACAGGCGAGCCTGTGGCTGTTACGAGCGATCTTGAGAAGAAGGATCATTTGCACGAGCAGGAGGAGCACTCGTACAATGGCCCATACGAGGTGCCCGTACCCGACGAGGGCAAGGAGGCGCTTCCTGCTGGCACATTCGACCCCGTGTACGAGGCAAAGTGCCGGGTACTCAATAGGGCTGTGAGTCTTGCAGCAGCGAGCGTTCGTAGGCTAATCATTCAGATTCAGGATATCGGTATGGGGTGGTACCAGTGGCAGCTCTTTGTTGTCGTGGGATTCGGTTGGGCAAGTGACAACCTGTGGCCCATCGTTACCTCCTTGATCCGTGGGTGATGAGTGGCATTGCGTTCGCTGACATGGGCCAGTCCCAGCCGTCAGTCAGGAATTTGGGATCACAGCAGAGAGCAGGAAACGGCCACTACTCACCCTCGCTCAGAACATCGGTTTGCTAGTTGGCGCCATGTTCTGGGGGTTCGGCTGTGATATCTTTGGTCGCAAGTGGGCTTTCAATCTGACCTTGGGTATCACGTCCATCTTTGGCATGATCGCTGCCAGGTATGTCTATCTGACATATCATGGCTGACTTGCAGTTCGCCCAACTGGGCGGCCATAGGGATCTTCGATGCTTTCTGGTCCTTCGGTGTGGGCGGCAACCTTCCCGTGGACTCGGCCGTCTTCCTCGAGTTCCTGCCCGCCTCGCACCAGTACCTTCTTACAGTCCTGAGTATTGACTGGGCGTTTGCTCAGCTGCTCGCGAACCTCATTGCTTGGCCGGTAGGAGTCAGCGTGCGGACAGCCGCTAACCCCAGCTCCTTGGCAACATGTCATGCGAGGCAGAGGAGGTCTGCACGAGGAAGAAGAATATGGGTTGGCGATATTTCGTGATCACCATGGGCGGCATCGCTCTTATCATGTTCTTCTTGCGCTTCGTCTGCTTTACGATATATGAGTCCCCTAAATTCCTTATGGGCAAGGGCAAGGACGAGGAGGCAGTTCGCGTCGTTCATGAAGTCGCCCGTCGCAACAAGAAGACAACAACACTTACAGTTGACGACCTGAAAGCGTGTGAGCCTGCTGGATATGTCGCACGCACAGACGCTGCGACACAGGTAAAGAGGCGACTGGAGGCTGTGAAGGGCGAGCATGTACGGGCGCTCTTCTCGTCCAAGAAGCTGGGCTTTAGCACGGCAATGATCATGTGGATATGGGCACTCATCGGTCTCGGGTATCCCCTATACAACGCCTTCCTTCCTGAGATTCAAAGGCAGAAGGAGCTTAAGCTCGGCAACACAGTGTACACGACATATCGCAACTCACTAATCATCTCCGTACTCGGTGTCCCCGGAGCGCTGATCGGTGCTGCCCTCACAGAAGTGAGGTTCCTTGGAAGGCGAGGTGTGCTCGGCCTGGCAACCGTTCTCACAGGCGTGTTCCTTTACGCTTCCACGACAGCCAGAACCTCCAATGTGTTCTTAACCTGGAACTGCTTGTTCAACCTCTTCTCCGTGAGTCAAGAATTGTAGCGCACCTCATCCGGCATCGCTGACAACAGACCATCATGTACGCCGTGCTCTACGCCTACACGCCCGAGATCTTCCCAACAGTTCACCGTGGCACTGGGAACGCTCTTACCGCGACAGCAAACCGCATCTTCGGTATCATGGCACCCATCGTCGCCATGTACGCCGACCTCAGCACCCCTGTGCCCGTCTACGTGTCCGGCGCGCTCTTCCTCGTCGCTGGAGCGATTTGCTTCATTCTCCCCTACGAGTCGAGGGGCAAAGCTAGCTTGTAGCGCAGTTGTATATGTATCTGTAGTTTGGGCAAGCGTTGTTGCATGGGAATGCAAGATGGAATGCGCAACAGCACATCTGAACGTCGCGCGTTCCATATACACGATCAGTGCAGTGGTGCCTGATGCGGTGGAGGCGCGTCTGATAGTCGATCAGATCGCGTTTCCAATATTGACCGTGGTTGTTGCAAGCGTCTCCTCCTGACTACATCTATCGAACGCGGCCCAACGCGAAGCTCACGATGCCCGTGGCAACTCCTCACGCGCTGGAGCTGCTCTTCCAAGGCATTGGGCTCGACATCATCATACCTGCTGGCCAATTTCCTGCTGTACCTGCCGATCGTGACTCCGAGGCGCTTGCAGAATGGTGGGACGCCGTAGAGGCGCTGCCTCAAAGAGACACAGCATTTCTCGGTAAGTCATGAAACTCAAAGAGGCTGTATGGTCTGCTGGGGAGTCAACTCCAGCTGAGCCTTGGAAGTTTGCCGAGCTCTTCATCACTGACACTCAGACGAGACGCTCTCATACGCCGTGACAGTATCAATCCCGGACTCCGCCCTAGTATCAACATCCCCCACACCATCTTCGGCACATACACCTGCAGATTCTCCCACTCCGCCTCCAGAGCTCATTGCTCTGGCCAAGCAGCTGCAATTGACTGCAACGGCTTCTTTCCTTCCGCCTAGAGAGCGCGCGACGCACAGCACTAGCGGTAGCACAGCGAGCAACGCCACCATCGCTGCGACTGGCTCCACGAACGATAGGAGAGCGAGCAGTATACCTGTGACGACTGTGGATCCTGCGGCGGAAGAGTCACTCGCTACTCCCAAACCATACCCGGCCACAGCACCTGACAATGAGGTATATGCTGGCATGGAGGGCGTGACTGTATGGGAAGGGAGCGTAGAGTGCGAGGAGTCCTCCAAGCCGCTCTTGATACGAGTGGCAGACGGATGGAAGGCAGTCTGGAGAGGGGAGATGCTGGTCGGTCAGTGGAGACTTACTGCATACCCTTACGGTGCTGACCGGCAGTATACGTTCGCACAGCCATTGCAAACCCCGTGCTTGCCCTCACGGCCTCTGCTACGTTGCGGGATAGCAGATCTCGGCGACAGGCTAGCATTGGCAATGACACTGCCAGCATCCACTCCACAGAGACGGTACAGACAGAAGAAGCGGAAGTGGAGGACGCCGAAGAGGAGATCGATATGGCTAAACTAGAAGAGATCGATCTGCTGGGAGGTCTGGTGGAGGGTGGGTGCGGACAATGCCGTGATCTAACTGCCAGAGAAACTACCTGCCTCGCGTCTTGGCCCGTCATTGAGGAAGGACCTGTCCGTTCACACTCCAACGACTTCACATCGCGTCACTTCCTCTGTCTCTACCCCTACGCCCTATCTCTATCCTCTGGGGCAGACACTCCGAAAATCATATCGCAAAGTGCTGTCATTATCTCCTGGTCTCCGAGTGCGCATGCGCACCCTCTTCCTCCCACAATTACTGCCACCGGAAGTTGGCGTATCCGAGGTGGACGACTCGGAGGATGCTGGTGAGCGCCGGATCGTTCTGTGTATCGAGGTCGAAAACGGCACGAAACACGATGACTACGCCTTTGAGATCGAGGATGTTTTTGTCGATGTTGGCGGCAAGGGTGCTAAGGCTATGGCCGAGCTGTCATGTCCGCCTGGAGACCAACGAAAGGCATCCACCTCTACGCCAAGCACACCGAAACTCCCGCATGTAGGGGATGAGTCCACCGCTGGTGCCACTTCAGCATCCTCCGTTTTCCCTCTCCGCGTTGCCGCACTTGAACAATACAACCTGCTCTATGCCGTCACTATCGCATCGTCGCCAGGTGGCAGTGAAAGGGTCAAGGGCGACGAGCATCGGCCTGTGTCCATCGTGTTGTCATGCAAGCCATTCCAGGCAAGCGGCGAAAACGTCGTATATCCCACAGCAACTTTCAAGACCCGTTGGAACTGCACCCTCGACCTGACAATGTACTACGCTTCGTTGCCTCCCGCACCTCCTGCGCCGCCAGCGCACGGCGCTGCCCCCCGACACGCACAACATCGCATCAGCAAGCCAGCTCCGCCCACGCCTAATGCTATCGCTGGCGACAAGCGGTACAGCCTGGCGACGTTACTGGCTGACAACGCAACGCCAGCTGCAACCAACAGACGATATGTATCCAATCCACCTCGACCACCATCACTGCCATCCCAATTGTTGGGGTCTCGAGTTGTCTCGTCGCGCGGTCCGCCTGGGGCTGCTCATCAAGCGGGCGACGGTCACGGACTCCTTGTTTCGGTAAAGCTTCTGCCCCCAGATCATGCAGCATCTGCCTCAGCAGCAGCAGCCACCGACACCAGCACCAGTGGCAGGGCAAGAACCATTCAGCCCCTCGATACCTTCTCGATCGAGGTCTTCGTGCACAACCGAACAGACGCCGTGCGGAGGTTCCGCCTTGGGATACCTGGCCGTGAGCCACTCGACGCACGCATACGGGATATTTGGGCACGCCGAAGACGCAGGACAGCCGAAGAGCCATCGCAGGGTGTTGACGATCAGCGTGAGTGGTATAACAGGGAGACAGCTGACGTACAGTGCTCGCTGCACTGCTCGCACAGTATGAGGCAGCGGCGCCCGCCCTCATCCCTTTGGAAACGGACGTGCTATGTGGGCCATTGCTTCCAGGCGCTTCGCTCGCCGCTCGCATCCGTTTCCTCGCACTGCGATCTGGCGTACACCGCATTGAGCGTCTGCGACTGTCCGGCATGGGGGACGAGTTCGACTTCATCATACAACCTGTGCTCGAGGTCGTTGTTGCGTAGACGTAACATGTCATGCAATGGCTGCACATTGAGGGTTGATAGGTAGAGCAGATATGGATGTCAGTGAACACCGACGCCCCTGCACTGGGCAGGCCCGGCAGAAGCGGATCACCCCTTGATAGCGCACTGACCACTCATACGGTGCGACTGTTGTACCTCTTCTCTCTGCGTAAAGCAGCCTTATAAACAAACGGACTGTGAAGACACACACTCGAAGCACCAGACTACTCTTTCCATCGGTCGCGCACCACTCCTCAGAACCCGACAGATCATGTGCTGTAGTAAGGAGGCTTTCCTTTTGTCCGACAAGCCACACCCCGGAGGCGTATGTACAGCTCATTAGTCTCATGAGCTGACCTGAAGTGTAACCAATACAAGTGCTCGAGCTGCAAGAAGTGTTCGGTCTGTTGGTGCAAGTGCAATCTTGTTCCGATCCCACCCCCTTCCAAGAAGCGTCAAAGGGAGTCACTTGCCGCGCACGGCGATCGGTCACCAGCAACACAAGACAACTCAGCAAGTCGGACATGAGAGTGTGGCGCAGACGGCTTGCCCCATCATCCTACTACGATAGTGGGCCACGTCGACAAGGATGCCCATTGTGTTAGATACGTACACCGAGAGAGCAGTGGTGGACTTGCCGCAGCACAAAGCCAAGCCGTGCATTGACCGCAATCTGCAGGGTCTGTGAAAAGGCGAATGCGTCAACGTTCGATTATACCATGATACGCACACCCAACGGGTCACAGAAGCAATTCAACGCGAGCGCGGAGTCACAGGTTGGCACCATCCTCATACAGCCCATGCACTTTCCCATTACCAGAAGAGCATCAATGGAACCACTACCACTGATCAAGGTGTTCATTCAAGAAAGTACCACGTTCCGTCTGCAAGCGAGGCCGATGAGGCACGGATCGGCAGTCAAGGATCCTAGGATCCAACGGTCCTTTCCGTGATCTGCAGGAACACCTCCATTCGCCTCCTGTTGTTCACGTTGTTAGGGACACAGGACTCCGCTGACTTTGGTCTAAATGCGACGAAAGAGGCACTACGCTGCGCATATTGCTCGTGACCCGTGTTAATGTCGTGTGGATCACTCTTTGCAACTTAGAAGTGTTTCTCTGCAAATAGTACTTGTTGTACAGTACTAGTGCTCGAGCTCTTACGACTCCCTCATATGGCGTTCGTCCTGTTCCTCTGACACGGCTGTGCGGCAGAACGAGACAACCAGAAATACCATTTGTAGCATACTGTTTTGCTGTACACAATGACCTTCTGAAACGCTCTGCGGCATTATGCACCTTCCGCGGTACGTACTACGTACGTGCTTTGCACTCACATATCGCAGAACTATGGACTGTTGAAGGCGCAATGGCAACCCGATGCGGTGCTGCGATGAGTCAGAAACGATGAGCGTCGGGGTCAGCAAGAGTGACTAAAGAAGGGGTGCGTCCGATCGATTCCCGTATCCTAGGTTGCGCACCTTACATACCGCGCGAGTTCGAGGTGGGCAACGTAGACGAAATGGGACGTGTCAAGGCCTGATTACCTTCGGGGATATGAGAATGCAGCTTAGGAAATCACTGGTGCGGTGCTGCGGGAGGCTGTGGATGCAGAAATAGCAACGAGGCTCAAATTAGAAACGCGCACAGAAGTATATCAGTGAGACGCGTTGAGCGACATCGAGTAGAACCCCAGCGACCTGCGACCCCAGATACCAGCACCTCAGCACTAAGCTATACCTCGGACTCAACCCAATACCCAGTACTCTTACTTATTCACCATGGGCCTCTCCGACTTCTTCAACGACCACAACAACCAGTACCAGAACCAGTTCCAGGTACGGCCCGGCAGTGTGGCGGCATGAATCTGCGCGGCTGACGTTCAGAATGGCGGTCGCGAGCACGAGGCCAAGCTGAGTCACGAGCTTCTCGGTGGCGCTGCTGCCTTCGAGGCCGCCAGGGTGGGTGGCATTGCTGTGAGCAGCAGCTGACGGGCAGCTTTACGAGCAGCACCAAGCCGCAAACGGCCAGATCAATGAGCACGCCAAGCGCAACGAGATTCTGGCGGGCTTTGCAGGCGCGTTTATCGACCGTGTAAGTCGACTGTGTTGGACATGCATGGATTGCAGACTGACACAGTGCAGGAAGTCGAGACCCGTGGCCTCAACTACATTGACCGGGAGCGTGCCCAGTCCTATGCCGTAGAGCAGGTGAGTACAGTGTTCAAGCTTTAGACTGGGGCTAATAGTGCAGGTCCAGCAGCAGGGATACCAGGGCGGCCACTGGTAGAGATTGTATACCGTATCTGAAGCAGACAATGTACATGCAGTCTTACAAGGCCGCCATGCAGTCTGAAGCTGTGACTGTCCGTTCACATCCGAACCATGTGTGTGTGCAAGGAATAGCGAGCATCGTGATGAGTATTTGCTCAATGTCGGCGTCAGACGGACGAGTCGGTCGTTGTCGGGCTTTGAGCTCTTTGTGACATTATCTGCATAGCAATGATCAAGGCAGAGGCGGCGTTTTCTGCGATTAATGCGATTGTAGCGCGCTACTCGTGGTGCCCCATGCTAATATAGTGTGATGGCCGAGTGCAGCCGATGATCTACACAAGAATGTCAGTGCAGATGTGTGCAGATGATATCATGTGATGGTGAAGGTGAGGAAAATGAGAGCACAAAGCACACAGAGAAGCACCCGGAGCCAAGTCCTCGTCATTCACTTTTGCGTTGTCGTCGTGCGACCTGCGGCTGATAACATCATTCCTGTGAGATGCAAAGTGTGCGGGGTACGCACGGACCTGTAGTTGAGGACTCCTCGCACCTGGTGATGACGAGTGTGCAGGCTTCATGGACAAGGTATATAAAAGGTATCCGAGCAGCGTTCGTTCGCCTGCAACTGCCCACCAGCTACTTTCACCTGAGTTAGATTACATTAATCCACCCAAACCGAAAAACTCGAGGGTTCCAATGCTTGCCTTCGAACACACCGACGACGTAAGTCGGCTGTCACATATCACAACCATGAACTGACCCCAGTGTGCCTTTTGCTCTGGCTGCCTTAACTGCTACTTCTGTGACGGCTGCATCTGCCACACTCTCGTCGCACAAGTTCAGCTGCAGCAAGCTCTGCCTCAAGGTCAGCGAGACAACTGGGCTAAGCTCTGAGAGCATGCGCCGACCCTCGCGAGTGTAGGCCTGGGGCCACACCGTATATCAATAAGTCACTGTATAACTTAGTCACTGTATCCAGAGAAAGATGTTTGATAGCGGCCATCGCCTGTCTCTCCACTAGCATATGAACAACCCCTTGAAGCTGAGAGAGTGTGCACAAGTAGGCACGCCGGTTTCCCAATTACATTTGGTGTGTGCTTTGGGCGACTTGCGATACCCTATCGCTACCTGTTGGCGCCACAGGAAGCACTGATCGCTATGTACACACGTACACAGGGGTCATTCCTGCACAGTATGTGGAGTATCGATGGGGGGGCATCAGTCGGTCACAGACTTTGGTCTCAATCATCAAATGGATCTCTCTCGATTGATGCCATGCATATCACAGACGCGATTGATGACTCACAATGGCCTCGAGGGCAATGAAGGTTCACACGTAGTAGAGTAAAGTGCTCATGCTCCAGTCACAGCCGCAGACCACCTTCTCCAACGTTTATGGGACATATCGTCTTCTCTCCCAAGAGCCGACACCGCTTCGATATATCCATTTCAAAACGGTAACAACCAATTTCCACTATAACGAACGACCGGACAGTAGTCGTGACTACAGTTTTGCTATATACATCGAGATGGTAGCCTGCACTGCAGGGTGATGTATACATTATACAGTACGATATGGAAATCGATCATGACATTCGTCCCTCTACTCCTTGCGCGACGCCACCCGACCCAGAGCACTCTTGACATTCTCAAGAGCAGATTCACGCCTGACTCGCTGCTCATCCTTGTCGAGTCGGCTCGCAATACTGAATCGCCTATCTCCCTCCGTGCTCTTCCTCCTCGTCTTCTCCTCCTGGCCCTTTTGCTGCTCCAACTCCTGTTTCTCCTCTGCCTTCTCGGCGGCCTGCTTGTCCGCCTTCTCACCGGCAGCCAACCAGATAAGCACTGGTACAGAGGTCTTGAGCGTGGGCTCGTCGACGCTCTTGCCGACCTTGCGAGCGATGTCCCGGTCAGACAGCCCAGCAAGAGCACATAGCGGCACGCGCTCGCCTGCCAGGTCACCTGTGAGGAAGCCTCTCTTCTCAGCCGCTTCTCTCTCTGCTCGTCGTATGGCACGGAAGTGATCCAAGTCTTTGCGGAACTTCCTGTCCCACTCTGTGCGCTTCGCTAACCAAGCCCTAAATGCCTCTGTGTCCTTCAGCCGCCCTATGCTCTCGCGCAGCTCAGGCGCTAGAGCAGGTATTCTGTCGTCTGGTTCCATGGGCGATAGCACACCGTGTGTGCTCACTCTTTGAGCGACGATGAACCTGGGACCCCATCTTGGCGCTGCACCTCGAACGCGGATGTACTTGTCGGAGCGCTTGGCCTTGCCAGACTTTCCGAGGTTGATTGAGCTTCCACTCCCAGCCGCCTCGTTTGGCGGAGAGGGAGCAGCATTTCGCCCATCGGCGTTCTGAGCGTGAGGGCGTGCCCGTCCTGTGGTCCCCATTGACGATGCGGGCGGTGAGCTGAGCTCAGATTGGGAAGAAGTGCTTTGCGTGCTGGTGGATTCGTGTCGGGTAGTGAGGTTGAGCGCATCGGTGCGTGGACCTGGGCTAGAGTTTGCCGTTCTAGAAGGTTCAACAGTCATATCTTGCTGTGACTCTGGAGGCGTAGCTGTCGTCGACAGGGGCGTAACGCCATTTGTGAGGTGAGGCGCGCTCTCCGTACGCTGGGTATCGACAACTCCCCGATCCTTGGCAGCATTGAATGCCCAAATGTTGAAGCTCAGTGTCAGTTTCACAGCACGATGTGAACTCACTCGGCTGCGCCTCGGAAGATGTGCTTGGCAGTGCGGGTCCACGCAAGAGTTGTGGCAACATGGCAAGCGCCCTCGAAGACCTGGAAGGCGACCTGAGTTGGAGGATATGCGTTGACCTGAGCCGCCTGTTCTGGGTACTCGGCCAGTGTCGCTGCTGCCGGTGGGTATCTGGCAGGATCGGCCGCCTTGTAGGCGATGTAGTGAACCTCGTCTCGTATAATTTCCGCACTCCCGCAGTTCTGATGTGAGTGTATGCTTGTCATAGTGGTCGACTTACGATATACAGCGGGCATAGGCCACCTAGAGAACCTGTATTGATAGGCGACACGGCGGGATGTGTCATAAGAGTGTTCGGACTGACATCAGCTTGGTGCCACAAATGATAAGCTCACCAGTACAGCTGCAATTGTTCGTCAAACATTATCGTCTTCCCGTCCCGGGTTTGAACTTCCACTCCGTCACCAGGGATGGGCGGCCACACCAGACTGGGCCTGAAGTGAAAGCTGCAGTTGGGGATATAGTCGCCTCCTGGCCATTGCACAATGCTCGGCATGGAGTGAGTCAGGTCGACCCAGGGTGACAGCAGACTAGCTGCCGCTGGCATGGGAAGGCCCATCTCTCGGATGAGAACCAGGAGCGTCAGACACATCCCTCCTCCTGCCGAGTCGCCCATGAAGATGATGTTGGATGGGGAGATTGCTGTGTGAGATGCATTGGCTGGAGGATCCAGCAAGAATAAATAAGCTGCTAAGCAATCCAATAGCGGGCAAGGCTGTCAGTCAGCACAAAGAGGGCGATGAAACCTCACGAATGGGTATTGAGGAGCCATCCGATAATTGGGAATGAAGGCACGAGCGCCAGCCTTCCTTGCGTGTCGCTGAATCTGGTAGCGATGCATATTGATGGACGAGAAGAAGAATGCTCCGCCTGAACGTTAGCATCCTGTAGCTAGCCTGAATCCGGAGCAAGTCAACCTCATGGGCTGTCAGCACACTCACCATGGATGTAGAAGATGACACGATCGCCCTCTACTACTCGGCCACTGCCATCGCGGATCTCACTTGCACGACTAGACGAATGCCTTAGAGAGTCAAAAGCGAGCCATGAGCGATGCCTCTCTGCTTTCTTCGTTTGGCGTGCCTCGTACCGACTTCGCATCTGGCAATCAGTAAGCTCATAAAGGACAAGCTATCAAAAGCTACTCACCTCGATCCATTCGCCCTCCAACGGACGTCCTCGAACGCGCCACCATCGCTCCCCGCCAACGAGTTCAATGCCTTTGCCGTCGGCGAATCTAGCAAGATATGGTGTAACTATATCTGCCGCTCTATCGATGATGGTTTCTGGTATTGTAGCGACTTCTCTGTGCAGATATTCTGTATGTCAGGGGACGCCCTACGATACGAGTGTGGTGTTTGCCGGCTCGTAGAATTGGGTCGTCTGCATGCTCATCCAGGCCGCTAAATCGAGAGCGAAGCAGTGTCTGACTACAATGACGCAATGCCCATCACTCACTTGGTACTGGCACTGCTTGACCGGTGAACGTTTGGATATTTTCAACTGGATAGCGACTTGCGTACTCCAGGAAGCGACGGACTATTCTGAGCCCCTCCTCATAGCGCAGTTGGTTGCCGGGCAAGGTGCTTAAGCTCTTTGGCGCTTCTGTGCTGCTCTCGGAGTATGGCGACTTGAAGTGACGTGCGGGCCATGTGAACAGGTAGGTGAAGAGCGTAGAGACGACCGTCGGCGTGGTCGCTATGGCCACGCCTGTGGTATCAAGCGAGCTGGGCATCTTGAGTTGCAAGGGAAGAAGGTATTCAAGTGACAGTAGACGACATGGTGAGTGTGGAACGCAGCTGGCAATGCGTCGATCGATAAGACAATCAAGATGCCGATACGGATCAACAACTCTCGGGAGGAGCGAATATTACGTGTCAAGGGATCCACACGGAAGAGCCCGTTGATAAGCGAATCTTGACTCGTGGCGGAGTTGTTGCTCGCCGCGATCACAAGGCAGAAAGTCTACAAAGGACAGCAGAAAGCGACTTTGCACTTTCATCAGCTTTGTTCACAATGTCTGCAGCTGCCGAAAAGATCCAGGACGCAGCGTCGCAGCTTGCTGCCGCTGTTGGTGACAAGCTGTCTGTTTCTGACAGCTCCAGTGAGTGGTCAACAATAACAACCCGGATGCCAAAAGTCTAGGTGCTGATGGCTCAGAACCCACAGTGTACGTTGACGAGAAGACTGGTTCGGACGAGAACGGCAAGGGAACGAAGGAGGCGCCGTTCGCCACTCCGGTTGGCGCATACTTCTCGCTTTCCCCTGCTACTGCCACCGACAAGGAGCCATTGGCAGTATGCAACATCCTCGTCGCCAAGGCTGCTGAGGATGGCTCGATTGAGTGGGCCGAGCTCTCTGGAGCGGGCAAGAAGAAGCTCATCAAGGGCGTCGACAGCCAGCGCAAGAAGCTCGCCAAGCTTGCTGCTGACGGCGACCGCCTGGAGAAGGAGCGTGCTGAGAAGGAGGCGAAGCAGAAGAAGCTGCGTGAGGAGGCGATCACTATCTCGGAGGACCCCAGCAAGCCCGCGGCCAAGCTCGTGAGTGAAATTGGAGAAAAGAAGAAGCGACTGCGTTTGCACACGACTCGCCCTTTTCCGGCATCTGTCTTCAGCACTGACACTGCAGAGCAAGGCCTACCAGCTTCCTGAGCGTATCGGCGAGCGTGTCCGCCTCCGCGGTTGGGTTCACCGCCTGCGTACCCAGAAGACCAACTACTTCGTCATCCTGCGTGACGGTTCAGGGCCTCTCGTTCAGTCTATCCTCACTGGCGACTGCATCCGCACTGTCGACGCTCTCGACCTGACAGTCGAGAGCTCTATCGAGCTCACTGGTACTGTCCAGAAGGTCAAGGAGGGCCAGAGTGCTCCCCAGGGTCTCGAGGTCGTTGTCGACTGGTGGAAGATCATTGGACATGCTCCTTCTGGGGAGGATGCTTTCGAGGGCCGCTTGACTGCCGAGACCGACCCCTCGATTCGCGCAGAGCTTCGCCACCTCGAGCTCCGTGGTGAGACTGCCACCGCCGTCATGCGCTTCCGTGCTCTGCTGCTCCGCGCCTTCCGTGAGGCCTTCAACAAGAGCCGCATTACTGAAGTGACCCCTCCATGCATGGTCCAGACTTCTGTCGAGGGTGGCTCCACTCTGTTCGAGTTCGACTACTACGGCGCACCAGCGTACCTCACCCAGTCGAGTCAGCTCTACCTCGAGACAGTGCTCCCTTCCCTTGGCGACGTCTACTGCATCCAGGAGTCTTTCCGTGCCGAGAAGTCTCTCACCAGGCGGTATGTGCAAATTGTCCCACTGAAGCTGATATTAGACACCTGTCCGAGTACACCCACCTTGAGGCCGAGCTTGCCTTCATCACCTTCAACGACCTTCTTGACCACCTGGAGGACTTGACCACCACCGTCGTCGACAACCTCCTCGCCGACCCCGTCGCCGCTGAGATCGTCAAGACTCTCAACCCCGACTTCGTTGCTCCCACAAAGCCCTTCCTGCGCCTCGACTACCGCGATGCCATCAAGTACCTCAACGAGCACGGCATCAAGAAGGAGGACGGCTCTGACCACGTTGTTGGCGACGACATCGCAGAGGCTGCCGAGCGCAAGATGACCGACCAGATTAACCGCCCCATCATGCTCATCAACTTCCCCAAGCACCTGAAGAGCTTCTACATGAAGGCAATTCCGGGTGACGAGGACTTCACAGAATCCGTCGATGTCCTCATGCCTGGTGTTGGAGAGGTCGTCGGTGGCTCGATGCGCATTGCCGACTACGAGGAGCTCATGGCCGGGTACAAGCGCGAGGGCATTCCTGCTGAGCCATACTACTGGTTCACCGACCAGCGCAAGTACGGAACCTGTGAGCACGGTGGTTACGGTCTTGGTATTGAGCGCCTCCTCGCCTGGTTCCTAGGACGCTACACCGTGCGTGAGTGCTGCCTGTACCCTCGTTACATGGGCCGTGCTCGTCCGTGATTTGTAGTGTTATGCATTAGTATCAGGGGTATCAAAAAAGGGCAGGGCTTGAGCGTTTCGTAGTTGATTGATGCCTCTGCCCTTGGCAGGCGACATGTGACATGGACGATGCCGGCCTGCTGTTGCAAGCCGGCACTCAGCTACTTCACACCGACCTCCTTACTCGTCAGAACTGCTCATATTCTTACAGATGTGGAGCCCAACTCGTCCCACCTGAGAACCTGAATACCTGAAGACCTCAGATATCATGCAATCGAGTAGTGCGCTTAGGCAGCAAGCAGCTGTTGTACATCAGAGGTGATACAGGACTGAGATACAACATTTTTTGATTCTACAGACAAGGAAGAACATCCCAGGCCGTCAGAACTCGTAGCGGCTCTCGTCCACCTTCACAGCGACCTTCTTCCATGGACGGAGCTTGCTTCGGCGCTTGTTCCTCTCATCAATCTACATCAGTTCAGAGATCTTCAATCACCTACCTCGAGCTGCTCTCGCAGGTCGGGCTTGATGAAAGCGCCCTGGGATGCCAGAGATTGTGTAGGACAAGCAGTCCTACTCGATGTCAAACGATTGCTGATCTCGGCGATCTTTGTTGCGGTGGTGCGGGACATGCTGAATAAGTGCTCGAGAGTGGTCAGTCGTCATGGTTTAGGGCCATGCATCCAAACGCCTTAAGTACAGCCTCAACGCATCGCCGGGATCATGGTGCATGTTGATCTCCATCAGTGACTTCCATCACACTGCACCGGTTTTCGTCATTTCCCTTTGTCGTTCAGACTCTTTGCTGTCACCTTTCGTCGAGAGAGTGATGTGCATCGAAGTAGTGATGGATTTTGAGCTCATCGTACCTTTGTCTCTTTAATGCCATGTGTCACTGTTGCTGCCTGTCGAGGGTGCAAGCAGCTTTTCAGCGCGACTTGGAGGCTGGCTATTGCCGCAAGATGGACATCAACGATCATTAACGTGAGGCTCATCAGTGTGGGGTTGATCCAGGTGTCGAGCACTAACGATGCCATGATACAGCAGCGGTTTTGGATGCCACTGCGCTTATCCGTCGGTAGCAGCGATAGAATCATTTCTCATGCATGAACATGCCCATTCTTGATCTCATGTCGTACCATATCCACACAACAATATCGCAGCATGTGCGCGACAACCACTCACTCACTCACTCCCTCTCACGACACCTCACACCTCCTTGCGCATCGGACCCTCGTACTGCTTGTGCCCGTCCTTGGACTTGGGAATAAGCTGCGAAGGAATCGCCGAGTCGACGTAGATCTCCATCCCGAGCTTGACGTCCTTGGCGTCCTCGAGAGCGCCAACCTATCGTCAGCTACGGACTGTCATTTGTACTTACCTTGACGACGCGGATACCGGGCCTGCTCTCCGGGTCGGTCCACACGGGGCTGCCGCATTCTCCGCAGAAGTAGCGGTGCGCCGGCTTGCCCGAGTCGGTAGCCCTGTCGACGTAGCACTTGGGCTCGCCCTTTGTGATCTTGACGTTCTCGATCGCAGTGCGGACATTGAATGAGTGCGTCGATGTTGTCAGGCGGCACGACGTGCAGTGGCAAGCGATCCCGGTGTCGACGTCGTCGTTGACCTCGAACTCGATGGCGCGGCAGAGGCAGGATCCCTTGCGTGTCATGGCGATGCGGTTGTGATGCTGCTGGGATGTCCAAGTGGGCATGCATGGTGACTGACTTTCTTGCTATATACTTGCCTGCTCTCATGTGCAACGGATGCAATGGAGCCGAGGTTGCCGGATCGGGGATGGATTACCCGGGCGTGGTAGTCCGAGCTCCGCGGGGCAGAGCGCGGCCAGCGTCACAGTGTCGCGGCATCGTGTCGAGCGACTGCTGAGATCACTCTGATCGATGCGGGGCTCATTCTGGGGTGCTAGGCATAGTAAGGGTTATGGGACGATGTTGCTGAAGTGGAGAAATGGTCTTGGGAGTGGTTGGATGAGTGACCTGGACGTAGGCTTCAAGCTTTCTCATCGACGCGTTTAGAACCGCTGGTATGCGTCCTCGGCGAACCCAGTGAGACCTTCCAGGCTAAGCCTTGTGCCATCACTCAGCTTGGCCCACCCAGACCACTGGCCAAACGCCTGTATGGTGCGGCTCGACACAACGACCTTCTGGTTCACAGCAGTGCGCACATGCCAAGGAGTGAGCGTCGCGTCGATCCACTCCGACTTGAGCCTCCAAGGCTGGGCAGGGGAACTGAGATCGTACTCCCACATGATCGGCCCCAGGCCCGCATGTAGTATCTTGTCGACAACGAAAGCGTTCTCGGTGTTGCCCTCCGCTGTTGCCGTCTCGCCCAGTGTGAAGCCTACTTGTCTCCCGTCAGCGTTGACGCCCCCTGCGGCTGCCCAGTTCCATGTATTGATGTAGTTCCACCGCCCTCGCCCGCGATCGAGCACAGCCCACGCGTCGTGCTTGAGTGTGAACGTTCGCTTGCCATTGATCGTGACTGTCCCAGACACCGGCAAACTCGGCGCCTTGACGGTGTAGAAGTATCGCGTCGTTCCCCATGGCACAGCGACTGACATGCACTCGCCGGTGGTGTCGACGAGCAGCTCTGCGGATACTCGTGGACTCTCAATACGGATGGTTGTATGTGAGCAGTCATCAGAGTCCTCGAAGCTGAGGGTGATGCCGCCGCCAGAGCCGAAGACCTTGACTGGTGGTAGAGAGGTGGGTAACTGCACTCCTCGTCCGGCCAGCAGTGGCACATGCTCCTCCTCTATCGTCTCCCCTGTGGTCCTATCGTGAAGATATACCTGTACGAGGTTGGCATAATCCAGATCTGCAACTGTGAGGCCAATTGCTAGCTCGGGCGTGGTGATGCCCCAGTAGTCCCACTTCTTGGTGCGCCAGAGGTAGTACAGCCCATGAGGGAGGTGGTCGCTCGTATGCAGAGGTCGGCGGGAGTAGCCAGCTGCACTTGGAGCGAGATCGCCATTGCGCAAAGCGAGTGCTGTTGGTGTGGTGATTTCGCGAGCCATGGTGAGGTGGGCGTTGTGAAGGAGTAGAAAGGGCGCCGGTCAAGGTGAGGACAGCAGCGGTGATCGTCGCGGTCAAAAGCGGTAGTCCAATACTACCGGTGTACATGCAGTCGTTCGCATGTCCACTTATCCATTCAGTCATTTGTCGAATCATGAACATCAACCGCCTCGACGTCCGCAGGTAACACCTATGCGGTTGTGATCTGTATCTGTAGTCTGGTTGAACCAGCATCAATGACAGATTTGTTTGGTTCCACTGACCCGGGTTAGCTAGTTATCGGCGGTGTGCAGTGTCTTTTCCCCCCTGTCTCTCCGTCGGTGTACATGATAAGTGATAGCGTCCCGTCGTTGTGATGACTGAGGCGACCTAGCATGCATTTGAAAGACTTGGGTTGCGCTACAGGCGTACTGCCTTTGCTGTCGACGCTCTTGTCTGACCACAGCAGCGCTCCCTCGGCGACTAACCATTGTGATAACCGGCCATGCTGTGCCTACAACACCGCAACCACATGAGGCGACGCATACGAATCGTCAACCGATCTGTCGTACTTGACAACACTTCTCATTACCATGACCCTCTCACGGACCGAGCTGGAGGCTCTCTCCACCACCGACATCACGAAGGACATCCCCGCCGAGCAGCTCGGTCAGGCCCAGAGCACCCCGCCATTCGTCAGCGCACCGCTCCTCAACCTCCGTGACTTGGGGCGCGTGCCGAACTCACGCATTCGTCCGGGAGTGGTGTACCGCTGCGGCGTGCTGAAGGACAATCCGGAGACAGTATCGTGGCTCTCCGACAATGTTCGCAAGGTCTTCGATCTCCGGCATGACCGTGAGGTCGAGCGTGGTCCGGACCCGACTGCACCTGGCGTGCAGAACGTGCGCCTGGAGATGACGGGCAAGGGGTCTCGTCTGGATGTGAGGGACTTCACTGGAGATGGGTCTGAGGCCTGGGGAGAACAGTACATGTTGGTCTTGGAGCTGTATCGGCCAACGCTGAGGGCTATCTTGGAGCACGTGAGGGATGGGTGTGAGCCGTTCTTGTTCCACTGCACGGGTGAGTGCAGAGTGTGCAAGTGATATCAACGATTGCAAGAAGAGTGGACATGGGAGTGGCTGGGGCCGCTAACGTGGGATACAAATGCTAGAATGACTGAAGTGGACTGCTATGGCTGGCAGTGCTATGGCTCGCAGATTTGACATGAGCATCGTCCGGCCGCGATGCTGACCGCAGCGGGTCGAGATCGCACAGGCATCACAGCAGGGCTGTTACACCACATCGCAGGCACACCAGAGGACGACATATTGTATGACTATATGCTTTCTCGAGTAGGCCTGGAGCCTGCACGAGGCATGCTCGTGCTGGCAATCAAGGCCGGCTTCAGCGCTGAGGACATCGACTCGCCCGGCTTCCACAACGTCGCAAGCCTGCGCCCGTCGTTCTGGCGCGAGTTCAGGAGACGCCTTGATGAAAAGTACGGAGGGTGGGATGGGTATATACGTGACGTGTTGGGTTTCAGTGACGCCGATGTGCAAAGGATGAGGGAGAACCTGACTGGTGGCATGTAGAGGTAGCTGACACAGGCAATGCACCTAACGTTGTGCAGTATACACTCATTGGTTAAAGTCATTTAGCATGCATTGCTGCTCGCAATCTATCTGTATAGTACGACTAGGCGACCTCCTCCTCCTCAGGAGGAGCGAAGGTGAGCGGGGTGAAGGGGTACCCCGTGGCCTGGTAGAACTTACCGTCGAACTCAACCCAGTGCAGACGCAGAGCGTGCAGGAAGGCAGAAAGGCCCTCCATGATACACAGGATGAAGATAGTGAGCGCGAACCAGACAGCGAAGGCCATGAAGAGGAAGATAGCACCGCCGATGACGCTGTCGGACTTGAAGGTCTCCTGGAAGTTGAACCCGTTTTCGATCGTCATGCTGTACAGCACCTCGGACAGTTGCGCGTGCGCAAGCGACAGCGCCCAGAGACGCAGATACGACGCCGTGTTAGAGATACAGCCCAGGCAAAACTCGATGGTGTGGATGACTTGGTGGACGATGACCTCGCCCATGTCGAAGCCGTGCTCGCCCTCCTCGCCATCCTCGCCCTGGGCCACAGGCTGGCCGGCACCCTCCTCGTCGTCCTCGAGCCCTGCGTCAGTGCTGATCGATGGGCGGCCATTGTCCTGGGTCGCAATGCCCTGGTAGCCTGCACCTTCAATCTTCTGATGCTCCTTGTACTCGAGGTATGGCTTGACGCAGAGCATCCAGGGGACACAGATGAAGGCAAGGAGCAGGAGCACGACCTGGACAAAGCCTTGGCCACGGTACAGCTGTGTGCCGTCTGGGATCGTTCCGGGAGAGAGGAACATGTAGATGAGCATGTTGAGCAGACCAGGAGGTGGGAGGTCGCTCTTCGACCAGTCGACAGCCCACTTGTAGATGATGCAGAGGACGAGGTAGCCGAAGATGGACCACAGGAAGAGGATCTGGGGCACGAACTCGGTCCAAATGCTGAGGCGCTTTTTGAAGTGGATAAAGTTGGGCACGTTGAGGCAGATGGCGAAGGACATGTGGACCACACCCATGACAATGGACATCTTCATCTTGTACGAGTTGACGAAGACAAGAGCGTTATCGGCACCATGCCAGAGCGGGTCGAGGCCGAAGGGGTAGCGGTTCGGCCTGAGGACTGCCTCGATAGTGCCGTTCTGGCCGGTGGGCCACTCCCATCCCGACTTCCAGATGTAGAGCGACTTTGAGAAGATGTCGTTGTACATAAAGCCGGTGAAGATGGAGAACACGCCCATGAGCAGAATGATGTATCGTCCGTAGAAGAACGTCTCGAACATCTCGCCCCCCTTGCCCTGCAGCTTGCGCTCGTACATGATCATAGCGACAGCTGAGAGGACAGCGAGGATGCCGTGACCAATATCTCCGAACATGACAGCGAAGAGGAAAGGGAAAGTGATGACGGTGAAAAGACCAGGGTTGACTTCCTGGTATGTTGCGATGCCGTACGCGTCGATGATAGACTGAAAGCCCTCTGTGAACTTGTTCGTGCGGTGGAAGGTAGGCGGTGTCTGGTGGGTGCGAAGCTCGGACAAGATAGGCGGGACGCTGGTACCAGCGGTGTCAGTCGCACGACGGAGGCCAAGCTGAACAGCAGTGATCTCGTCAGTAGGCACCCAGCCCTCGGCAACAAGCGTCTTGCGGCCCTGATCGTAGGACAGCAGGTTGAGTGTCTTGTAGATATCCTCTTCCTTGCGCACGGCGTCCTTCCAAGACTCGAGGTTTTCAGCAATCTTGCCCAGCTCGACGCGACGCGTCTGACCAACGTTGTAGAGCACAGCATCGACATCCTCGAGGCGGGTTTGTGTCTCGCGAAGGGCATCAGCACGCTTGTCTGCGGCCGAGTCAATCTGGAAGAGCGAACCACCCATGGACTCGGCGACCTTGCGGATCTTGGCAAGCAGCTCGTCGCCGTGCGCAAAGATGATGAACACGTCCTTGTGGGTTTCTTTGCCGGTCACTTGGTCAATGAAAGGCTCCTCGATCTCAGTGTAGTTCATATACAGGTTGCCACGGAGGACGCGCCAGAGAATGCGCTCGAACGTGGGCATGCGGGCGCGGTCAATGGTGCCTGCGACGAATTCAAGGTCGAAGCCGCTGAGCCCACCTTCGCCAGGGAGGGTGCCATACTCAGCCGCAGCATCGAGCAGTGGCGTGGTGCCATCGCCGTCATCGAACGAGGAGCGGATCTCGGTCTGGCGACCCTCAGCCTCGTTGAAGAAAGCTCCAGTCTCGCGCAGCACAGCCTTCTTCTCCTCGAGGCCGCTCTTGCGGTTGGCGAGCTCCTCCCACGAGCGGTTCATCTCAGCCAGGCGGCGCTCATGCTCCTTGAGCTTCTCGTCCAGCTCGTCGAACGCGTTCTGGTGCCGAGGCCCAACACAAGGGAAGGGTGGGATTGCAGACAGCGGCGTCATACCGATTGGAGGCTCGAGTTTGCCAATCTGTGACTGGAACAGACGAATGCGACGCGCCATCTCCGCAAGGCGACGCAAACGAGGCGTAAACGGGCGCTGAAAGGCAGTAAGGTCGGGATTGAGCTGCGAAGCGTCAGAGGGCAACTCAGCATACACGCCACAACACTCACGTCCTTGAACTGGAAGTTGCCCATGTCCGCGAGCTCGTAGATGGTGTCGTGAGCGACCTCTGAAGGAACATACAGCTGCACGAGGGACATCTCTTCCGAGCGGAAGAGCGACCCTGTGTTGGCGGAGGCCGCCATGATGAGTGCTGCGTCTGTGAGGTAAGGTAGTGAGGACGAACGAGGTTTCGATGTCAGTCGAACCGTTGCTGATGGCCATTAGGCATCGTTGGTGGTGACGACGGAGGCGGAGGTACGCATGACGGAAACAAAGTGCGCCCGTCAGCCAGGCGGGGATGTGGCACCGCCCGTTTCCAGCGTCATGGTGCCTCTTCAACACAGACAAATCCACTCCGAACACTCCCCATCGTATCGCTTGTCTCTCATTCACATCTGCTGTCTTGCATCCGGGCGACACTCCGAACAGCGGAACACGAGGGCACGACGGATCCTTCAAGTGCCATCGACAGGGGCGCCAGTTGCGCCTGCTCTGCGACGCATAGCAGGTCCCATCTCGTCATCTATCATATCTGCCATCGACCGCTGTTCATAAACAGCCATGGTCTTTTGACATCTATGGCCCACTCTTGATCCATTCTCAATACCCCACAACTTGGTCCGCCTGATAACCAGCAAGAACACTTAATTCATCGCATCGCATCGCATTTGAACAATTGCACTCCATCAATCATTCACCTCATTATACCATGTTCGGCGCCATCCAGTACTACTTCTGGATCACGGTCTACTATGTCCTTCTAATCATTACTGGGATTATCGCGTTCCTCGAGGCTCTCGTCGTCTCAGTCGTCGGCGATCGCTACGACATTGACTTCTATGTCGCACGCACGTTCAAGTACTTCACCCAGCCCATCATCGGGTGGTACTTTGATGTCTCGGGCAGCGAGCATATCCTCAAGGGCACTGGACCAGCAGTGCTCCTAGGCAACCACCAGAGGTGCGTAAAGGCGATGAGCTGCAGCTGACCTCAGTGCCCTGGACATTCTGTACCTCGGCAGCATCTTCCCGAAGCGCGCAGCTATCATGGCCAAGAAGTCGATCAAGTGGATCCCTGGTCTCGGTTGGTTCATGATGCTCTCGGGCTCCATCTTCATCGACCGCAGCAACAGGAAAAGCGCAGTGCAGGCCATGAACGAGGCTGGCGCAGAGATGAAGCGCAAAAGCGTGGGTGTCGGAGGCGTTTGGAGCTGCCAAGCTAACATTAGATCTCGCTCTGGATCTTCCCAGAGGGCACACGCCACATGAGCGACGTGCCCGAGCTGCTGCCATTCAAGAAGGGCGCGTTCCACCTGGCTGTGCAGTGTGAGTCGACCTAATAGCGGGCGCATATTGATGCCCAGCCGAGCTCCCCATTGTCCCCGTCGTGTGTGAGAACTACAGCAGGCTGAAGAAGAAGGGCAAGTACTTCAAGCGCGGCACGCTCAAGGTCAAGAGTGAGTACAAGCTATACGGTCATGTCAAACTGACCCCAGTCCTCCCGCCTATCCCCACCACCGGCCTCACGACAGAGGACATCCCCGACCTGATCAAGAAGGTCCGCGGCCAGATGCTCGCTACCCTCGTCGAGATCTCTCAGCCTGCGCCCGTTGTCGAGTCCAGCGACGACAAGACGCCCTCCCCCGAGCCCGACCTTGTTGTCCAGGAGGGATCTGACGTCAAGGTCGGCAAACTCATCGACACGGTCGACACAGTCGCAGAGGCAGAGGAGCCATCAGCCGATGCCGCCAGCAGCACTGTAGTGGATGGCGACGGCGAGAGCGAGACGGCATTGGGCGCTCCGCCCCCGACCCCGCCTCCGCCGCCGCACGAGCAGAACGGCAAAGTAGCCCTAGCGTAAGCGTCTTCCATAGCAGCATGTAAACTGTTGGCTCATGCTAGGATGGTGTCGGACTTCTTCTACCCCGACGTAGGCGGTGTCGAGGGGCACATCTACAGTCTGAGCGTGGAGTTGGCTCGGCGGGGCCACCGTGTCATTGTGATCACGCACCACCAGCCCTCGGGGTTGTTTGCGAGCCTCTCGCATGCCACAGACGGGGCAGACAAGCGTATAGGCGTGCGCTACCTGGCTCCAGGCATAAAGGTGTATCACTTGCCTTTCGTCACGCTCGCGTCGTCAGCCTCGCTGCCAAACTATCTCTCCTTTCTGCCCTTCTTCCGCTCCATCATCTTGAGGGAGCGCATTGCGCTTGTGCATGGGCACGGGACGCTCAGCTCACTCGCACACGAGGCGCTGTACCACGCGCCGTTGTTCGGTGTGCGCACAGTGTTCACGGATCACTCGCTGTTTGGCTTCGCAGACGCAGTTGGAGTGCTCACGAATAAGCTGCTTGCCGGCGCACTGCGCAATGCTGATGCTGTGATCTGCGTCAGCAACACTGGAAGAGAGAACACTGCTCTCAGAGCAGAGATCGAGCCAGAGCGCGTGAGCGTGATACCGAACGCGCTCGTGCCGAGTCAGTTCAGGCCTCATCCGTTCAGGTCGAGGGGTCCAGAAAGTGAGTACGCGAGTCATAGTACGCAAGTTATGAGCACGAGGCAAGCGTCTAGAGGGTACCTGCAATACCGAGCACACCCTCCTCATGAGCACCTATCGCTCCAGATGACTTCATGATTATCAACTCAACGGGGGGTGCAGTCACTGACCGCAGTCACCATCGTCGTCATCTCCCGCCTCGTCTACCGCAAGGGCATTGACCTTCTCGTCGCCTCCGCGCCGAGTATATGCGCCATGTTTCCCGATGTGCGATTCGTCGTCGGCGGAGACGGGCCAAAGATGGTCGACCTCTTGCAAATGAGGGAGAAGTACGAGCTGCAAGATAGGATTGAGCTTCTAGGCCCGGTGCGGCCTGCAGACGTGCGGAGCGTGCTCGTCCGAGGCGACATATATCTCAACACGAGCTTGACAGAGGCATTCGGCATCTCGATCATCGAGGCGGCGTGCGCTGGGCTGTTTGTCGTGTCTACCAAAGTCGGGGGCGTGCCGGAGATCCTGCCGGCGGATATGATCGAGTTTGCAAGGGCGGACGAGGATGGTGAGTGCGAGTAGCGCACGCGAGTGTAACGAGTGTGCGCGTATTCATGGTCAACTTCACTGCCTCGAAAGCATGTGTGATATCAGCAGGCAGATCGACTCGCTCTACTTCGCCTTGCTTGACGAATGTATCGGACCCACACTAACCCCAGACATCATCCGTGCACTCTCGCACGCAATACAGACCATCCGCGCAGGCCGCCACGACGCCCAGCGCGCCCACGAACGCGTGCGGGACATGTATTCGTGGGCCACTGTCGCCGAGCGCACCGAGACGGTGTATGAGCGTGTGCTGGCTAGTCCTCCTCTCAGTGCGTGGGATCGGCTCGTGAGGTAAGTGCAAACGAGAGCACCAGGGGCATGGTCTGGTAGCATTCACAACGTGACAAAGCTTGTTATGGCGAGCAAGGCTTGTCAGAAGTGGCAGAGTGGCGGAGGAGCAGTTCCGAAGTAGCGGAGCCAAGCAACGTGCTCATGAGCTTTCACAGCACCTACTGACCCCAGACTCCGAGCACTGGGACCATTCTTCGGCCCAATACTGTGCATCATCATGGCCGTGCAGTGGTGGTATCTCCTCTTCTTGGAGCTTGTCGCGCCCGCGTCTGAAATCGACCCGGTGATGAAGGGGTGGGATGTGGGTGCGTTTCAGGCTGCTGTGGCGCGCGAGCGCAGATTTGTGGAAGAAAAGAGATTCTGGAAGGTGGAAGGGGAACAGAGAAGCTGAGGGACATGGCATATGACCCGTTTGTTCAGTACCGCCTGAGGGTAGCTGTAAGGCGAGTGTAAACTATAATGAGGAGGTTAGCTCACACGACGGTTGAGCTCTCCCATGCACCATACCACATATACACTAGACCCACTGCATAGAGCAATAAACTTCATGCATTCGTAGATGGCGAGAAGCCCATCACCAGCAAGTCATTCGTACACAGATGGGCACGCAAGTCTCCTCTTTGAGTTCTAGGGCATGAAGTACATGACAACGCAGGACACTGACACCTACACCTCAACCCTCGCTACAACCCTCCCAAAGTCCACCACATCAAGATCCCTCCCATCCCCAGCCTCGCTCATCACACAAGCAACGTCCATCTCCCCCGTCACGAGCAGTGGGGCATGCCACACTCCAGGGCGGAAGTTGAGCCCACAATCTTGCGGCATGGTGAATGCCCTCAGTGTTGAGCGATCGGGTGCGTCCTCTCCCTCCGCGACGACGACGACGATCTCTCCACCAGGAGGCAGAGGCGCCTCCCTGCCTCCTGGCCAGACATCCTTCCCCATCGGGAGGAGTGCTTTGCTCGAGTCTATGTGGCGTTGTAGTTTCATGATGTCCAGGGGTGCCGGGGTAGCGCGGGTCACATTGATGGCTGTACGCGCCTCGCCTGGTGGAAACGTATTCGCCAGATTAGAGAGCCACGAGAGCTTCGTGATGTTCAGAGCGGGATTGCCGCCTATCACTGCTCCTGGAGGTGCTTCATCGACTGGGAAGGCGCGGATGAGCTCGCCGAAGGGTGCGAAGGCGGGGTGTGTTATGGGCTCGGCGTGGAGTGTGCGCACAGATTTGGGCGATCCACTTGCTAGTGATGTTGAGTGGGCTGTCGTCTGGTCAGACATCGTGGGTCCATTTACTGGCATAGGTACTGCGTCCTTGCTTGCTGAGACAGCTGTATTGTTGAGCACCTTCTCGATGCCATTCAGAGATGCCTGTGCGCTTGCTCTTGGCTCGGTCTTTGGATCCCTTGCTGCAAGCTCTCCGTTGGCGGTTGGACCTTGTGCCGCTGTAGCTGTAAGTTGCAGCTCTGACGGTGTATCCGGTGGACTAGGATCATACGGCCCCACCCTCACATCCGCCCAATGCCTTTCCACCGTCTCGCAGTCCACCACCAGCCCCTCCTCGCCCGTCTGCGCGTCGAGGCACGCATAGTCAACCCATCCATTCACCGTCAACATCGGGTGGTGCCACACGCCAGCGTGGTAGCTCACCCCCTGCGACGAGGTGGGGAGGAACGCCCTCAGCGTCGACATATCAGGCCTGTCATCGGGCCCATTGAGTGCCACGACAACGAGGAAAGTACCACCGGGGGCATGGGCTGCCTCCCCACTCCCCCGTCCGAGGGGTATGAACGCTTGTGTTGTAGCAGCGTGCCGTTCTAGCTTCAGGACGGGGATCTCGGCGCCATGGCGGACGTCGAACTGCGGCCCAGCGCGCATACATGCCAATGCTGTGCCGCCGCGCTTGAGCTGCTCGGGGGCGTAGCTGTGCTCGACCCCCGCGAGGGAGTGGTACGTCGTGGAGGTGGGGGTTGTGGTGGTGCGTATGTTGCACGGGCCGGACAGGGGGGAGCTGAAGGCTTGGATCACGTCGCCGTACGGCGCGAAGGCGTCGGGCGTGAGCGGGAGGGCTGTAAGCTGGGGTCGGGGGGTGGCTATCATCGTGTACTAGCTCGAGAACAGACGATGGAGTAGGGTGGGCGTTATGGGTAGCCCAGACCTCGACGATACGTCTCGAAGTCGTTTGTAGGATGATGGGTCTCAGAATGGTTCAGTCTCTGAAGTGTGCTGGGAAGTGGGAGAAGCAGCTGTTATGACCAGTTTCATTGCTCAGAAGACATCGCTGTATTTAGCTGCTTGAGCAGCCGCACGCATGTGCATCGCAGCAATGGCCTGCGGGCAAAGGTGAAGAGGATGGACAGGAAGCAATGCTGCCGGCAAAGGGCGGTAATGGCGGTTCTCGACGGTTACGGCGCGTCGTCGTGCCGGTCCGACGTCCGCTGCTTTGTTTGGTTCCACTCCAACGAACATACGCTTTTACCCACCATCATCTGCTCAGCTGGGCTGCTTCTTGTGCTCCTCATGTCTGCTCTGGATACTACTCGCCGTGATACATATACCGTGCTGTCAGAGCCAGTGTCCAGAACACACAGTACAATCCCATGCCCTCGACGACTCGGTCGAAGCGATGACCGGCCTGGAGAGGGAGGCCCTCCATATATCCTAGTTATGTCCATGCCTATGCAAGTTATTTTGACCTCGAGCTATGTGTATGGATTATGGCAGCGGTTTGCAGGCATCGGAGATGTAGCTGTTATTCTGATCAGTCTCGCCAACAGCATACCTTCATTGTAGTGGTCACAGCACTCATGGACCGTCAAGTCCACTCCTAGTTGTGATCTCCAGCATATTTCGTTGCCATCATTCCTGCAGAGCTCCCTCACGATGTACATGCTCCATCAAAGGACAACGCCCATCACGTCTGCTTGAGCGCGTCTATACTTGAGGGTGCTCGGCTGGGATTGACACACGGCGAGCGTGCATCAAATCCGCCATTGTCGTGGTGATGACCATCATCACTCCTGAGCCCATCAGCTCGTATACTCGACGCTTATTGTAGATATAACGCTTTGCTCACCGGCCTTACAGTCACTCTCAGCCCGTGCTACGATTGTGCGTGCTGCATCAGGAGCGCGACATACACAGCACAGCGTACAAAGCAGCGCATACAAGGCAATGCATACAAAGCAGCGCACACAAAGCAGCACATACAAAGCCGCGCATATGAAGCAGGGCATACAAAGCTTCAACCTCATCTCCAGAACTGTGGCGTGATGCCATCACACGCCTACTCATCTCTAGTGTTCCGTCTGATGTCGCTCTGTCAAGTCTCAGCCTGCATCACGGGTACTTCAAGTTCACCACTGCCCCCGTTCCTCTTGCTTCCTCCTTCCTACTGCATCACTGCGTTCCCTCACCCTTCAGTCTTCGTGACGCTCGTCGTCTGTCCTGCGCATGGTCGTCATCTCCATTCATAGACGCGCTCCATCCTGAACATCACCTCATCTTCTCTCGCCACTTCCCTTCCTCACCATGCTCCACTGGTCAAACAAGGGATGCATGTCATAGTCCGTATCTCATCAATAAACTAAGTCTAGCCTACCATGAATGCAGGCGTGTGAAGAGGGTTTCGCTTAGAGGAGGAGGGCGAGGAGCGAGCCGCCGACGAGGGCGAGCGAGGGGGCGACGGCCGAGGCGCCGCTGTTGGGCTTGGGGGACTGGGGGTCAGCGTACTCGAGCGCAGCGAGAGTGTGCGTAGACAGTGTCTGGTAGACAGGTGGTATGAAGGCGAGGGGAGAGGGGGGTAGACCAGGGCACTGTGCGTCCCAGGCGTATGCAGAGGGAGGGGTCTGCACAATGTGACATGTCTGCACGATGCGACGCGCCTGCACAACGCGACGTGATCTGCAAGGAGACCAAAACACAAACGCGTCTTTTGTACACGTATGTGATATGTGATCATAGACAAAGGAAAGGTCTACTATAGTTGTTGCAGCAGAAAGAGACCCTTGCCCATATCTCAGCGCCGCCGGCACGCCTGCGCATAGGTGACACTCACGGGCGAGCCAGAGGCAGCAGGAGCACCGCTAGCGTTGGCGCTGTTGGCAGCCGCGTTGCCGGCAGTGATAGGGGTGGCAGTCACGGGGCTCGAGGCCTTGGCGCCCGAGGCAGTGGTCGCAGCCGTGGTAACCGCAGAGGCGGAGGCAGCGGCCGCGCTGCTGCCGGTCGACGCGGCGGCGGCGGAGCCCTGCTCGACCTCAAAGTCCTCCGACTCGGCGAGGATGCCCGTGTTCTTGCTGCCTGGGATGTTGACAAAGGTGATCTTGAGGTCTGGCGTGAGTAGAAGTTCTGGCTGCAGTGCCGAGTATGAGGAGTAGGAGAAATAAGTGAAGACACCACTACTCACCATCGCCAGTCTTCTCGGGGGTCCAGGCGTACGAGCCAGCCGAGACCTGGATGTTCTCGGCGATGGGGGTGTCGACGTAGCCGTCCGACTGCTTGGTGCGGAGGACGATGTTGACCTGCTCGGGGTCGGAGCTGACGGACTGAGGTGAGTAAGACGACACACTGATGAAAGAATGGCTCCACTCACGTTCCACTGGATGTTGACAGTCTCGCCAGTCTTGAAGTCGTTCTGCGACTTGCTGGGGACAGTGATCTGGATCGCCTGCGCGGCGAGGGCGAAGAGGAGTGCGGTGGCAGCGGGGACGATCATGGCGAAAGTATAGGTTGGTGGTCAAGTGTAGAAGTGTGGGAGATACGACTCGAAGCTGATAAAGGAGAGTACACAAGAGATAGATGAGAAGAGGAAGCAGTGATGAGCCCGGGAGCTACTATAGAAGAGGTTACAAAGCGCGTCGCGAGTTGGCGTCTTTGTTTTACAAGCAGACTCAGTTTCTGGATCACGGTCGTGCCTAGCTGTACAAGGGTTGGTTCTGGCTGTGGCTTCTTGGCTTGTATTCTTACTGCTTCTTTGCTCCTGACATACCTTTCGAGCACCCTCGCCCTCTGCACTGCTTCTTCATCGCATGCTGCATGCTATGCTATGCTATGCTATGCTATGCATCCGAGTTACTCTTCGACACCCCCGAGTCCAGAGCAGGTCAAGGAATCCTCGATCTGACACTACTGTCGATGGAAGGCGATGCCATCAGCGACGAGGCGTTGTGGCGTCGTCGAGAAGAAATTTGACCCTCATCGGCCGAGCTGTACTCTTGCTACCCCAGCTATGCATGCTGTACACTTCCTCAGACAGTGACTGCTTGTTCCTACTGACCCTACTGTCTACTGACCGACCAGGTATAGGAGCTCTCGATTCCAGTACAGGTCTCGAATGTGTGTGTCCCTGCACTGCCTGCGTTGTCTCTCCCTAATGTTTGGACATGTTGTACTTCTACCTGACGCGTCTTTGAAGTATCTGGGCAGTACGCGTCTACCTGCTACCTGCCAGGGATGGAATGGCATTTGAACCGCCTCCTATTCAGAGTTAAAGTTTCTTAGATCCTGACGCGTAGGAAGAGGGCACAGCTTTGGAAAGCATACGACGATCATCGTTCGAATCCCACGGAGAGCTATTTCTTTTTGCGCAGACACGTGGTAGGTACAGTGGCAACGGGAGCAGATTTCTAGATCAGATACCTCGAACGCGCTTTGTACCCCTGTTCGCGACTGCAAGACATTTCCACACCCACCTCTTGGCAGTCTCTCCATCATCTCTGTTTCCAATCACTCTCTCTTAGCCAGATTTCAACTCGCATTCACGACCACGACACGAGCACATCAGATCGCATAGCGCAGGACGCTTGATCACAACCAGCGCTGTAACCTCAACTCCGACTCCCCATCCAACGTCAACACCTCCCACCTCGCATCACATATCCCAGCACTACACACTCGCCATGTTCCACTCCCTCCTCGCGACCCTCCTTTGCATCGCCCTCCTTCCCTATGCCCTAGGTAAGCTTTCTCCCTCTGCTGCGTAGCGTTGCCAGCGAGCGCGCGAGCGAGCGCAGCGAGCACGCGCGCTCGCCCAGCGCTGACCCCCAGCCCAAGGCCTCGGCCACGCAACAATCTACTGGCCCGTCCTCTCCCCCTCCCCCTCGCGGCCATGGGTGCTCGGGCAACGCAACATGCTGGCTTGGCGCGTGTCCGGTGGCACGGGCGTCGACGCATTCGACATCAAGCTCCACAACATCAATCGCAAGGTCCTCCAAGGCGCGATCAAGCTCGCCCTCCGTGTCCCGAATAAGCCCATGCCAGGCCACTACAAGAACCTCGGGGGCGAGATTGCCGTCGAGCTCGGAGGGGAGATTCCGCCTGCAAAGGGGTATGTGGTCAGCTTCAACGCGTGGTTCCATGGCGAGACGTATGCGATCTCGGAGCCATTCGAAATCCTGGCAGCAGCACCGGCCAACTGGACCGACAAGCCGGATGGCCTCCCCCAGCCAACTATCACGGCTACGGTGACCCAGGTGGCACAGCCGACGGATGGGTGGGCGCTGACTCTGGACGGGAAGGCGCCGCCGGCCCAGCCGACGGACTAGGTGTAGTATATGGACATTACTGTGGATACGAGTGTGGCCGTGGCTGATGTCGACATTGTCACTCATTCACGGCAATCGGGCCATCAACAGTACTCATATCTGTCACTTTGATCAACATGCGGCCCACCGCTGTCTTCTAACATGCGGGACAATCGCATCATGTCCGCGGGATCAAGGTTGCTGTGAACCATGTGTAATGATGGCATTTGAGCGAAGGTTCGAGCCAACAAACCGCAGCGCTGTTCATGATTGTGGGTCTACTCAATCGTCCCCACTTCACGTGAAGAAGAGAGCTGCGAAATTGTTTTCATTCTTGCTGCTACTGATGCGGCTCGTACAATTGAGCCATAGCTTTAACATGGTATCGCAGCCGGAAGCGGAGGCTCACCGACCTCGACTTGATTGCAATGCTCACCCCAAGTGACAAAGCAATGGCCAAGCATGCTGGGCCCCTAACTCAGCAACAGCACTACGACATCGATAACAGCAGTGAACTCTGCTGGCTGGAAGCTTGCCAATATTGGGTCCCAGCGAGCAGAATCTAGAACCACGGTATCTAAATGTTTTGCCGGCGAAAGCGGGCCCTGCAACCCCTTATTTTGGGCAACATTGTCTTTTCTGATCTGCTACGCATGGTCACAATTTCACTGAGAGCGGACTGCTTCTTGGTCGAGACCCTCACGCACGATGCAATCCTGCTTCATCTTCATCGATTGACGACTTAGCACGACACACAAGTGCACCTACACGAGTCGCCAGCTTTTTGAAATCTTTCTATCGACTGCAGCTCATGAAGGTGCACGAGTTATTGACAACGAGGGATTATCTTGGGATTCGCATATGTGCCATGCATGATGCCATCCATCCTCTACATCGTACAACTCCTCTCCTTCGCCCGGGCACACCCTATGCCCACCTACTTCCCCTGACCATAGAAGTAATCCACAAATGGCCTCAACCTATCCCCCAGCACATTCACCACCGGCGTCGTCGCATTCACCCGGTTCTCCTTCCCGCTCACGACCTGCTCGCTCTCCTCCACCCAGCCCAGCACGGACGCGTATGCCGCCCTGCGAGCCCTCTGCCGCTCCTCCTCGCTCCTCCATCCTCCCTCCGCCGACCGTGTCTTGACCGCCGGCAACCCCTTGCTCGCATCAAACTCTCCCATGAGCCTCTTCGCGTAGTGCCGCATGTGGTGCTGCGCCACGCTGAGCCCAGAGAGGTTGTTGCACGTATGGTACAGGTCTGGCGACTTGCCCGGTTTGTCGCGGAGGCCGCCCCCGTCCTTCCCAGTCCCGATACGCTGTGCCGCGAGGAGCACGTACTCCTGCAGTGCGGTGCGGTTGAACATGCACCCTGGGGATGCGACGTCGACCCAGTCGGCGTCGGACTCTCCAGCAGCAGCAGTGCCATCCCCAGATCTCGTCTCAGTCTTGTCGTCTTCCGCGACCTCGACCACCTTTAACGCCTTGGGAGGCGACCTCCGCCTCACCAACTCCTCCAGCACAGGCACGCACCCCCCAACCCACCACGAGTAGCACCCGTCGACGAGCTTGTTCGTGCGCCCTCGGAACCCGCCCGCCTCCCCTGCCTCGCCTTGCATCATGACACTCCACCGCAGGGCGGAGTGCACGTCTATCGGGGCCGGGAAGGAGGTGCCGAGGGAGGGCAAGGAGCCGTCGGCAACGACAGAGGCAATGAGGAAGTGCGAGAGCACAGCGCAGGAGGTGTAACCCCCGTGTGCTTCTGCCATTGCTGCGCGTTCGTCCCCGGAGCCGAAAGAGTAAGCTGAGCAGGCGAACCCGCCTTCGTAGGTCTGGCAGGCTGCGAGGAACTTGTCTGTGTTGTGCAGAAGCTCTGGGGTGAGGAGGTCGAGGAGGGTTGCGACGACGAGAAGGCAGTAGGTTCCCCTGGCGTCAGTGGGTTACTTCCAGCATCTCTCAGTTGGCTATCTCCAAAGGCACATTGACACTGTCCTTCGTGAATCTGGTCCCCTTCTGCTCGTAACTGGCAGCAATGATACTCCATGAGTTTAACTTTGACTTCTCTCTGTCAAGAGAGGACTATTTCACAGAACGCTCTGTCGGCATGATCGTTGTAGCCCACTTCAGGTCTCTGGTGTCGTGGCAGCTGTGTTCTGACCCTCCTGGCTCCTTTTCGACTGCTATACCACCCACGTCTCACTCACCTCACATCCAGCTCACCCCCCGCACACACTGAGAACCCCCCATCAGGCCGCTTGCAGCTCATGAGGAAGTCGTACATCGCCTGCCGTCCCTCGGCTAGTCGTGCCCATCCTCCGCTCGGGCCCGCATCCCCAGCGATAGCTAGTGAGCACACCGACGCATAGGTAGGAAGGAGATGGGGGATCTGTGTGTCTGCTGTGCCGCCGGCAAACCCTCCCTCAGGCGACAGGAAGTGTAGTATCGTAGAAACAATGCTGGGCGTCAGTTCACGTTGTCAACCCCCCGTTCAGCGCTGTACCCACCGCTCCTTGCTCGCCTGGTCTAGTGGCGCTCCCAGGAGGTCGATACTGTGCAATGTCCAGAACACAAGCCACGGCCGACTCGCATCAAGCTGCCTGAACCCAGGAGGGAGGGGCTTGAAGAAAAAGTTCGCCAGCCACTGGAGATGATCGCCTCGCTTGAGCACTGGCGAGGCAGTGAGCAGCTGCGCTGCGATGGCTGCTTCGGTGTCGCGTTGGTCTGCTAGAGTCGCTGTCTCCACCCCGTCAGAGGGGAGTGGAGTGTGTTCCAGTGCAGATATTGACGGCGCTGCCATGTCTGCTGTGCGAAGGGCTTGAGGGGTGAAGAACAAGTGGGTTAAGTGGATGAAGACGCCGTATATGTTCACCCTTTGTTGTTCGTGGTGAACCTCCACCGGGACCGGAGTGCGCCTCCTGGTGGTCTGAGCGCAGAGGTCATGTCCATTGTTCAAAATCTCAACTTGCTGCAGATAGCGTGCAGGCCTCAGCATATACTCTGGTGCAAGCGAACATGCATATGGCGCGCAGTCTAGAGTCTACAGTCTGTGTTGGGATACATAGGGGTAGGCTACAGGCAAGCAGTGCCCAGGGTATAAGGCGAGATGTGGTGCAGATCTTGCTCGATTGCTTGTTCGCTCGCTACAACTCGGCGCTGTTCTTGCTCGCACTCCGCCTTGTGCCGTTGCCGTTGGCAGCAGAGCCGTTGGTGCCCCTGCTGTGGCCGTTGGTCGAGGCGGCGCCGTTCGAGTAGTGGCCATTGACGGGCTTGTCGTCGAGCTCGGCCTTCTTGGCCGCTGCGCCGGGCTTGACCATTGGAATCCATTCGGAGGGGTCGAACTCCCATGTACCGAGGGCAGTCTTGGTCACAAGGCAGAGGCCTGAGGTCAGCGACAGGGTTATCAACGGGCTTCGCGATACTCACCAGTGCATGCAGTGAAGATGCGAAGTGCGCCGTAGCCGGTGAGGAGGTGCCAGTATCCGTGACCTGTGTGTCAGTGTGTTCCGAAGTCGTATGTCCGCAAGTCCGTGCACTGGACCTTCTCTGATTTCTGTTCTTCTCTCTGTACCTCGCATCCCTTTCTCATCACAACTCTTGACTCCTCTCTCTCTGTGCTTGGACTACCGCACCCCTCGCAACGTCTGCGGCGCTCGCAGAACTCACCCTCTGTGAAGTGTCCAAGGAACCCAACGCCGTGGTCCGTGAGCCACTGGCGCGTGTCACGAAGGTACACGCAGAAGTAGTTGTCCAGGTTCCAGATCACGAAGCCCAAAGCAAACCACCCAACACCGCCGACCAGCGTGCGTCCGTACTTGGCCCTCTGTGACGCAGGGAGCTGATAGATGAGCCAGACAGCACGGCTCACAGCTGTCAGCATGATGCCGGCGAACGCCACTTGGTGGTACACTGGGTTCGGGGCGGCGATGCTGCATTTGTCAGCAAAGCTCTGCGAAGTCACTCCAGGCCACCACACTCACTAGGACACAGTAACGAGCACACACCACGTAAACAACACTGCAGGACCCCACCACCCGAAGCGCAGCTTGAAGCCCGGCAGTGTGTCGAGCACAAGGTAGGCGGCGTAAGAGGCGACGTAGATCTGCGCTCGTCAGCACTGACCCTCTACACACTGTCACTCACCATTGGCAACTCGTCCATCAACTGCCACTCCCATTTCAAGCTGCAGTGGAATCCGAAGCTGCCGATACCGATCAGAGCAAGGCCGAGGTAGCAGCCGCAATACCGTGCCGGCGCCCCAGACTTGAGTGTCCGCCAGGCGCCGTACAGGCCCAGAGCGATTACGGGCACATTGGTGAGCGTGTTGATGAACTCAGCGATGTACTGCTAGTCAGCGGGCGAGTCGTCGGACAGCACACAGCGCTACGCACATAGCTGTAGTGGTAGTTCAGCTCGCACCAGTCTGGAGGTCAGCTCTTGCCTTAGCCCAATCTTGGCATCAGTGCTCACCTATACTACTAGTCACCTCGCCGTGGTAGCCATGGCGATTCAGCTCTGTCCGGAGAAAGTCAAACGCCCCACCCATGTTGGAGCAGAGAAGGAGAGCGACAGGAGTGTGTCGGAGGGTAGTAGGTTGGAAGAGGTAAAGGACAGTGTGTAACTTCTCGAGAAGTCACCTTAGTGCCTCAACGTCGACCGGCCAGCCCACGACTACTAACCCAGACCCACCCACTCGCCAGCTCTCCGCTACACGAAACGACTATTTCGAGAGCGGGCCCCGTTGAATCCGGACGCAGCAATTATCTTCGTGCTGACGTCGTCACTACCTCGGCCTGCCGCGGCCGCTGTAGCATCCGGCATCCAGCCGGCTCAGGCACGCGGCAGTCTCAGCGCACATGTCAAGCATCTCCATGCGGATGCCAAGGCCAGTCGCGGCATTGGAAGTGGTATGTTGCTCGGCTCATTTCCTTGTCTCACAGTCACATGCTAGACTAATGGGCATCGCATCGGGACATCGTCGAGCTGGTGTCGTGTGTGTGTAGACTCTCACGACGAGCATCAGCCATGAGCACACATCGACGCTTCGAATTTTACTACCACGCAACAGCACTCGCAGCTCGCAGGCCGGGTAAATGCTGCGCCGTTGGCCACGGCCGGCCGAGGTCTCGATGCGAGCGCCCACGACTGATCTGCATGTCTGCGCTCGCGCTTATCTCGCGACGCATGCTGTTCAATCCTCATCAATGCCTGCCACTTATCAGCGTTCCGATGACCCTTGGCTGAGCACATTGCTACATCGCTCTACTATTACACTGAAACTGCTGCTACAGGTCGTCACCCGCATCTGCGTTCATGATGAAGGCCTGGAAGAAGCGGTTGTACTCGACCAGCGCGTCGACCTCCTGCAACATCAGCTGACATGCTCGGCCGCGTCGACATCAGGAGCTTGTGGACTCACTATCCGCTCATTGACAGTGTGACCGCCCTGCGCCGCCTCGTTCCGCAGATACGTCCAGCGATAAATGTTCCGCGTGAGGTCCCAGTACCGCCGTGTATCGGTGTTGCCTGTACCGTAGTACGGCGACATGATGAGCTCGTCTTCTGGGTCGTCATTGTTTGCCCCAGGACGAGTGCTCCACACTCCACGCGCAGTGCCCGCGAGCAGTCGCCACGCTGGGTCCTCTGCGCTTGACGGAGCGATAGGCGACGGCTCCAGCTCCTCACTAAAGTTGCAGCCCGAGACAAACACCGTCCCTGCAGCTTTGTGCTTGGGCTCATACCGTCTCCCGTAGCCCTCAAGGCTGAGGTTGAGCTCCTTCACGACAGGCAGGAGCGTGTCCCATATCCGCCCTTGGAGCTCCGCGATGGGCATGTTGATGCGGTGGTTGACCGCAATCTCGACCACCTCCGGCAGAGCGTTGATCTTGACGCCTCCGTGAAACATGTCCACGGCTTGGGTGGTCGAGATGGTCGCACGCGCGCGATCGCCTTGCCCCTTGGAAGCTTTGCCTCCCAGGCCGTGGCGAATGATGGCATTAGGCAGATGCTTGAAGGCACGCTTGCGGCTTTTGCTCCTCTTCACTCTCGTTCTCAGATCCTTGGGCATGTTGGGGGCGTGCTCTGCTGCACACTGCAGGAAGCCATACGTCGGCGAGTCTTTCTCCAGTCTTGGCTCGTATGGATTGCGCTCGAGCTGGGCCACGAGTAGCGACGCGAAACCAATACCTGTGTGCTTCGGAGGGACAGAGGAGTGACCGCCAAGGGTGGAGACTGTAATGTTGAGGTCATACTTGCCCTTCTCAGCGACCGAAGGGAGACCGAATGTACGTCCCCAGGACTGACATGTCAGCATGGACATACTGCTCTTGAAACCCTCACTTGCTGAATAGCACTGCCCTCGTCAAGGAGGATAGCCATGCTGTCCTTCCCATACTTGTCGAGCAAATAGTCGCGGATAGCAGGCGCACCGCGCATGCCCCCGCGCTCCTCGTCGTGTCCAAAGCCCAGGATAACTTTGCGTGTCGGCTTCCACCCTCGCTCCAGGAGCATCTCGATCGCACCGAGGACAGACGTGACAGTCGACTTGTCATCTGCTGACCCTCTGCCCCAGATGTACTTTCCGTCGTACTCGGCTGCGAACGGGGGGTGCTCCCACTGAGAAAGCGTCTCCTCTAGCACGGGAACGACATCTGCTGTCAACCTCGATATTCTTAGTTGAAGCCCAATCGTACCAACCCTGGTGGCCTGTGATCAGGATCGGCTTGCGATTATTGACCCTTTCCGGCTCCCACTCGTACACCAGACCCCATGTGTCGACTGTCGTCTTCGTGAGATGCTGATGTACCAAAGGGTACGCCTCCTCGAGGTATCCGTGCAGCTGGCTGAACACCTCCCAGCGCGCATCCTCTCCTGGTGAGCCCATCTCATCCCACACCTCTGTCGGAATGCGCACTGCTCCCTGATGCCACTGTATTATGCGCTCCTTCTCATCCCAAACAGAGGTGAGGTTGGCAGACGGCAGGACGGGGGGAACTTGAGTGCAGCTGGGCTGATAACGCAACTCGGGGTCGGTCCACAGTGTTACACAGCTTGTGATAAAGCAAACCGCTAGAACCAAGGTCCTCCGGGCATTGGGTCTCTCCCAAGTATTCTCGCGCTCAGCGTCACCAGACAAGGGCAAGTTTTGCCTAACATCCTGTCTCCCTCGTTTTCTGACCATATCGTTCGCGAACTGTGACGATCTACTGGCTATCCCGGCCAGGCGGGTCAACAGGCGCGTTGTACGGGTGGGCGGCATTGCTAATCTCTCGGCATCTTCGCAGTGATCGTCCTCCTGTAGACTGTACTCGTACTCTCCTTTGCCCATTGTGCGAGATGGCCTGTTTCCAGGATGAGGAAGATGTAAGATTCGAATCCAATGCTGATCTCATAAGAATGTCATGCTGTGCACCAGTGCTAGTAGTGATGATAAAAGCACTGCGCTAGTGGTCCATCAACATCGGATGACCACATGCGACTTCTAACACGCGGCGATAGCCGACTGATAACCAGCATCCCTCTTCCGCTCCTCTCATCCACTCACTTCGAAATTATGGCCGAACCAACCGCAGTAACATCGCCCTCAGACATCCTGGAGCGCCTGCCCGCGTCGTTCAACACTGCGCGCGAGGCTGGCGACCTCTTCTTCTACGACAGCACAAGCCGTGATGTCCCCGGTCCTATTCCCGTAGGTCTAAGTCCCTCTCCCTCGGCCCTATGAACCTCTCCAACCCAGAACTGACACTCCTAGTTCCAGGTGCGCATATGCCCCGCGCTGAACGAGAAGCCAAAAGAGCCAGACACGCCGCCCAAACCAGAGGCAAAGCGTACGCGCGTCGACGCAGCTGAACGCCCGTCGCCCTTCCGTCCGCCGTACGTGCCCAACCTGTATGTCGGCAGCGTGCCCGGCGTCGACGGCGAGGAAGCCATGAGTGTGCTCGTGAGTTTCATTACTGTGTACACGCTTACACACAGCTCAACAAGTTCGCAATCCTCCCGCAGCACTTCCTTCTTTGCCCTGTGGTTGAGCAGCCGCAATCTCTGCCACCTACGCCTGGGCAGCTCGCGCGCGTCTACTCATTCTTGCAGGCGGGGGCGCGTGCTACCCCACAGAAGCGGTTGCTTGCATTCTACAACGGCGGACCAGGCGCAGGCGCATCCCAGCGCTGGCGGCATGTGCAGTTTATTGAGGCTGACCCGCCGGTTGAGCAGTGGTGCCGGAATCTTCAGATTGAGCGGAAGGGTGCGTGCAGCATTGTTCATCAGAGGCTGACCCTTCAGACCAAGCGTTGATCAACCCCAACCTACCATACCTGCACATCGTGCACCCCCTCCCGCCAGCGCAACAGGTCTCCTTCCCTCCCACTGAGGCGGAGTTGACAGAGTTGGCCGACTTCCTCGCACCGGCCTTGATGAGGGTGCTCGACCTGGCTTTCGACGCTCTTCGTCGAGCGGGGCTGGACCGTCACCAGGGTTGGAACCTGCTCATGACTCTGTGAGTGTGCTGTCGACGAGTTGCACTGACTTTTCTCAGTGATCACATTCACCTCATTCCCCGCTCGTCGCCGAGCTACGAGCTGCCAACAGGCATGCTCGACCTCAACGCCCTCGGCTACGCGGGTATGCTGCTCGTCAAGAGCAAGGAGGACGACGAGGAGCTCGAGACTGCATCCAAAACCTTGCCTAACGGCTTGGCGGACATCCTTGCCGCGTGTGCCATTAAGCGCGAATACGGCGAGGATGCGCAGATCGCTGATGCAACTCAGCAAGGTGGTGCCGGCGCCCTCTTCGACGGCCAGTAGGTGTGACTGCCAGCCGTCCCTGATCATCAGAGATGAAGCCAAGTCGAAGATGTAGACATATACAGCACCGGACTACTACAGTGCAAATGCATACTACTACTGCATACATTCCCTCTCCTCCACCCTCTCCCTATCCCAGCAGGTCCGGATTGGACGCCGAAATAGCAACCAACAGATCGTCGTCGAGGTACTTTGCGACGGCGATCGAGTCTGACAGGCCCTTGCGCCTGCGTGTCTTGAGCACCAGGTCGCGTGCGAGTTCCTGCGCCTGTGCAGGCTCGAGCGGGCGAAGCTGGATGGTCTTGTCCGTAGGATCACCGGGCACTACTTGCCAGTGGTCAAAGGTCATCTGTGGGAAGGCGGCACCGTTCGTCGCAGTGCGAAGGTCAGTCTCGAACCCATTCGCATCGAGCACGGGCACAAATGCCTTGACAGTGTACAGCGGTGATCCAGGTTTCGGAATATCGCGAGTGACATGTCCTCGGCGCCTAGAGAGGACAGTGTACACATTCGCAACACTGTCTGCTGGTGCTTGTACCTCGACGTAGTACACCGGCTCGAGGAGACGCGGTGATGCAAGCAGGAAGGACGAGTAGCACACACGACGAGCGGTGGGGATGATTTGACCTCCACCGCGGTAGATAGGTTCCTCTGCCACGGTAGCATCGAGCAGTCGGAATTTGACATTCCTGATAGGCTCATCGCACAACGGTCCTTCTCGTGTACCCCACTGGAAGCCCTGCTTGATGCTCTCCCGCACGCTCGAGAGCAGCTTCGTGTCCACCTCGGATGGAAGCGTGTCGTTTACGAGCACATTGGGTCCGTTGTCCTCCGGCCCAAACGCCCAGATGTTGCGTGATGCAAGCAGGTCCCATCCGTAGTTCTGCTCGAAGTACTTCCCGCGCTCCTTGTTCGTCATCTTCATGGTCACCTTGCCGTTCTCAATGTCCTTCGCAATGCCAGTCTCTAATGGCTCGGCAATCATTGTCAACTTGTTCCTCTGATTTGGCGTCTGAGCGTAGCATTTCAATGCTGATGTCTCGACGACCGTCTCGCAGAACTTGGTGACCGGATCGGACACCTTGATCTCAATCTCGGAGAACAGCTTCCTCAGGTCGTGCATCACGGAGTCAAGATAGATCTCGCCCGTGCCAAGAATAACGTGCTCGCCCGACTCCTCGACCTTGGTCTGGAGCAATGGATACGACTTGTTAACCTTTCGCAAGCCGTCCAGCATCTTCGGCAGCTCCGACGGGGCCACCGGCTCCACCGCAATCTTCAGGACTGATTGAGTCATGTGCTTGATTGGTCGGAAGATGTACATGTCATCGTCGATACCACGCTCGTAGATGGTTGCGGTCTTGTTGATGGACGCGTCGACGCCCTTCAGCAACACGAGATTACCGGGATAGCCACTTGCGATGTCCACGGTGTACCGTGACTCGTCCAGCAGCACGCCCTCCACCACGGCAGGAACCATATCCTCCTCGTCCTCGAGCGAGTAGCCCTCTCCCAGCACATATACTGGCTGCCCGACCTGCACGACTCCGCTCATGACGCGACCAAATGCCCGGAACTCCTGCGCGTCGCTAGTGTGAAACAGCTTGGTGACTTGCACGACCATCGGGCCATTGCGGTCGCAAGTCAGCATGCTCTCAGCTAGCTTCGTATCCAGTGGACCGGTGAAGGTCCGCTGCACAAGACGCGCTGCTCCCTCAACTGGTGATGGCAGATGAATTTCGATCATGTCGATCAGTCCCTTGGCAGGACCGAAGAAGGCCTCAAGCACCACCTTGAGGAGGGGGCGGACGTCCATCTTGTACACAGATGGCTTCAATGTAATGCCGAGCTCTGCGAGAGTCTCCCGCAATGTCTCCGACTTCTCACTCAGCACCTGCGTGTACAGCTTGTACAATGGCTCAAGGATGAAGTGCACAAATGATCGTTTCGACTCGACGTCTGCCGGCGTGCGCGTAAACTTGCGCTTTTCCGAGTCGAAGTAGATGTTGCCCCAGAGGCGCTGAGCGAACTGATCGATATCCAGAGCTCCATAGGTGTCGGCGTACATCTTTGCGAACGTCTGAAGCGTGAAGCACCAACCCATCTGTGTGCTCGCAAAGGCAACGTTTCCGCGCTCCGGCGACAGGCGGTATTTGTCGTCGGAGTCGATGCCTGCAATGACCGAGTTAACCTCCTCGATCGTGTGCTTGACCTTGAAGAAGGCTTCTGATGGCGGCAGGCGCAATTCCAGAATCAAGCGGTCAATCTTGTTGACGACCAACACTATGGGCAGCTTTTCCTGCATAGCGTGCTTGATGACCGCCTCTGTACCAGACATGACACCCTCGACCACATCCACGACAAGCACAACTCCGTCCACCAGGCGCGCCGCACACGCAATCTCATCATAGAAGTTCGAATGTCCCGGCGTGTCGATGAAGTTGATGAGGTGTGACTTGCCTCGTGAGTCGGGCAACACGAGAGTCATTGGCCCTGCCTTCTGCGAGATCTCGCGGTCACGCTCGAGCACATGCGTGTCGGTATACCGTATTGGCCTGTCGGCGTCCCATGTGAGCTGATGTGTCTCCAGCACCAGCATATCCAGGAGTGCTGTCTTGCCGTGATGTATATGGCCCGCGACCATGACATTGCGCATCTGGTCCGGATATTGCAGCAAGTCGACCATGAAGCTGCCAGTCAGCACCTTCACCTGCTCCTCACTCACTTCCTGTCGAAACGAGTCACTGGCAGATCCTTCTCCTGCACTGTGAACTTGCGCTCTTTGATCGGCGCCACGATCGGCTCTGTCAACAACTGATGGTCCTCCTCCTCGACCATAGTCTCCACGTCCGGCCCATATGTCTCCTCCGCGGTCGCATAGTACCTCTTGTCCTCATGCAGAACAACCTGGTTGCCAGCAGTGCCTGTGGTCAGCTCAGCGACTGCTTCGGACCCACCGTCAACACCGTGCAATGTCATCTCCATGCCAGTGCCCTCGGCATCGTCCATCTCCTCATCCTCATCCTCCTCCTCGAACCCTTCCAGCGGTGCATAGTCGGCAGCCGCGCTTGGTCCAGGAGCAGCTGGCACAGCAGCGGGGGCGATCTCAACATCGGACTCGTCGTCAGAGTCGAGGTCACCGCCGATGTAGTTTCCAAACTCTGAACGTTAGTACAAGCTCAAGCCCGACCGCGCACCGTCGTAGTCTTCCGTCGACATCTTGAACCGTGTTCACCCTGTCGAAAGGTTTGAGAAGACTGCTGCCTACCTTGGTAGACTTTTGGTACACGAGTAGATTGCGCACTGGCTTGTCGCGAGCTGCCCAGTTGCGCACTCGATTTCAGTTCGAAGATCACAAAGTCAATGATCGCAGATGGCAACAACGAACACGCGGCAGAAGCGGTTCGTCTATTTGTTTTCGCGATTAACGCCCACTTTCTCCGGGTCCGCACCGACCGCGATTGTCCGTCTGAATGTTCAGTATCAAGCACTGACATTGCCCTACATATCTAAAATCATGTCCCGCTTCGTGAGGGGACTGCACACGACATGCAGGACGCTCGAAGGCGCCGCCTCGGCTCCTGCAAAGGCGGCCAGCAAAGCGACGCCGAAGTCAAAACAACAGGTCACTCCCGAGAGTCTTGGTTTTACACCTCTCGGCAAGTCGCGGACCCGCAACCTGAATATCGATCTCGGTGTCACGGCCAGCCAGTCAACGAGGTCTTCTCAACCGTCTAGAAGTCGCAACGATTCTCGTTCTCAAGGAGGCAGATCCAGAGATGCATCACGCTCACCGGTTGCAGCCAGTGACCAAGGGCAGGGAGGAAAGGTCGAAACGGTGTCCAATGAGTTCTTCGAGGGCTCAGACCTCGCTGCACCAGAGACAAGGAATCCCTCCGCGTCGCGCAACACGCAGAACCAGAAGCGCTCCGGTGGGCAGCAGAACCAGAACCAGCGGAGATGCTACAAGTGTCAGCAGGTTGGGCACATGGTATGACTTTTGTTAGTGCTGGCTGATGATTAGGCTTCCGCCTGTCCCAATCCCCGTGCCGAACGCGCTGCTGCTCCTTCAGCACGCGGTCAGCAGAGTCGTGGGCCACCTCGCGGTAACCGGCCATCCCGTGGCCGCCGCTTCGACTCTAACAAGTCCAATTCCATAATCTTTGATCTGGAGGCGTCAAGCCAACTGAGCCCTTCCGAGCATGCGCAGAAGATCAGGACTGAGCTGGAGAGCAAGATGAACCTCCTGGCGCCACATGCGTTGTTCGGTGCTACGTCTGTACTCCGCAAGACTCCCAAGGACGTTCGCTTTGTGGAGAGGGACGCCTGGTGGGCCAAGGGCCTCTCTGGGCCAGAGGGTGAGTTGATCAAGAGATATGCCCGGGGGTGACTATGTGAAAGTTGACAGGCAGCGAGGAAAGCCTTTGCTCTCCGTCTGCAGGGAGACTACTCGACCCAGGTACCACCTAACCCCATCAACGGCTCGAAGCTGGACCGCGCTGTATTCAGTGTCGCGATGAACAAGTCTTTCGACCCTTCAAAGCGTGCGGACGCTGTTGAGGTGCTCTCCACCTACCTCAAATAGACATCACTTCATGCATACCATCGCATCTCCGAGTCGCAACTACGTTCTGCTGTTGGAAAGGTCGACACATCACCAGCATGTAGTCACGCATACGATCAGATTCAGCAGACGGCAGATGCTATTTCCACGACGTGTTGTAAAGCTACCTCGTCATGATGTACTCGTGGGTCAATACCATCCCAATGCTCCTGCTGAAGGATGATCAATACAGCAACATGAACTTCTTATGCTGCAACAACATCTGGTCTATCATGTCGTGCATTTACTACAATATACGGCTCGCTCTCAATCTGCTCTACGTCTAGATAGCAGCCATGACCAAGCGCGTAGCCTCCTCCTTCTCCGCCCGCACAGCCAGCTCCAGTGTGACCCCTTGACCAGCCGAAAAGGTCATGCGACTCCTGGCAAGCACCTCGCCACCTCCACCGGCCACCTTGCCACTCAAGTTGAGCGTGTGCACTGACTGGCTCGTGGGCTGCTCCGTACCGCCCAATGGCTCCATGTTGAGCACCTCGATGAGCGACTTGCATGCGTCCCGCAGCGATTCGGACGAGCTGAGGGCAAATGTCTCGGTCTCCGACGGCGCAGTCGCCAGCTTGTCCCACTCCTTGGCGAAATTGACATATGTTGGAATGATGTAGTCACCTGCGCCGAGGTCCAGGTCCTCCACTTGGTACTCATCATCGTAGCCCTCCTCCTCTGGCTCTCCGTTGGTAGGGTCGACCTCCTTCGAGATGAACTTGAGCGTGCAACTGAAGGTTGCGACTTGGTACTCGGCTGGGTCGTTTCGTGTAAAGGAGACGTAGACAGGGCAGCTGCCATTTGCGACAGTGAGGCTTGGGATCGGGATGATAAAGTCCTCCGTGAGCTCGTTCTCCTCCGCGGGTGTCATGATGACGGACACCTGTTCCAAGACCGTGTCTGGGATGGTGTTGGCGATGTTGAACTGGAAAACAATGTGCTCCTTGTAGATGAGCTTGACGGCATTGACGGCGTACTCGGTCTCGCTCTCCGTAAGCTCCACTGGCTTGCTCGACGACTTGAGCACCGGTCCGTAGCTGGCGAACTCGGGCACAGCTGCGAGCTGCGTCTCGTAGTTGGACGCCACCTGAGCGGCGGATGGGGCGGACGATGAAGACGCAACCGGCTCCTGAGCAGCTGATGTAGAAGCAATGGTGTCGAGGGCTGACGGACGCGACGAGATCTCGGCCTTGGCTGCTTCCCGGCTGATTTTGGGAACAGAGGAAACGTCGAAGGCTTGTGTGTGCTTGCTGTCGTCCTTAATGTAGGAGACAAGCTGGTTCTCCAGCTGAGTGAGGGAGAAGACACCCTCATCACGAACGTAGGCGTCGGCCAGCTGCTTGTCCTCGAGGACCTTGATGTACATCGCTGCACGGTCGCGGACCTCATCATCGACATCATCGAGGCAGCGCTGGAGCAGTACACCCACGCTCTTGTGGACAGCGGAGTCCCCACTGGCAACGCCGAACTTGGCAAGGGATGAGACAGCCGCAGCACGGACCACAGCATTCTCCAGTACGACTCGGTTGTAGATGTACCGGATGTACTTGGTCGGGTTGCGCGTCTTTGGTCCCTCGATACCAAGAAGGTGCAGGATGCGAACCGACAGCTTAGTGAACTCGCAGTCCTCGATGAACTCGCAGAGGTGCGCGAGAGCAGTCTCGCGGCTGTCGCTGATGTACTTGATCATGTCGAAGATCGCCTCAACAACAGCATGCTTGAAGTCATAGCCACCCTCGTCGCGCAGGACGCTGGAAAGGAACGACAGCATGACCGCCTGCTTGGCCGGGAACTTGATGCAGAGCGAGCGGATCGCGTCGACGACGATGACCTTGAACTCGTCGGTAATGTCAGTCATGAACGACGATATCTGCTTCATCAAGCGGTCCACAGACGCCTCGTTACCGGTCTTGAGCAGCGTTGTGATAGCATAGGTGGCGATGCTGCGGTTGGAGTCGGTGATGAGGTTTTCGAGGTCAAGGTTGCAGGAGGTGACTGCGTCGGGGTGGGTCTGGGCAAGCTTACTGAGCGTCTTGACTGCCGAGAACTTGAGCACCGCCTTGGGGGACGAGAGGAAGAGCTGGAGGACAGCGACAGGGCGGTACAGCTCGGCGCTGGTGACACCGCGCATGTCGCAGATGGCGCGAGCAGCCTCAATGTTGACCATGTCCGACTTGTGGCGCAGCAGACCCTCGAGGTACTCGTGCATCTGCTTCTGCACGTTCGGGTCCTCGTCCATAACCTTGCGCGCGAACCGAACGAGCATACAGATAGCCATAGGGTTGCGGACGATTGTTGCCTGCTTGCCTGCGCCGAACTGCTGCACCATCTTGGTTACTGCCATACGGTCCTTCTCGCGCATGAGGTAGAGCAGACCAAGGGCGTGGTACTGCATGATGTAGCTCGAGCTTGCGACCGACTGGTACGAGTTTGAGCCACCACCAGAGATGTACGACGCAGCCATGGATGGCGAGTACGACGACGAGGAGACTGCCTTCGCGTTCACCGCCTCCTGTGCCTCATTGGACCATCGCTTGATGATAGTGCCGGCGATGGGGAAGAGGTGGTAGGAAGAGACAAGCGACGCGGAGGATACAGGTGGAGAGCGGTCAACCAGGGCCGACTTGAAGAAGCGCTCAACGGACTGCACTGACTGGGCCTGAGCAGTCAGCATTACACAACTTTTGGGCACTCACGTCAATAATGCGTGCAAGAGCACGGATGGCATTTGGCCTGTACACAACTTCGAGGTTCGGCTGCATGTCCTTCATGATGGACGAAGTGACCATGATGACGTCCTCGGCAACAGTTGACAGCTCCTTGATGACAAGGTACACCATCTGCCGGAGTGCGGCCTAAATTGTCAGCTACGTTGCGTACCTTATACTCACATCCTTGTTCTGGAAAAGCTTGGTTACGCCAAAGAACAGAGTCGTCGCCTCATGGGTCGAGAAAGTCTCCCCAAGATACAGCAGGTAGCAGATCCGGGTAAGGAGTGCGCGACACCGCCGTGGCGAGATCGGCGACTCGTTGAACACGCGCGCCTCCTGCAAGACAGTGCTTTTGTCATTGTAGTATGCTGGTGGTCAGCGGTTGTCAAGCAACACGACTGCAGTGTAGTGCGCGGATGTGCTGGAGCTTCTGGCCAAGACGGGTCAAGCCGAAGCAACTGGCCGAGCACATCGACGCAGTATCGACTGGCAGCACATCGTCCGCATTCAGCTTTGCAATCGTGATCTCCCGGGACCGTTGCACATCAGCGGCCCCTCGTACAGGTTGAAGATCCTCGATGCCCGACTCATTGAACTTGCAACTTACACATGGCGCTCGCCTCGTCGTCCTTCTTGAACGACATATTAGCGGGTTGCTTTTCGCGGTACGCGGTCTTGCTCTACACTGTCGTAACTGTCCAGCCCTGTCCTGTTGGAAGCGGTACGCAGGTGCTGTCGTAGATGCAAGACTGTCAAGCTGGAGATGTATCGAGGTGTGCTCACGACGAGATGATCACCGGTCGCTGTCCCAACGCCACGTCCTGGCGTGGTTGAGCCAACGCGCTTTGGTTCCGGTGTCACGTGATGCGTTTTGTATCTATGAACTCAACGCAGAGGGTGTCGAGCTTCAATGCATCATGTAGGAGCGATGCATGATCAATGCATGCAACGCGTGCGAAGGTCGTGCATTCGAGATTTACGAGTACTGTGTCTGCTAAGTGACGAGTTGCATGCCGATATGCTGTCTACAATGAGTAGTGAAAGTGCTTTGCTGAGCGATTGAAAGCCTCAGTACATGCCCCGCACCCGACCCACACCCTCGATAGGCCCAACTCCCACCCAGTGCACCGCACCTCCGCCCTCGACGGCCTCTCCTGACTCCCCTGTTGACTGTCCGCGTGCGATGGCCTCGCGTGCTGCACGTACAACGCTCCGAGACTCGAAGGCAGAGATCTCCTCGCTCTGTGTCCCAACGGTAATGTGCAGATTGATCTTGACCTCCTCGGGCAAAACGAGCTTGAGCCCCTTCTCGTCCTGAGGGCGGATGTTGCCAACGACCAAAGCCATGACGCGGTCGTCCCAAGCCAGGTGCGTCACGTCGAAGTCGTACATGCTGGGAATTGGCGACTCGGCCAGCGTCTTGCACGTGTCCCAGGCGATAGCGTGCGGACCCGGCGGCGCTCCCTCGCCTAGCTCCTCCATCTCTTTGTCGCGGTTCTTCTCGTGAGCCAAAGTAATGTGCGGCTTCTGAGTTACACGGCCCTTCTCGCGCAAGGACGACATGAAGGCGTTGGCTGAGTCGGCTGCAGCCTTGGGCATAGGTGATGCCAGCGCCTCGTCGATGACTTCGTTGATGTCAATCTCGGGAGCGAGTCCGAAGTAGCGCACAGTTTTGCCTACTCGAGGAGGAGCGTGGTATGGCGTCGTGACGCGATAGGTAGATGCCGCGGCCAGGGCGTCGTCGATTTCCTGTTCGGAGGGCCGCTGAAGTCCAAGGACATCGACGAGACCGTCGACGGCCTTTGCCAGGGCCCCCCGCGGCTCGTCCTCGATGCTGATAATGATCTGCTTATCGAAGATGGTCGGGTCTGGAGTGGTGAAATTGTGGAGGAAGCTTGAAACAACCGCCTCGTGCTCTGCGTCAACAGTGGTGTCTGGTCGCAGGGTCTGGTGGTTGTCACCACGCCTGACTACGCGCTCAGACGCAACGCGCAGCATGCGGTGGTACGGTTGCGAGTCGATGTCCCACACCATGCCGATCATGCGCACGTTGTATGGCTTGAGGGTCTTGGCGAACTGCTTCTCATCGGGCAGGCTCGACAGCTCGTTGTAGTGCTTGTCGATGTGGTTGTTCCTGTCGGCGTACACGACATCCTTGGTCTTCAGAAGCTCGACGATGTTCTTCTTGAACGTTGGAGCTGTCTTCTTCGACAGAATGTCGTCGCTCTGCGTGTGTCCGAAGCCAAAGAGCTTGCTCAGAGCAATGCCCAGTGTGGTTTTTCCTGGTTATCAGCGTTTTGTTTCATGTGGTAGTAACTCACCACATCCTGGCACAGCAACGGGCATGATGATCCACTTTTTGGGCAAGGAGGCTCGCTCCGCGTCCTTGGCTGCTTTGTCCTTCTCGGCTTGTACTTCTGCTCCAAACTTCCACTTGCCTGCTTGGGCCAGCTCCCAAGTCGCCTTCCCCTCACCCTCCACCCACTTCAGGAACTCCTCACGCACACGCACGACTCCCCGCTCGTAATTGTCGAACAGTGCTGGTTTCTGCCGGATCATACGGCCACACCACTCGGCATACACTCCCACCTCCTGCCGTCTTGTCCTTGAGCGGACCTTTTTCCACAAGTCGGCCTCCTTCTCAGGCGGGATGGGCTGCAGCAGCGGCAGCATGAGCCGGGTGGTCTCTCGGAACTGGCGGTAGAGCAAGTAAGGCTCGTCGAACTTGACCTTGAAGAAGAAAGGGGCGCCAGGGCGATACGGTGGGCGCGTCGTGTCGTGCCCCTCCACCGGCTTCACAGTACTGCGAACGACAAAGCCCTCAATCATCTGCCCTTGCCAGGATCCGGTTTTGGCGATCTCATCGGTGAACCTTCTCACCTCTGCTGCCGAGTCCATAGTGAGGTGTTTAGTCTCGATGAAGCCGAAGTCCTTGGCAAACTGTGATACCTCGTCAGGCGACTTGGTGGCAAAGTGTGGGGTGTTGTAGTTGAGACCGTGCAAGTGAAGACCAGTCCAGTACTCGGGTGTGGCAATGACATGTTCCTCGAAGGAGTCGTCGCAAAGCTGGAGTCAGTAAGACCTTGCATGGCCGAGATAGCTTACCTCTAGCACCGCGGTGACATTGTCGTCCCAAAGCCGCTTTGCCAGCTCTTCTGATGTACGACCGCTCTTCTTCAACGTACGCCGCACCCATTCCCGCCCAACCACTGCGTGTGGCTTTCCTGCCAAGTCTTTGAGTCCCCTGGACTCCCCACTTCCGCTCAAGTCGAGCTCGTCCAGCTGCTTCGTGATGCCGTCGACAGCAGCGGTAGCCTCGGTTGTTGTCCCTAGCGAGTGCTTTGACGCTACCAGAAGATGCTTGGGCGACAGCGCGGATATGAGGATCAGACAACCATTGGACTTGAGTGTCAAGTGGTAGGGTGGGAGTGTATGTGCTTCAATTGCCGGCCACTGATATGTCAGCACCAAGTACGAATCAACTCAAAAGGCCGACTTTGCTCGAGAGTGGGATACGGATTACTCACACTCGTCCACGCCATTTCGCCAATATTGAAAAACTTGTCGTACCCTCGTGCAACGATGCGCTCGTCCATGGAGTCATTGTCGCCGTAGAACTCACGAGCAGCAGGCGCAACCTCGTCTGCTGACTTCACCGCCTCGGTGAACAAGCCACGAGCCAAGGTTGGAAATCCATTGTCCGCATTAAAGTACATGTGCTCCGTCATCTTCCAGCTCGTAATCTTGCGGTCGCCTGCTGGTCCCAGCTCTGGGGCATAGAGCGCAGACGGGTAGGCATGCACCGTCGAACGACATGCCTTTGGATTGACCTCTTTGAGCTTCCGCAACGCTTTCAGCAGACCTGGGACGTCCGAGGGGTACCTGCTATACACAGCTTCAAGCTTGCTATCCTCTACCGTGCCGTGGGTGTCCGCCATCGTGATAGCAGCAGTTGATGAGATGAGAGCGATAGCAAAAGGATACTGATGACTCTTCAAAACTCTAGCAGTAATGCGGCTCAGAAATTGAGATGCGACCTGGAGCATCGGGGCCCCATTTCTCCTGTGACCAGTGGGCAAGTGCTGTCGAGCGACACAAGGGCTAGATAGCAACGTCTACCCTGCTACTTCAAGAGCTGTCACTGCAACAACATCATCAGAGCAGCGATGCAAAATACGATGCAGAGAGCCATGTCTCAGATAAGAGAGAGGCGCTCAAAACTCAGTACAAAGTGAAACCCATCTAGATATGGGTCAATGCGCAATGACACGGTGCGGAGATAAGATTGTCCGCACCGTACATGGCCACCCCCGAGGTAATTAGGCGACGAGGAAGGTGATTACAACGCCAATAGCCTGTACGTCTGCTGCCACTCTTGCCATTGCCATCATCCGTCTCCGCTCCGCATCTCGAGAACCCGACCATACCTCGTTTAACTCACCTTCATCCTCTTCCTATCTCTCACACTTTATCCTCTTCACTCGTCGCCGACTCCTGACACTCCTCGCTCACTCTGACGTGCCCGTCGGCTGCGGCTCACTCGCTCGCATCAACGTCCGTCGCCACTCGGTGCCGCAATACGCCGGCCGCCTCGTTCGCTTCCACGCCGCGTAACTTCTGCAACGCCCCTACGACAGAAGTATCTCTCATTACTTGATATCGCTCGTTCACCCACTCGTCCTCACCTCATGTGTATGATCACAGCACTCGTTCTCGACGGCGTCGTGCTTCTTTGATAACGACAACCCCTTCTCCTTTCGTTTCAGTGAGCGATCATAGCGCATAGCTGTAACATCTAGCTAGCTTCCCGACCAGCTCTCCATGGATCACTCCGACGTAGCAACTTCCACACATCAAGGCCAGACATCAGTATCTTTGACATCTCAGCAACCTGTGAACACTTCCGACAACCGCGCCTCGACCACCTGTGCATCTACATCTACCGCAACCGTACCTGTCGACCACCGATCGGCGACTTCATCATCCCCATCCCAGTCGCCCACACGAGCTAAGCGTAACGCTGATCGACGTGACAAGAAGTTTCTCGCACAGGCGACGACCGACTCATCTTCTGCGCCCGTTGCTCTGCGACGCTCTGCACGACTCTCGGCTGCCCACTCTTCGCGCACCAGCGATCAACAGGCGGACAGCCAAGCACCTCCTTCCGGGCCGAGTAGAATGTGAGTAACGGAACTTTGTGGGTCCAGTCTATCGAGGATGTTGAGCCACAAGCCTCGAGTCACGTCACATGCTGTGTAGCTCAGTAAACTGACACCGTAACAGAACACCACCTGCTGCAGCCACCAAGGCTTCTACTCGTGGAGCTTCCTCATCACGGTCTCCCAAAGCCGCCCAAACTTCCACCAGTAGCGACCGCAAGGGCAAGAAGCGTGCAGTAGAAGACTCGATCGCAAACTCGGACGAGAGTGCTGAAGCAGCACCTGCTGCAAAGCGTCTCAAGCCCTCCTCGCCTGAGAAGCGCCAATTGCGCTCCAGCAAGTCAGGTAGCGCCAGTCCCAAGAAAGGCAAAGGAAAGGAGAAGGCGACAGCTCCCTTGAGCAAACCTAAGAGCATGCCCAAGAAGAACGCCGCCAGCAAGAAGGCTGGGCAGTCTGGCTCCAGCAGCGATCGCTCAAAGAAGGGTGATACGTCTGCGCGTCACCTCATTGGCAACAATCTGGACGATGACGAACATCGCTGGGCTGAGAGCGGAGGTTCAGGCGCAGGACTGATGGATGACGAGCATTTCGACGACGACGTCGACATGGAACATTCTGACGATGAAGAGGACGAGGATGCTGAGAACCATGACGGCCGGGGTAGTGGCGGCAACGCCTATGATCGCCTGGCTCGCCTCACAGATGGTGCATTCTTCGATGACGCCGCAGCCGCTTTGTTTGGTGGCGACCTTCGCAGCTTTGGCGGCATGATGTCCGGCATGGGGTCCATGTTTAAACGCTTGCGCAGCAACCTGCGCTCACCAAAGCTGTCCGTCCGTCTAGCGGCTCTGCGGGAGTGCAGCGATCTTCTACTTGTCAGCAATGAGGACACACTGGGTGCATCGTTCTCCACGACCGCGTTCGCTACCGATTTCATCGCAATCCTGAATGGGAAGCCTAATATCGACAACGATGACAAATCGGCGCAGATTCACGATATGGATGAGGATGCCGAGCTAGCAGCAGCACTCGCCATGAGCGGAGGTGGCGCCTTCCCCGGTGGTGATGATCAGGAGGAGATGGAAGCGCAGCTTCTGGCATGCCGCTGCCTTGCTCATCTCATGGAGGCATTACCCGGCTCAGGCCACACTCTCGTCCACTTGGGCGCTGTCCCCGTGCTGTGCTCCAAGCTCAACGAGATCTCTTACATCGAGCTGGCCGAGCAGACATTGAGTGTAAGTTCAACCTGCCTTCAGGAGTCATGCTGATCACCAGACGATGGAGAAGATCTCTGCCGAGTCCCCTGGAGCCATCGTTCGTGAAGGAGGACTGGCAGCCCTGCTGAACTACCTCCCATTCTTCTCCACCAACGTCCAACGGACAGCAGTCACTGCTGCAGCCAACTGCTGTCGCAACCTCTCAACCGAGAACTTTGCGATGATCCGTGACGTTTTCCCGATTCTCCGCGAGGTTCTCACGCAATCAGATCAGAGATTAGTTGAGCAGGCGACTCTGGCAGTTCTGCGCACGCTCGAGTCATATCGCCACAACCCGGAGCACCTGGAAGGGCTTCTGGACCTACCTACAGTGGCAGCTATCAATGCGCTCCTCGTACCATCCGGCGGTTCCCCTCTCATCTCCGATTCGACATACACGCACCTTCTGAAGGCATTGACTTCGGCTGCTCGTGCATCACCAAAGGTGTCCATTGCCTTTCTCGAGGCGGGTATCACTAGTACTGTGCACTACATCCTCACCGGCGTACTTCCCTCGAGCCATGAAGGATCAAGTCAAGGAGACGCTCCTGGCGGCCAGAGCCTTGGAGGCGGTCTTGCTGACATGGCGATCATGCAGAACCTTGCACATCGTCCCAAGGAGCAAGTTGAGGAGGCGCTCGCCCTCATCTGCGAGCTTCTGCCTCCGATTCCGCGAGATGGTGTCTTCGATGCACGTGGCTACACAGAGAAGGCGTTGAACAAGATCATCAAGCGAGGAGGCAGGCCACAACGACCACGCCGTCAAAGTAGTCGAGGCAATGGGGATGCTTCGGCGTCCTCTAGTGGGACAGGGACGCCCACAGAGTCTACATCGCCTCAAGAAGCCCTCGGAACGCTGGGCATGTATCAGCTGGGGAAGAAGAAGGAAGCGGAGGCGCAGTACGAACAGCGGGTGTCGCTCTACAAGGCGCATCCGGAGCTGGTGCAGCAGTTCATCGGCGCGCTGGTGCCAGTGCTAGTTGACGTGTATGCTGCATCAGTCAGCCTCCGAGTTCGTACCAAAGCGCTCACTGGTCTTGTCAAGTCTGCGGCGTTCGCATCCGCAGAGGATCTAAAGAACACGCTACACGTAAATGAACGTCGTGAGATAATATCTGACAACAGTATGTCCCCATGTCGAGCTTCCTTGACTCGATCATCTCGTCCAAGGACAATCCCGCTTTCGTCTCCCTCGCTCTCCAGGCGGTCGAGTTACTAGCTGTCAAGCTGCCAGATGTTTACCTGACCCAGTTCCTCCGCGAAGGCGTGGTTCACGAAATCGAGTCGTTGGCGAAGGAGGATCTCAGCACCAAGGTCAAAGAGATGGCTGCCAAAGCGGAGGCAGAGGCAAGAGCTGCAGCAGAAGAAGAGGCTGCAGCTGCAGCACAGGCTACGGCGCAGACTGCCGACGGCGACGAACAGAAGGCAGAGGAGCAGGCCACGCCCAGAGCGTCCACATCCACTGAGACCCCGAAGCGTGTTCCTCTGACACCAAGTCTACTCAATGAACTGCTGAGAAATGCTCCTGGACCCTCGAGCTCAAGCACGTGGACTGCAATTACGCCTGCGTCGCAGTCTGAGCCCAATGACAACAACATTCTGCGCGCACGCGTTATCCTTGCCAAGAACATCTTCGCACTGGATGGCGAGCAGCAAAATGAGGCTGCGTTCCTGGTGGATGAACTCGCGCGACTAGTGCAGCGGCTGTGTGTGCCGGAGGCGACTGAAGCTGAGCTTCGAGACACTTTGCGCGAGATCGCTCCCAAGATCTCAAGTGTCGGCTCTGCACTCTCAAGCTTCGAACTGCTGAAGAGCGGGCTCATCGATGGACTGCTCGAGTATGTGGACATCGAAGGCACGGTGTCAGCCAGCGAACGACGAGCTATCCTCTACGACATTCTGTCGGATGCAGCGGTGGCGTCACCCTCCCCATTGGTGATGCTGGTCAAGCGCCTGCACGAATCTCTGGGCCGCTTGGAGAGCTTCGAGGTGGAAACTGCTTTCAACGGCACAGCCGGCACCAGTGCTGTCTCGACCCTCGGTCGCTCTATGCGTATTCGCTTGCAAGCGGGAGAGGGCGAGGACGTACCCAAACAGCTGCAAGCTCTCAGTGTGACGATTCAGGCCATTGCTCCCATCCAGACACTCCATGACTACCTTCTGCCCCGCGTCCTCGACCCGTCATACATGAGCGGAAATTCGACGCTGCAGAGCATGTTTGCTGCATATGCGGCTCAGCAAGGCGGTCCGGGAGGTGATGGACCTGCCTCCCGGCTCTTGGCGGCCCTCATGGGCAGTGGCGGGGCAGGAGCCCCTGGGAACGACTCCTCGAGCAATGCGCAATCAAGTTCAGCCAAGCCTGAACCTGCTACCATCACGGCTGGCGAGAAGGCAGAAACTGCTGAAGACAACAACAAGGCCGAGGAGAAGAGCAAGCCACAGCGCCGTCGCAGTGCTCGTCTCAGCGGCCAGCAACCCCCAGTCGAAGGGGAGCAAGCTACTACGTCTGCAGCCGGCGCGGCGGGCGGTGCACCTCGAGAACCGGGCGACATCCTGTCTGAAATGACTATGGGAATGGACTTTGACGACGAGTTCACGGACGAGGAGTACGACGCCGAGGTGTTCGAGGACGAGATGGAGGAGGAGCTGTCACGGCGCCCGACAGAGCAGGTCGTGAACATGTCGATGGCATCGGGTGAGTTGCGACTCGGCATGCTGTATACTGATTATTCAGATGGTTCTCGTGTAGAGGCAAAGACGCCCGACGGCACACGTATTCAGACTCCCAACCAGGCTGCATCCCAGAGCAGCTCGTCACTGGTCCCTGCGCCCGGTGCAGGCACGAGCACACCCACACGCAGCGGCGGGTCCTATGCTGGCGCTGTCAAAACGGCGCCTACTGATTGGCACCTTGAGTTCTCCATCAACGGCGAAGACCTGTCGCTCGAGGACACCATCTATGGAGCTGTTCACAGGCATTCCAAGTCTGCTCCTCCATCAGCTCACGCCTTTGGGCTTCCAGTGACGCTCACTTTCCGCAAGGTGGAGGGACCCGCGCCCAGCAGCAAGCCCGATGGCAATGCACTGACGACGCCTGGCTCCCCGGCCTCAAGTCAGCTACCTGCCGGTCTCGACGCGTCTTCGTCAGTGACCAAGATTCTCCGCCTTCTGCGTGTCGTACACGGGCTCCACGTCGAGGGCCGCGATACTGGCCGTGCGACTGATGGGCTAGACGAGAACATGTTTGTCAGCAATAAGCTCACTGCCAAGCTCACTCGTCAACTCGAGGAGACGATGATCATCGCCAGCAACTGCCTTCCCGACTGGGCTGTTGAGCTGCCGAAGCATTTCTCTTTCCTCTTCCCCTTCGACACGCGCTACAACTTCCTGCGCTCGACGTCGTTTGGCTACGGCCGCCTCATTGCCCACCGCCAGGCATCACAGCCGCGCAACAACAACCGCCGCGATGACAACTTGTCACATCTGGGCCGCCTCATCCGCCAGAAGGTGCGCATCTCTCGTGCACAGTTGCTCGAGTCGTGCATCAAGGTGCTGGAACTTTATGGCACTGCCAATGGTATCTTGGAGGTAGAGTACTTTGACGAGATTGGCACTGGGCTGGGACCAACACTCGAGTTCTACGCCATGGCGTCGAGGGAGTTCGCGCGTCGCCAGCTCAAGCTCTGGCGTGATGAGGACGAGTCGCATGACGGTCCGTACGTCTGGCACCCGCATGGGCTGTTCCCTGCTCCTATGCAGCCCGGCGAGGGATCAGACAGCCAGCGCCTCTCGCTGTTCAAGACCATTGGCGTGTTCGTCGGGCGGGCGCTGCTTGACTCGCGCATCATCGACCTGAACTTCAACCGGGTGTTCCTCAAGCGCATCCTGGGCCAGAGGGCCAAACCCACGATTGCGACTTTGAAGCAAGTCGACGAGCCTCTTGCCCGTTCACTCGAGCGGCTGCAGACATACCTCCAGACCCGGCGCGAGATCGAGGAGCTCACATCGCTCCCTCCATCTAGCCGCCGCAGCAAGCTCGCAGCACTCACGATCGGAGGCGCCAAGCTCGCTGACCTCGCACTCGACTTCACACTGCCAGGCTACAACATCGAGCTCAAGCCTGGCGGCCGTGCCATCGACGTCGACGACAGCAACCTCGAGGAGTACATCGAGCTCGTGCTCGACCAGACTATTGGCTCTGGCATCGATCAGCAGGTCAAGGCATTCCGCGATGGCTTTTCGTCGATCTTCTCGGTCACGGATCTCGAGATCTTCTCGCCCGAGGAGCTGGGTCTGCTGTGTGGCAACGCAGACGAGGACTGGTCCAAAGAGAGTGAGTCAAGGGTGTGCAGGTGTGACCAGGCTTCATGGTTCACTCTTATTACTTTCGCCGACTGGCTTTCGCCTTTTCTGCCTACTATTATTCAGCTGCAGCATGTTGCCTGGCTTCCTCTGTTCAACTTGTAGATATTCGCCATCATGTCCTCGCGTCCATCTTCAGCACCCCCTTCCCCTGCACTCTGTACCTCCGCACGTAGCTGACACCACAGCTCTCAGCCAGGCCATCAAAGCCGACCACGGCTACAATTCTGACAGCCGCGTCGTTCGCGACCTCATCGATGTCATGTCCTCGTACTCGAAGGAGGAGCGCCGCCAGTTCCTGCAGTTCATGACTGGCGCGCCCAAGCTGCCACTTGGCGGCTTCAAGGGGCTCAACCCGCAGTTCACTGGTGAGTCGCGAGGGCGTCATATGGAGCTCCCACTCGAGAACTCAACTCTTAACTGACCCTCAGTCGTGCGCAAACCCCACGAACCGCCATTCAAGGCAGATGACTACCTCCCATCTGGTACGTACTGCATCGCGACGCACATCGCTTCGCTACCTTGAGCACTACTAACTATCTATAGTCATGACCTGCGCCTCATACCTCAAGCTGCCCGACTACTCGTCCAAGGATGTCCTCGCGGCCCAGCTAATGCGGTGCATGAAGGATGGCCAGGGCTCATTCAACCTGTCGTAATCCCAACGCCCGAGATAAGGGATCGACGATGGCTTGGATGGTCGAGGGTGCGCGTAGTTGGGGTTCGCCCGCCCTGACCAACGTATCCATCCCTTAAGCGGTCGAAACGATTTGCCACCGGCTAACCCAGCTATCCAAGCTGGGATCCACTCTCCCAAAGATAGACACTGCATCACTCTCTCCCTGTCTGATTGCTCGCTCGCAAACGCGCAATGATGGCCTCTCCGTCTCATATTCAATTCAAGTATCAGTCCGCGACGCATGCACGTGTATAGTGTGAAGCGACGGTGGATCGGGGGACAGTCACTGATGCGAGGGAGATATAGTGCCTGTGTGAGATAGCCCTTGTCTCTTACAAGTTTTTACATGTCCTTGGCGAGTGCTGCGGTCAGGTCTGCATAGCCCTGCAAGCCTCCAAACGTCAGTCAGTAGTAGTACAGACAACGAGCGAACACGCGTCGAATGATCAGTAGACTACTGCACGTGCAATCACACACACCAAGCGGACTGCAGGACATCCTCTCCACCACATACCGCTAGCCTGTCCATCCATACATGCCATACATAATAGCTACCGAGCAGCCGCCATGATTCTTGTCCGGTGCCGTTCGTGTGCCTGCGGGAGCGGGAGGATATACCTCTGTGGATGATCTCGCTTGATGCCTCCCTCCCCTGGAGTGGGCGAGTAAGCCCAAATACCCACATGACATCACATCTTACGTCCTCGGTCGGGCTCCCCTTTTTACGCAATCCCTAATGTCCGGCAGGGCACGAAGTTCATCACCTGCACTGCATGATCAGCCTGTGATCAGTGATCAGAAATCAGAAATCAGTGATCTTTGTCCGACCGAGCGTGCGCCCACGACGCCGACACGCTCGCCGAGACGAACGCAAGCCACAGGTGTCAAGGTGTCACTTAGTCTGCATCAGCGTGCGCCACAACGCATGCGTACGTCGCTTATCGCCTGCACGATGGCACTATCTCGCTGTGGCTGAGACCAACGTCCTGTGACACACTGCCTTGCAGAGCGGAGGCCGAGTACCCTCTGCGCGCTCGTCTTGTCCTGCGCGTTTTCTGTGTCCTACATGCCAGGCATGCCAGCCAGCCTGTTCGCCCCTGCCTTACGGCCGCAGAGGCACACAGACAGGAACATAGCAGGAATCAAACGTCACTGCACGCTGCATCGCCATGACAATGCCGAGCGACAAAACTCGCCTTCGCCAGAGACAAAGCCGATCGAACCTCTATCTCTGATGCCGGGCCTCTGCCTGCCTCCTCGCCTCCTCTGCGGCATTAGTGACTGACTCTGTGATGGCGTGTTGAAGTAGAGTGACACTTTACATTGCTCTTATATCTACTGCAAACTGTATCGACACGGCTAGACACGAACACGACGTAACGACAACGACAACGACAGGAGCGTCTACAGGGTATCAATCAGGACATCTCCACAGTGTGCGAACTTTTGCGACGCGCGAGTACAAAGAACACGAGCTTCGATAAAGCGACTTGGCGACTGCCATCGGACTACCACTGGGCGATCCCAAGATGAAGATCGCAGCTGCAGCGCTGCTGCTTGCGCTGGGGGCTGAGGCTCAGTGAGTATGAAGTGTGGCAAGTGGCGGATCGGCGGTGGTATGATTGGCGCTGTCATGTCTGGCGCGCGTATGCAGACGACTAGTCATGACTACTGGAACGGACATGATGGTCACTGCGATCGTTGGTACGACCCATAGTATGGGAAGCTGCTGTCGATGAGCGAAGCAGTGGAAACAGCAGTTGCGGAGCTGGCGAAGGTTGAACGAGCATTCATGGATGCAATCATCCATCAGTGGCCATCACTCGGACCCTGCTTTGTTCATTTTGGCAGCTCCCATGTACACACGCACGGGCTGAACGAGCATCATCTGCTTGTCCCCATTGTTCACTATACTCGACGCGACTAGCTCGCCAAGTCTCGGATCACTGGAATTTCTGCCGACCCCTTTTGTCCCCCACTCCCGGCTGACCACAGCATCGCTCTCTGGCACAAGTCCCTCTTCGGCATCAACGCACCATACAAGGGCGATGACCCGAAACAAAACTACAACTCGAACGACATGGTCACCCCCATGCGCGGGAGTGACAACTACACTGTGGACAAGTGGTTTGCGGCTGGAGCGCTGTCACGGGGGCTCACTCCTGTGACGGGCGAGTACTTGGAGCTCGAGGTCGGCAAGCCGAACCGCTTCGAGGTGGCGTGTAACCGTGCGTTCACGAAGGAGGGGGATCCGAATAACAAGGCGGCGAAGCCGCAGTATGCGTGTCCGGTGAGTAGCAAGTGGTAGTGAGGCACTCTATGTGGCAGGAGGTCAGAAGCGACGTGACGAGAATGCTTGTAAAGGATGAGCAGGAATTGGAGTTATTGTTCGTGGGTACCAATAATGTTTGGTGTACTATACAGACCATCAGCTCCTATCCCTGTCCGCCTGCGCTCTCTCAGAGCATCTTGTGTCGAGCATCTTGTGTTATTGATCTCCCTGCTCTCCTGCACTGCTCTGATAGTTCCCCATCCACTCTGTGTTCGTTCTCGCTGACATCAGGAATCCGGCCCCCTCCACAACGGAAACACCTTCAACACCCCACACGACAAGCTCAACATCTCCCTCTTTGGCGGCTCGGCCCTCGCGATTGCCTACACTTCGGACGAGAAGAGCGTGCATCCGCATAACTTTACGATAATCTCAGTCAACTACACGTCCCCGTGGTACCGCGAGGTCGACTATGACATCCCCAAGGACCTACCGCCGTGTCCAGACGGAGGGTGCTTGTGTACCTGGAATTGGCTGCATGGGAAGCTGAACCAGGAGGGGTATGGGGATGAGTTTGTGAGTATAGCGAGGAGCAGGTTTGCCCGCGACGAGCGGCGTTGCGCTTGAGTCATGAGCTGTCGATCTGCACACTCTGGTCCGCAGTGACATCCTCATGACTCACACTCGACGCTTGTTCTCTTGCAATGGAGTTGGCTGACCCTAGTACAACACGCTCTACCGATGCAAGGTGACTGGCAACACGGACGCGAACAAGAACAACGTCGTCGCGAACCCTGTGCCACCAGTCAAGTGCGAGAACGACCAGAGCAAGTGTGTCAAGGGGCCGAAGCAGGCCATGTTTGCGTGGATGAAGGAGTGAGTGTCGATCGACAGTCGGGGCATGAAGGGTATGGCGGGGATGGATGGGAGGCATGGGAGGGAGGCCGAGTTGGCACGGTGTCAAGAAACAAGTCGCGACCACAGGTCTGTGAAGATTACGCGATGTGCTTGCGCAGAGTGCTGTTGCATGGCTACTGCTGCCAGGGTGCAGATGTGCAACGGCAGTGACGATGACATGCCACGAGGGCGATGTCGAAACCGTTGGCCGTTGGCAGGCCTCAGCGGTGTCTGTTGGCTTTCTGGACTTGGAGCATCAGCGCCTCATTATGTTGCTGATTAGCATCCAGCTTAGCAGTGGACGTGCACGTCTCCAGATTCGTCGTCACGCCTTTGCTTCTCCTTCGGTCTCTCTCTCCTGAAGCAACCTCGCTAACCACAGCGGCAACAACATCGACCCACCAAAGCCGGGAGAACAGAACCCAATGTACAACATGCGCTACGGCTTCGCCGACGGGGCGCAGAACGACGCCATCCAGATCCGCGCTGCTCCTTCCCCAGCCCCGTCGCCCTCGCCCTCGCCCTCTCCAAAGGTCAAGAGTGCCGCGGAGGGCAAGGCGATCGTCAGGCCGTCGCTCGCGGCCGTGGGTGCTGCGTCCGTGTGCGGTATTGCAGGCATGTTGGTGGTGTAGGGGGAAGGAGGTCGAGGGAAAGAGACAGATGGCGTTGGCGAGGTCAAAGTGCCCTCATCGATTTGATTGCAGACCCACCCATCCATTAATTACCATTTTGTACTTCATAGTAGAGTCACCCGCAGGTGCCATAGATCGTAGATTGCTATATTCATTACACATGCATGTTCATACTGTATCCACGTCGCTGTGCACGAGTCTATCCTCTTGCCATCACCAATGATCGTCCATGTCCAACGCGGTGCAGCTTCATCTTACCTCTCCGAAGCATCTCACATAACAGTTGCAAACCCTCGTACTGTGACCTCTGGGTTGGTGTTGTCTACACCCTACTTCCCGAAATAGCCGATCTCCCTACAGCTGGTAGTCACCCCTAGTCGCACACTGAGCTCCTAACGCGCTGCACGATCGGCATGCCTTGCATTGAGAGCAAAACGTGCACGCAGCTCTGAGGAATGAGTACGCGAGTACGATCAACGTGTTGTGTCTGTTGTTTTTGATCAGTGCGTTGTTTACCGATCACGTCGAATATCGAGACTTGACGGGCCGGGCGGGTACTTCAATACTACAGCGTACACTGTAGTACGCATCGCCTGCCAACATCCGAGCCACTGCCACCGACAGTACGCCTGCCACCTGCGTCTGCATCTTTATGCGACCTGTTCTGCTGACCATGCATGACAGCTGCATCAGTGCTAGCTACTGCACTGCACACATTCTGCATTCAGCACCTCTCAACACAACACGCGTTGCAGTCAAGTCGCACTGCACTTTAGCCCACGTCCCCTCTCGCCTCTGTGTTTGGCCCTTTGGCCCCGTGACGCGTTGCACTCGTCAATGTTGTGTTGCTAGTTGCTCCCGGCCGGCCGTACTCAGCCTCGAGCCAGAATCAGTCGGATACGCGAATTCGATTACGAGCTACCAGCTACCAGACAGAGACACGAGACACGAGACACCCGGTGCATCCACCTTCCCTCGTCCACCTCAGGCCACCGGCCACCTTCCCCCAACCAACTAGCCCTACCACCTCCCCCTACATACCCCGCTTCCACCTTCCCCCGCTCACCTTCCCTCCTTCCCCGCCCCCGCATCCGTCAACAACAACGTATATATCCCGCATCGATACCTCCATCCCCCTTCCTCTTCCACAACAACGCCCACTAACCCTCACCTCACACCTATTGCATCCACCCCGATCTCGCACCTGGCGCATTCACAATGGTTGGTGAGTGGTCCCTGTGCGGTTCTATGCACGCGTCGTGTGTTGTAGTAAGCTGTAGCGCGCTGCATGTGGCCCGGCCTCGAGGCTCAATAGTTCTGCATCCCTCCTCGACGTCGACGCGTTGTGCTTGTGCCTATGCTGACTCGCAGCTGGTACGTGCTCCTGCGTGCTGCTCGACGCGTGCTGATGCTGGACGGTTATTCTGACGATGCGTGTGGATGTATTCATGGTGTGGTTGTATTGACGTACTGACCTTCTCTTTGGCACAACAGGCAAGAAGAAGACATCCAAGGCTAGCCCCTAGTGAGTACAGGTGGCAGCAGGGGGAGGTGTATGGATGTGGGCGGGAGAGGATGCATGCATGGTAGTGGTGATGGTGGTGGCGGCGGGGTATGAAGGTGGACCTTATGGCGAAGGGGGAGGAAGGTGGTGCCATATGAGGAAGGTGGCGCAGCGAGCGAGACCTTTCCTCATGACGTTGGGTTCCTCCCGCGTGGCTGTGGATGTGACAGTGTGATGCTGGGGTCCGTTGGTGCAGTGTGGGTTTGCAGATTGATGCATCGGCAGACTCATCAGCTCGTCTTCCGACTCTGAAGTCGATTCGTCCTCGATACTGTCACTGCCACGTATCATCTACTACTGCCTCTCATCACTGCAGTCTACCACTACCGTCTACCATTGCCTGATACCATTGCTTCCAGTCATGTACCACTCTCCCTGCTCTCCCCCCTCAACCCCTGTCGTCTCCATTCCCTTCCCTCCGTTGCACCCCCGACCCCCGCTGACAGCAGCAACACCTACATGAAGGTCCAGCTCGCCAAGCTCAAGGCCGAGGACGAGAAGGCCGGCGTCAAGGGCGACCACAAGGTGGGTCGTGTCTCGGGGCGCTGTGAGGCGAGATACTGATAGCAGGAACGGTTCAAGAAGGTCGCCAAGATGTGGAGGACTGCGTGAGTAGAAGGCTGAGCAACAGGCAGTGCTGACTCCCAGACCCGAGAACCCCGTATGTCTGTTGCCGTGTGCCCGCTGACCTAGAAAGAAGGCAGAGAAGGCGTAAACGAGATGTGGTGACGTAGGATGCGTAGGATGAGGTAGATTGGGACGCTTCGGACATCTGTACTGTTGTATGAGGTGTATGGATCGTGCTGTCGCGGCTGTGTGGTCTGGTAAGAGCTGCTCAGAACTAATGCCTGTTGCTCATTTGCTCAGTTCGCACTTACTGGTTCTCTGCTGGTCATAAGCTTCATGCGTGATTCCCAAGCTGCATCAGCCAATTGCTCGAATGCATCTACTGCTATGCAGCTAGAGTATGCCATGAGTTCACTTCTGTACGGAAGCTCAACATCCGTCATCATGCTAGTCGCACTGCCCCATCTGCATGGCATCTACGTATGCGACCGACCAGCATCAAAAGTCACAGAGTATATGCATGCTTCGACATTGGTCGAAACTGCTACTGAGAGGGACAGTGTAGTGTATCAGCAGTCTCTATATCGCGTTCATGTTACTACTGTTACTGCCGCTGCAGTGTATCTGCCACTCATCTCGGCCATCACGCACCCCACAGGGTCTTGACGATGGAGGATCGCCAGCCAGGATATCGAATAGAGTTACGCCACAGCCACCGGGAGGGCCCTTATCATCACTGCATGGCGGTTCTGTGCTGCTGGCGGCCGGAGGGTGCTCGACGAGTCAAGACAGTGAGTGAGTGCAGGCCCATATGCTCAATGCCCGCTTCGTCGATGTCAATAATCACAGTGAAATCTCCAGAAACACGTGAGGCGATCAGCAATGCAGGGGTCAATCCTTGGCAGCATGCAATAAGCGTTCATCTGCAGGCTTGTAAGGCTGATGAGATGTGCCCAATTCCTTTTTGATAGTGGTGTGGGAGTGGGAGGTGAGCAGATGTAGATTGGGATTGGCAGTACAGAGAGTAGCAAAATATCTTCACACTAAAAAGCCAGCTGCTTTTCGAAGCCCAAGGTAGTCACCCTTCGGGCAGTAGTTGTAGATCACTCTTGTCTTCTCAGCCGTCACTTTTCCGAACCGCTTGATCGCACATGCATGTCAATGCCTCACATGCCTCACAGATAGAGACGGGACGCACTTGCGAAACGCAATCTGACTGCATACACGCTGCTGCATGTCGCCAAAAACCAGCTGCATGACGCGCACGCGACACGTGCCTCTGCGATGAGATCAAGAGACAAATATTCAGTGGCGCGGGCGATCCTCGGGGTATAACCCAGGTCCTGCTGTCATCGCAGGTTTCATCATACACCCATCTCGTAACTATATTTTACAGGTCATACTCTTCAGCTCAGCTCAGTCTTAAAACGTCGAACAAGCTCTGTATCGCCGACCAGAGCTGTCATAGAACACTACAGCAGCGCCAGGGCGATCACTTAGGCGCTATCAGCACAGGACACTCTCCACTCACACGCGATCACAGCCGCCAACCCCGGTGGTCATGGCCAACTACCCGCACTCGACGCTTGCTACCTCCCTTTCCACTTCTCCCTATGGTACGTGTAGCTGCTTCTGCTTTCGCTTCTAACCCCCTCCCTCACCCTCTTGCCCGTCTTTTGCTGACCCCAGCCCTCCAGAACCACGTCGACCAGCTGATCCACCGGCGCCGCGCCTCGGCGGCCTCTGGCATCCCGCAGCAGCAACGGTACCTCCAGCACCGCCTATCCTCGCAGTCAGGCGACACAGGAGATGCCGCCGTAACCCTCGACAGCGCCCCGGGGAGCGCCGCGATGTCGCGCGAGCCGAGCGAGCCGGACACGCAGCAGCAGCGGCAGCAGCAGCAGCCGACGCTCCAGCTCGCGGACGAGGACATCCTCTTCCCGCACGACGAGGGGTATGAGCCCCCCGAGGGCGGGGGAGAGGGTACTGATACCACAGCAGAGGAGGACCGGGGACGGCCGAGTGCAGGGGAGAGCTGGTTTGGCTCCTGGGGCCGCCGGCGGCGAGGGCAGGGCGGCTATGGGGCCGTTGAGACCTCTGCTCCCCTTACTGCTGGAGCCAGTACCCAGGCCCCAGTCACTGTCCCCGGTGCGACCGCAGGCAACTCCCGGAGCAGGAGCAAGGGCCGCACCCCGCCACGCACGATCATACGTCCCATGACGAAGGCGCACCGAGACGCAGCGGTCGCAGCGGGGGCGAGCCCGAGTGTGTTCGGGAGTGTTGTTTCGGACGCCGCAGACGCGAGCACAGTCTCTGCAGCGACCGACCTCCCCTCCTCGTCGGGGACGGCGACGACCACGGTGCTCCGGTATGGCGGGCGTGGGCGGTCGGCGGAGCGGCGGCCTATATCGCCCGTTGTGGCCCTCCGCCCGCTCACGACGACAGAGGACGAGGAGGGCGAAGACGAGGCAGAGGCAGAGGCGGCCGAGTTTGCAGCCAGGTCAGGGTTCTACCTCCCTGGTACGGGCGTGACGGGGGAGCCGCTGCTCGGGGACCCGGCGGAGGAGCTTGATGCGCAGGACCTGGGGCTGCCGGTAGACGCGGCGGGGGATGAGGTGTACTCGTGGCAGAGGGCTGTGCGGGTTGAGCTGGGATTGCTGGTCCGATCGACGATCCCGGTGTTCTTTACCCAGCTGGCGGAGTACTCGTTGTCGCTGGCTAGTGTCATTGCGATTGGACATTTGGGGACGGAGGAGCTGGCGGCGTCGGTGCTGGTCAACATGACGTCGGCGGTGACTTGCTTCTCGCTTATCCAGGGGATGGCGACCGCGCTGGATACGCTGTTGCCTGCGGCGTGGACGACGAATCCGTCGCATGTGGGGCTGTGGGCGCAGCGGTCGGGCGTGGTCATGGCTGTGATCATGGTGAGTGTGTTTGTGAGCAGAATAGATTGGTCCCGCATACGAAACGGCGACTGTCACACCATTGTCAATGGCTTTGATTTGCATTGAGACATTGCGCTGCCAGACGCGTCATTCTAGTATGCGTTACATTGCAGGTTATAACAGCCATCGCAGTCGCACTCGCTCGCAAGCTCGCGAGGCTCGTCGCTGACGCCAGATCCCCATGGTCATCCTATGGCTCAACATCGAGCCCGTGCTTCTCTGGCTGCGCCAGGACGCAGGCGTGTCCAAGCTCGCAGGGCAGTACCTCGCCTGGCTCACCCTCGGCATCCCAGGCTATGGCGGGAACATCATCCTGAAGAAGTAAGTACCTCCTCCCGTCTCCCCTAACATACAGATACCTCCAAGCACAAAACATCATGGATGTCCCAACCTACATCCTCTTCATCGTCGCACCCCTCAACGTCTTCCTCTGCTGGCTGCTTGTTTGGGGACCCGACCCCTTCCGCCTCGGCTTCATCGGCGGCGCAGTCGCCACAGCCATCTCCTTCAACCTCACCTGCATCATGCTCCTCATCTACATCCTCTTCATTGGCCCCAAGGACGCCCAGCACCCGATCAACCTCAAGCTCATCTTCTCGCGCCTGAGTACGATCGCCTCCCTCGGCCTCGCGGGCACGATCATGTTGTCGTCTGAGTGGTGGGCGTGGGAGATCTGCGCACTCGCTGCGTCCTTCCTCGGCCCGACAGTGCTCGCCGCGCAGTCTGTCCTCCTCTCGACCTGCTCAACGCTGTACCAGTTCCCCGCTGCGCTCGGCATCTCGACCTCTGTGCGTGTTGGCAACCTCCTCGGCGCCGGGCGTGCGTGGGAGGCGAAGTGGGCCGCGCGTTCCAGCTTCCTCATCAGCGCCGCCTTCGGCCTGCTCAACAGCACGATCTGCATCACCTTCAGGCACAAGTGGGGCTATCTCTTCAGCGACAACGACGATGTCGTCCTCATTGTCGCGGGTGTGCTCCCCTGGATTGGCGTCTTCCAGGTTATGGACGGGTTGTCTGGTGCTGCGAATGCTGTCCTGCGTGCACTCGCAATGCACAGCATCGGCGCCGTCGTTAGTTTCACGAGCTACTACATCATCGGCATCCCAGTGGGCATGTGGCTCATGTTCGGGAAGCCAAAGTTTGGTCTCGTGGGGATCTGGATTGGCTTGGCCGTCGCGCTCGCGTACGGCTCAGCCGTGAACTGCTCGCTTGTGTGGCGCGCAAACTGGATCACGGGTGTGAAGCGCGTGCGCAGGCGTTTGGGCCTGTCCCCGCTGCCTGGGGACGCGAAAATTGTCGAGAACGAGGAGGAGGCGACGGGCGAGTGTGCGTGCGAGGACGAGCAGGACGGTGTGGACGTCGAGGCGGGCGAGCGCCAGCCGTTGTTGGGGAGGGTGTGATTGTAGCGTAGCATTGGCATAGTTTCAGTTCATGGCTTCATACCTTGCATGTTTCATCTGAATAGTGTAGCGATGACTCCGGTCGGTTTGCATTGAGCCCATAGTAGATATAGTAGACCGCTATTCAAGAGAAGCCATGCGAGGGAGTAAGCGGTTGGTAAAGGCTATCTGCAGAGCGACTCGAAGTGGTCAGTGGTCTGCGCGGCATGACGTCTAAGCCCATGTGAAGCGGACGAGGAGTTCGAAGTTCATGCTCATCTGAGGTCCATCTTGTTCAGTTCGCAGCTTGTCTCATTGTGGTCCTGCCTAGGTCGTCTGATAGACATGAAGCTCAGACGCTCGAGCGCTGCCACTCCTGAACGCCTCCATCCTCACTCCTACCCCGATATCGAATCTCCAGCTCGCAGCAATGCACACAGGAGCTGTCTGAATCATTGTCGTAGCTCTCACGATAACTCTCAGGCAACGAGATGAAGATGCATGAGATTACACAGAACTCATCTCTGCAAAGTACTTGCCTCGCGGAGCAAAGCCGGCCCGCCCCAGACGTCACTTACACACGCGACCTCACCATTAATATTATTGAGCTGCTGCAATATTGCATTCGAAAGCCCCTCATCGCTTCAACTCTACACCTATCTCATCAATGTTCCCTTCAGAGCCAACACCGACAGCAGAGAACGCATCAGCTGCACCATCAAACTTGGCCGGTGCAGCGCCGGACGGCGAGTCTGCCGCACCCGCCTCCGCATCCCCTGGCCCCACCGCGACCAACGCCGCCTCGTCCTCGAACGACGCCTCGACACTGACCTCTGCGATCGCCACCACCAGTGCCGATGGAGACGCATCACGTACCGGGGGTGAACGCCATGCCCGCCTTACGGGTCCACACATCGTCCAGCTCGAGGACTCTGATGTGTCCGACGACGAGACGCCCGCTGGGAACGATGCGCCGAGCGACGATTTCCTGGCCGATCAGCCAGACGACACGGAGGAGCTGCACCTCCAACATTTGCGACTGGACAACAAGTCGATCCCGCACCTGAGGTTGAGCCGGTTTACGCACCTCAAGAAGTTGTGTTTGCGCCAGAATGATATTGTGTCGCCGTTGCCGGAGTTGCGGCTGCCCGAGCTGGAGGACCTGGATCTGTACGATAACCGTCTGGGGCCGAGGGTGACGGATGAGGAGTTGGCGGGGGTGCCACGAGTGACGTGAGTATGCTTCGCGTCATACTGAGTATGCGCAGTCGGTCTCTTTCCTTGAGCGTCTCGTTCAAGCAGTTCTGCTGCAATCAATGGCTTCCAAATTCTCATGCAATCGCATATGGAAGTCACTGAGCTACTCTGCTCTGACAATGCCTTCGCTGAGTTACTCCTTGTCTAAACCCTCGTCTTGACCGTGCTCCCACATGCTCTGCTGTTTGCTGGAGAAGGACGCTTGGTCCACCTCATCACGGCCTATCAATACTTCCTCTCCTTGCATCGGCTTACACCAGCTCCCTTGACCTCTCGTTCAACAACATCCGACACGTGCCCGACCTCCCGTCACTGAAGGCCGTGGACATCCTCTACCTCGTCCAAAACAAGATCACCAAGATCGAGGAGGGTAGCCTGGACTGGTGTGCAGACACGATGACGAGCATCGAGCTGGGCGGTAACAGGATACGCGTGAGTCACGGGAGTGTCAAGTCGAACCCCAGGCTGATGACAGGTGATCGAGCACATCGAGAAGCTCACACATCTGACCGAGCTGTGGCTTGGAAAGAACAAGATCCGCCGCCTGGAGGGTCTGGACTCGTTCACAAATCTGCGCATCTTGAGTATCCAGTCGAACCGTATCACCAAACTCGAGGGGCTTGAGGGGCTTGTGAACCTCGAGGAGCTGTACTTGTCTCATAACGGACTGACCAAAATCGAGGGCTTGGAGAAGAATGTGAGTGGGATGCCGATTCTGCAGACGTGAGGCGAGCCGCTGTACTGATGCCAGACCAAACTCCGCACCCTCGACGTCACAAGCAACGAGATCACCGAGGTCGAGGGCATCTCGCACCTCACCGACCTTGAGGAGTTCTGGGCAAGCTACAACAAGATCCCGGACCTTCGATCTGTTGAGAAGCAGCTCGCAAAACTTCCCAACCTTGAGACCGTGTATCTCGAGGGCAACCCGTGTCAGACGAATGACAGGGCGAACTACCGCCGCAAGGTGATGCTCGCGCTGCCGCAGGTGAAGCAGATCGATGCGACGTGAGTGTAACGTGGGGGTGGTGGCTGACGGCAGTTTCGTGCATCGGGCGTAGGTAGAGTGATAGAGGGGTGGCGATCGACGATATGTACATGTGTCCAGGTATTTTGCTGAGCCAATGTTCACCTGGTCTTCCTGATGACTCCCTGTGCCGCATCTGGCAGCGCCACGAGTTCCCACTGTGAGCGAGGTAATTCGATCTTTTGGTTCTGGTAGCGCTAAGACAATGCAGCGCAGTGCACTTCTCAGGTATCACAGCACAGTAGACCGATGCGAATTATGCATGCAAGATGACTCTATAGAACCCAGATGATACCACCTCCTACCGCTTCTCCTCATGCTCAGCCACAGTCGCCTCGCTCGACGACTCGCCCGATGCCCCAACGGTCTTCTGCTCGCCGGCATCACCGTTGGCATCCACCGTTGCCGTCTTGTTCAGCTCAGTCGGACCCTCATCACCACACTTCTCAACGTCGCCCTCGCCATCAGCCTTGCCATCTGCAACGCCGCCCTGGCCTGCCGCGTTTGCAGCCGCGACTGCCGCAGCACCCCGCGGCCGTTGCTGCGAGTACGCCTTCGTCGGGATCGTGACCAGCAGCGGGATGCCAAAAAGCACCAAACACACCAGCCAACATGGCTTGAAGCTGTTCGCGAACGCAGCGAGAACAGCATTCTTCGCCGCCCCGTCCGGCATGTCCTTGATGGCCGTGTATCCGCCCGCATCGGTAGGCACCGGGGCCGTGTCACCGAACTTTGCTTGCACGTCGGCAAACTTGTGCCTCAGGTTTGTGTTCAGCACGGCCGTGAGCACTGACACGCCAACTGAGCCACCCAGCGACCGCGTGAGCACCCACGCGGAAGTCACGGCCGCCATGTCGCGAAGGGGCATGGCCGCCTGCAAGATCAAAAGGGGCGTCTGGATCGCCGCGCCGATGCCAATCGCGAGGAGGACGAGGAGGCCGTTCTGCCTCGGCATGGGGATGTCGTAGTTGAAGAAGCCGTAGATGAGGCCGCAGCCAAGCACGCTTATCGAGTAGCCGAACCATGTGAGAGGGCGGGAGATGCGGAGACGACTCTGGATCTGGCCGCAGATCACGACACTGGTGGATACGAGAATTGCAAAGGGAAGGAGTTGCACGCCGGACTCGAGCGCGTCGGCGCCATGAACGCCCTGGAAGAACTGCGGGAGGAGGATGTTAAGCGGAATGAAGGCTGTGGCTTGGAGCGTAGATGCGATGAGGTAGAAGAGGGTCGTGCGGGTGTGGAACATGCGCTGGGGTGTTAGTGGAGGTGTGGGAATAGAAGGGCTTACCGCTGGGATGACTGCTATCCGGGATGTGAAGAGGCAGTTGATGATCGCAAAGATAAAGACGACACCACCGACGACGATGAGCGCGATAGCGGCTTTGTTGTTGAAGCCATGGTCGGCGGCGAAAGAGAAGCCAACGATGAGCATGGCGGCACCAGCCATGACGAGAATGAGGCCCACGAAGTCGAATGTGCGCCGCAGGTCGGCGAACGTGCTCTTCTTTGGCTTGTTGAGCTTGAGCGTGAAGACTAGGAGGACGAAGGCGACGCCAGCGAAGGGGAGGTTGATGTAGAAGCACCACCGCCAGGACACTTGGCGGGTGAACACGCCGCCGAGGATGGGGCCGAGTACCTGGGGTCAGCGTGTTATACTCTCAGCATAGTCTCTGCGTGCCGACTCGACTCACCGCTGCTATCCCCCACGACGCACCCAGCATGCCCTGGTACTGGCCACGCTTCTCCATCGGCACGATGTCGGAGACAACAATATTACACAAGCTCATGATGGTGCCTCCGCCGAGACCTTGCAGCGCGCGCGAAACGATCAGCCACTCGATATTCTGCGCCGCACCACACATCGCCGAGAAGATGGTGAAGACGATGATCGCTGCGTAGAGCATGGGCTTCCGGCCCACAATGTCTGATACTCGTCCGTTGATTGGTGTCAAGAGTGTCATGGACAGCTGATACGACTAGACATGTCAGCACTGCAACCATGCTGGTGTACTCACAGTCACGACCCAAGAATATTGGGACGGGGAGGCGGAAAACCGCTCAGCGATAGTCGGCAGCGCAGTCGCAATGATTGTCTGATCCAACGCCGCCAGGAAGAGCACCATCCCCACACATGGTATAACGATGAGCAGGTTGTTCTTCGGCAGCTCTTCCATCACTGCAGTCAGCGCCCTGCTTTCGCTCGCCACCTTGTGACCCACATTCATCGCCAGCAGTCAGCCCACCCGACTTCTTGCCGTTCCGCCTGTCCCCTCGTCGCGATTTCCCAGTGGGCGTGGCCACCCCCGACTCGACATCGTTCAAGACCGGCGCGGAGGGGTCCAGCTGTGGCAATGGCACGGCATCGTCGTCTTCATGCAGTGCTCGGGTCGCCATTGCGCGGCGAGTTCAGATTGCTGTCGAGCTTGGACCTCGAATGGTGAACAGGAGCGACCAATCTTTCAGTGAAAGGTGTATGTAGTATTGATGGAGTGAAATCAGTACCCGGGTCAACCAAGTAAATCGCGAACTCAAGAAATTACGCCTTGGCGGAGCGAAGTGGTCTGATCCTGACCGTGTTATCCTGTATTTCTGCTCTTCCGCCCTCGCTCCTGCACGCCATGCGGGGCCGCCGCCAGGTGCCAGACGCCGTCAGGTGGGCGGGCCAGTGCTATATCTGCTGCTGCTCCGCAACACTGGATGCAGCACGAGGGGGGCTCGCGCCGAGGTGTAGAAGCGACAGGTGACGGACAACACCGACGAGCATTTACCGTGGAGCTGGCTACATCCGCGGGTGTTTTGATGACAAAGATTTTGGGAGCCAGAACACGGACAGGAATGGAATTGCCCGAGGTCGAGGACGCCGAGTCGGGCAAATGCAGGTGACTCGCAAGTGCATCGAGGAGTCAAGACAACAAGCAGATGGAGTGGATGTCAGTATCTCGAGTCAGGAGGTCCGCATATCAGCATCCACTGTGAGCATGTGGTGGGGTATTCCGAGTTGAGCACTGGGCTTCGTTTGCAAGTCAAAGAGGGCATGGCCGACGATCAAGGTACAGCATGTGATCGGCGTCGTCAGGTTGTCCGAAGATGCCAATTTGCAGAAGGAGGTCATCGCTGTCGAGAAATCTGACATGGGTCGAGAGGCTGTACGTTGATATGGAAATTGCCACGAGATGATCATCTTGGACTACTGGAGATTGGCTTGACACCTGATATCAAGCCAGGATGGATAGCAGTGGGAACAAGGTAGCGCGCAGAAAGGCATAAAGGTAGCTTATGATAACAGGGTCGCGATCTGAACTATCGCATCCGTGACAACAGCAGTCAGGCTAGGTAACTATCACAGCGACTCCTGACGACTCTCTCTTGGGCTCATTCCGCACATCGCGACAAGTGGTGGTGCTTACATGGGACGGCAGAGGCTGGAGGTTCATATGTGAATTTGTGCGCATTTCTCTCATATTTTCCATCGATTTCCGGAGGCATTTGCCTGCACGACAAATATTGGTATAGATGTGCTGAACTCTTGTTTTGGGAGGCTCAGTGGGTTCCCGGATTGCTCCACAGAAGTGCAGGAGGCAGTGAAGACTAGGCGAGTGCACTGCACTGCCTGTCATAAGACTTGTGACATCCATTGCAAAAGACGGTACTTAGGAGGTTTCCACAGTCGCATTAAACGACACATACATGTGAGTAGATGTGAGCTTGCCCTAGTTCTCGCCGCCCATACCATGCGGCTTTGAGGGGTCATTGTCTTCGCTGTGCTGCAAAATTCTCGTCGGGGACCAGTTGAACCTGTAGAATTCGCGTCGTCCCAAGACTACGGCGGGTAAGGCCAGTTTGTTTGGCCTGAAAGGCTAGAAGCGCGGCTTGAAACCTTAAGACAGTTGACAAGACTAGACTTGATTGAAGTCCCTCTTCTCACTCTGTACTGATAACGCATTACTCACGCCAGACTAAAACTATGGCAATACATTTTGGCACCTTCCAACAGAAGAGTCAGAGACGTTCCGTGGATAGGTTAAAGTGACAGCACTTACAAGTCCAGAAGGGCTCCCTCGTCATAACATCTCAAATGCCAGAACATGGAATATGCACGTGAAGCTTGAAATGCACGATTGACTGGAGTTCAAGATGCGGTAATAACGGGGTGCTTGGGCGCGACTGAGCACACTGTGCACAGGCGATGATCTCCCGGTAGAAACATCAAGGAGCAACCTCCTCACAAGCATCATGCGAAATGCATAGAAGTTCTAAAGCACACAGGTCGCGCTTACTTCTCGTAGACCCAGTCGGCCGACGAGAGCTTGTACTGCTGGGTGCCCTCGGGGAACCAGAGAGCGATCTCCTTCTGGGCCGACTCGACGGCGTCCGAGCCGTGGCAGACGTTGGCGCCGGTCTGGGGTTAGCTGGGGCACACAATGTAAATGGTGTCGAGTCACACCGGTACTCACGACGATGCAGAAGTCGCCACGGATGGTGCCAGGGGCAGAGGCAAGGGGGTTGGTGGCACCGAGCATGGCGCGGCCCTGCTTGACGACGTCAAGACCCTCCCAGACCATGCAGATGACGGGGCCGGAGAGCATGTAGTCGCGGAGGGAGGGGAAGAAGGGCTTGTCCTTGAGGTCGGCGTAGTGCTGCTCAATGAGGTCCTTGGAGGGCGAGGCCATCTTGAGGGCAGCGAGCTTGTAGCCGCGGCGCTCGAAGCGGCCGATGATCTCGCCGACGAGGCTGGGAGGTCAGCAAGGCGAGCGAAGCAGGCCGTGCGCAGCACGGTCTGCGCAGCGGGATCGGCTCGATAACAAGTACTCACCCACGCTGGACGCCGTCAGGCCTACAGAATCAAGGCAACACGTGCAACACGTTTGAGATAGGCAAGAGATCGAGAGGGCCAGCAGCAGATGAGAATAATCATAGGAGGGGGGTTGTAGTCGAGAGATGATATGTCGCACAGAGGTAATGGTGTCAGCTCGATATCTCTTAATGCATCACTCTTGCAGACGACCGCGTCCACTGCAACAGCAGACACAGCCCGTTTCCCCCACTCACTTGATCATGATGTAGGTCTGCTCGTTGTTGGACATTCTGGCTGGTGTATGTGCTTTTGGCTGGGGAGAAGAACAGCAGTGGACACGTTTTCAAAATAAAACGACCGCACCGGCCACCGCGCAGCGCTGCGCTGATCGACGCGGCGACGGCGGGAGCATAATTCCGCGTGTGGCGGAGGGTTGAGGCGAGTTCAGGCACGGGGACATGGTGGGGAGGCTCGTTTGTGGGTATGCGGGCAGCAAGGATGGGACTCTGATGCAATCACCATTCGCGCTAGTCTATGCTTGTTAGAGTCTTAGAGTTCACAGCTCGCAGCTGTGAAGCCATGCGGGTTTTGCGATCTCAGGTGTCATCGTTGTGAGTGAGATGGAATGTGCTGACCCGTCTTCTCACATTCTCGTTCAACTCGACTATGTACTATCTATGTCTTTGATGAACCCAATCTCGTTGTCTCTCTCTCCACGAACAAGTACAAGACGAGCTCACTAGCACCCCGATGTCCGTGACATTCGCACTCGGACCACATCCTCACTCGCCGCGACATCACTCGGGTTCGACGCTCCGCCCCGCAGGAGTAGCAGCGCCGCTCAGCCCAACGCGCCATCCTCTCTTCAAGCAGCATGCCAAGGGTTCGCCTGTGAGGCATGTTCATCACCACGCTTCAGGCAGAAGGCGTAGTGCCTACAATGGAGACACCGGTGGTTCCAGTCGCGACGAATCACACGAGCACGAGCACGAGCACGCACACGAGCACGAGCACGCACACGAGCACGAGCACGCGCACCCGCCACACGAGCAGTGCATATACTGCGACCAGGTTGTGCTCTCCCCTCAGCAGGAGAGCTATCCTCTGTATAATGACAGTGCAGATGCGGAAAGACAGCCACTGCTGAGCGAGTCTGGAGAGGTCAAGCAGGCCCGACGCGGCATCAGTTTCAACTTCGGTGCTGGGATCCTGCTCGCACTGATCGTTGTTGCCATTGTGGTCTTCGATGTCATTCGCGAGATCAGGAAGGACGAGGGAGGGGATTGAGAGGGACAGTCTATGAGTAGGTGTATTTGGCAAATGTATCGCTTGTTGTACCGGACCTCTGCAGTGTACGTTGACCACAACCTCATCTGCTGGTGCCTGGAATTGAAGCTATATCGCTTGTGCAATCAATGGCCAAGCGCGGAGGCGTACAGTAATCTTTGTCTTTCCAACAGATGCACTATTCGATCAGTCTATCTCGTGAAGCGACTACGCTGTCATCTAAACGGTCCACTCCATGCATGAGCCATGGAAAGCTTGTCACTGTCCCTATTCTCTATGAGCTTTTGATGAACTAGTACCAACACCGCACACGTGACTCGGCATCCTACGCCAGATCCGAGATATCCTCTTGCGGAGACCCCACACACGTACATCGGTCGGAGCTTACGCCGGGTCATGCTCCGGAGCACACACGACAAGTTGTCTTGTGCTGCAGTGCAACTATGGACCATGGATCATCGACAACATGCACGGAGCAACGCACACAGACGCAGTATGCACTACAGACATCTGTAGAGGTCAGCATTGTCTTCTTGCACTTACTCTTACTCACTGCGCAACATGTTGTCTCGACGCGTACAGCGATTGCCTCTTGCCTGTGTCGGGCAGCGGACTCTAGTGAGTGAACTTGCTGTCATCTTTGGCCGCTCTGAAGCTTTCTGTTGCAGCTCTCGCTAACCTCAGATCACTGGACCGCCGCCAAATGTCTCGTCAGAGCACCAGACCGCGACTTCCACCCCACTCCCCACTCCCACTCCCCTCCCCTCCCTCATGCGCATCCGGCACAGCTTGGAAGACCCGTCGACTGAGCGGCCGGGAGCATTGCCATATGTCGCTGGATCCCACTCGGACCGCCAGAAGCGCATCATGAGCATGAGCTCGCCGTTGCGCCGTGGTGCGCACGAGTCGTGGTGGACCGCGGAGCAGGGGTGGTTCAACGCCGTGGCGAAGACGATCCCAACATATCGTGTTCTGAACGAGGAGGGGCGGTTGGTCAAGGGGGCAGTGGTGCCCGAGCTTGACAAGGAGGAGGCATTGAAGATGTAAGTTACGTCTGGAGGGGAAGTATGTGGAGAGTACTGACAGCCAGCTACAAGACGATGATCCTCGTGCCGGTAGTCGACAACGTGCTGTACCAGTCCCAACGCCAGGGCCGTATTTCCTTCTACATGCAGTGTGCGGGTGAGGAGGCGGCCGTTGTCGGTTCAGCAGCAGCAATGCAGCCCAGTGACGAGATGTTCGGGCAATATGTGAGTTAAGCTCTTCCAAGATTCAATCTTGACTAGTGCCTCACTCTGTGTATATGCTGACCTTAGCGCGAACAAGCTGCCCTCCTGTACCGCGGCTTCAGCCTGCAACGCATGATGGCCCAGTGCTTTGGCAACGTCGAGGACGACTCGTCCAAAGGCCGGATGATGCCCGTGCACTACACCGCCGTCGACCTCGGCTTCCACACCATCACCTCCCCACTAGCCACCCAGCTCCCACAGGCCGCCGGTGCCGCGTACGCGATCAAGGCCGACCCGGATCGTGACGGCGACTGTGTGATCTGCTACTTCGGTGACGGGGCTGCGTCTGAGGGTGACTTCCACGCCGCGCTGAACATGAACGCCACATTGGGCGGACCGTGTGTCTGGTTCTGCCGTAACAACGGCTTCGCCATCTCCACCCCAGTCGTAGACCAGTACGCAGGTGACGGTATTGCCTCCCGAGGACCCGCGTACGGCCTCGACACCATCCGTGTGGACGGCAACGACCTGCTGGCCGTGTATGCTGCTGTGTCCGAGGCCCGCCGTAGGGCCGTAGAGGGCAAGAAGGGTGTCCTCGTCGAGGCGATGACGTACCGCATTGGCCACCACTCGACGTCGGACGACTCCTCCGCGTACCGCCCTATCGAGGAGGTGCAGGAGTGGTCGATGGTGGACAACCCGATCTCGCGGTACCGCACCTGGCTGATCGCGCAGGGGTGGTGGACCGAGGCAGAGGACAAGGCGCAGTTGAAGCAGTACAAGACCGAAGTGCTCAAGCAGTTCAACAGGGCCGAGAAGCTGCCAAAGCCGAAGCTGTCAGAGATGTTCAACGACGTCTGGACAGTGCAGGACAGGAGCAGCCACCTGCCGGAAGTCATCACCGAGCAGCGTGCCGAGCTGGGCAACTTGTTGAAGAAGTACGGGGGTGTCTGGGAGCCGTGGCGCAAGGAGCTCAAGAGGTTTGTGGAGGAGGGAGAAGATGTCATGGACTGCGACGCAAAGTAGAATGCATGCATGTTGTACATTGGCGAGGCGGCGGCGCAGCCGCTGCCGAGCGAGAGAGCCTGTTGCGTCTGTGATACTGATGTGAGAGGGGAGTGCATGAGTGCCATGTGCCAATTGCCTCCTACTGCTTCTACTGCCCACAAGAACTTCGGCAGCCATCACCACATCTGTCCTTCAGGCCTTCAACCCCTACTCCAACCTGTCATCGAACACCATCTCCACATCACACTCCTCCTCCCCGCGCCACACCTTCTTGGCCGAGTTCGCGCTCGACACGCTCTCCCTCGCAGCAGTGACCATCCCGCTCGGCCCACTGACATACACCTTTGTCGGCCCTGCCACCCGCTTGAAAAACGACGAAATCGCCACATGCAGATCAGGTCGGCCACGGGACACGGACATGGGGGGTAACTCCTTCTTCATGCCCTCAGACGGTGTCGAGGATCCAGAGATTGCCTCCTCTTCTCCCAGAGTCTGCGTGCTGCCGTCTTCGCGTGTCGTGTGCACAGCGATGGAGATGTGGCCACACTCGGTGAGCCGAGTGAGCTCGTCGGCAATCCACTCCGTGTCCCGCACGTGCCGGACGACCCAAATGAGTTGGACGTGTGCCTGAGGCTGCAAACGGGCAAGGAGGAGCAGCACGGGCAGGACGAAGGTGATGCCTGTCCCGCCTGCTATGCAGAGAACATTCGTAGTCGGGTTGAGGTCGCGGGTGATGTGGCCGCCATATGGCCCAGTGAGGATGACTGGTGTGGTGTCCCCGCTGAAGGCCATGAGCTTCTTCGTCTCGCCACGCTTGGCACGGATGAGATACGCCTGCGACCCCTCACCGGGGAGTGAAAGTGGCGTGAACGGGTGTGACTGCCAGATGGACCCCTTCGGAAACGTGAGGAAGTAGTGCTGGCCTATCTCCCACGAGAACGGGCGTGGCAGGTCGTCGAGGTCGAGGCGGACGACGTCGGCGTCGTAGTGGGTCACAGTAGCCTTGAACGTCGTGAACACGCCATGCCCGCTGCCTATGACACGGTAGTGTATCAATGCAGTGCGGAGAAGGCGCAGCCCCCTGTCAGTGGCCCAGAGGACCAGCGAGGGAATCATGAAGCAGCTCAGCATCCGCCAGTGGCCCCAACACGCGCCGACGAAGAGCATAGCGAGCACCCAGTGTGCTTTGCGGAAGAACTCGTACCCGAACGCCCTGCGTGCCCAGGGGGTAGCGAGAGCCCAGAGGAGGAGGATAAGAATGGTCGCGACGATCCCCCACACGAGGTACGTCTGCTTGACCCAGTTGAGGGCGGTCTGCGGCTGGGGCTGGTACAACCTGATTTCGACTATACACCACCCGATCGTGTGGACGACAGACTGGAACATGATGATGTGCCCCACCCATCTGTGGAGGAAGTTGAAGTGCTGGTACGGGACCCCAGTGACTGCTGAGAGGAGGCTCTCGCGGGAGGCGAGCAGGATCGAGATGGGCGTGAGGGCGTACGCGAAGATGCCGAGGCGGTTGGAAAAGGCGCCCAGTGTCGTACGGGTGTTGTGCACGTCTGGATGATCCTTCACGGGCGTGTACCACACCTTGTACTCCATGCCCGCGAAGGAGAAGATAAGGAGGTAGGCTGAGAGTGCGGCAAGGAGGATAATCTGGAGGCGGGTGACGCGCCCGAACAGCCAGCGGAGGTAGCGGGACTCACGGAGCGTGTGTCTGCGCATGAAGGCAGCTGCTGTGCGAGTGAGGCGAGCTGGGCGGGTAGGGGAGGAGGACGAGGAGGAGTACCGCCACACGGCCCAGAGGAGTAGGATGCCGCCGAACACGGCGTACATGATGCCAGAGTACATCATGCTCACGTCGTGGAGGTGGTACGCGACGTCGAGGTAGGCGCAGGAGCCTGGGTCGTTCGTGCATGGCTTCACGCGGGGGTAGTAGCCCCAGTGCCGCTCGAGGCTCTTGGCCGAGTCGAAGTCTTGGATGTGGGCTCGGGTGTCCATCTTGCTGTGGCCTGGGTGACCTTTTCGATGTTCAAGTGACCTGTTTGCTCTTAATTGAGGTTCAAGCACAGAGACCGGAGTGGAAGATTCAGATTCGGACACAAGTTGTGCCACTTTGTACTTGACGCAGCAGACGACATGCTTCTGCTTGATGTAGAAGCAGGGGGTCTGATCAGAAGCCCACTGCAATCGAAGCCATGACCGAGCTCGCAACATTGCTTCAGCGAGTGCTTGCCCGCACGACATGCAGTGATTACCCAGTAGTGCCACGCCTGGGCATCATCATCTCGAATTTCCGACTTTTTTCTGTGATTTCCGTGACATTGCGATCTTTATTTCGCCGATCAGCCAATACCATTCACGATAGATAAAGACGCGACATCTTGCGGCCTTTATCTTTGTAGGACGCAAGGTGATGAGGCCAAACGCTGGCTGGCTGGAAAGACGGTTAACCTGAACATAGCGGTATGCATACGGATATGTCGGTCACTCTCCGTCCTCTATAGGGTGGACGTGAGGGTCTGACCGCTGTGCCAACTTTTTTTCTTGGGGCCATCTCGCCATCCCGCGGTGTTGCCAACCGTATCTTGAGGTGACAGGGAGGAGAAACTGAGGTGGCACTTGATGATCGCGCTGGCTACAATTGTGTTATACTCGGTGCAACTGTTGTCTCGGGTCTTCTTACTGTCCCATCGCCTTCTTACAAGTCGTCGAGCATTTCTGCCACGCCACAAGCTGTGAGAAGCGCTGCCACCCAAACACTACTGAACGTTCTACGGCACCATGAAACACCATCATGGCATGGGCGGGGACGTCAACTCGACGGAACCATCGTGCGAGATGTCGGTGAGTAGTGGATTTGCAAGAGGTCGAGGAGCGAGGTGGCCATCGCTGACTGGCAGATGCTGTGGAACTGGCAAACAGTCAACGTCTGTGAGTTACAAATCACCCTCTGCCAAACTCACACCCCTGACTCCAGGCATCTTGGCAAAGTCATGGCACGTCAGAAATGGTGGCATGTTCGCCGCATCGTGCATCGGCACAGTGCTCCTTGCGCTGTTGTATGAGGCGCTGAGGCGGTTTTGCAGGGAGTACGATCTGCTGGTCATGCGGCAACTGGGCGAGCTCGGGACGATGAGCAGTAATGTCGAAAGGCCGCCTGGGCCATGGTTTATCGCGTCGTACAACCACGGCCCGCGGCGTGCCACTGTCTTCCAGCAGCTCATCCGGAGTATACTGCATGTCATGGCCGCGGGTGTGGGGTACATCATCATGCTTGTGCTCATGACGTTCAACGGGTATACGTTCTTCTGCGTCCTCATCGGCACGGGGCTGGGCAAGTTCTTCTGCGATTGGGTGACTGTAGGGAGGTGAGTGGGAGTGTGCGCAATAACATGTGCAGTACTATCGACATACGAAGTGCTCACATCACAGTAATGCAGGGTACAGCCATTGCCCAGATCCCAGCAGTGCCGGCACCGAAAAAGCATTCGCCAGTGTGTCTTCCACAGCACACAACGACCAGGTTGGCTGTGAGCACTGACTACTCGTGCATAGATATATGTAGGGACAAAGATGAACAGTACCACTCAATCAATTCACAGACGGAGTGACCAAAATCAACATTGACTGTCATGTGCGCAGGTGTATACGTGAGAGCGAGCAATACGGCCATCTAGCAGACCCAATGTTCTTACACTGACGTTCGTTAGTGTTCGAGCTAATCATCAGACTCTTATATGGCTTGAGCAACAGATCAACGATGTTGTGTGTAGACCCCACTGGTTATTGTGTGTGTGCGATATGCAGATCGTGCCTCATCACAAGCGACATCTGCACATCCATTCCCTGACTGTGCGATTATTTTTGCGCTCCTCAACGATCAACGAACCGATCCACCCTCTCTGGCATCGTCTGCTATGCCCCTATACCCCACCCACGTCGCCTAGCATGCATACACTAACAGCACCACAAACAATGCATCCAGACCACAGTTCCATCCCACTCCTTTCATGGAGCACACATGCATATCCGTGTCGGAGCACCGCGTCATAGGCGCAGGGCATACGCGGTTAGTCTCCTGGCCCTTTGCGGCGGTGGCGCGCGTTGAAGGTTGACCGTGTCTGTCTTTGCGGGGAAGGGCAGCGTGATCATTCCAGGCGAGGTCAGCTTTTGCGTTTGTCAACATACTCGTTTACTGCTTTCCATCACCTCTGCAACGATGGCAGCAGTCAAGACGAGCCCCCAGCGCACTCGGCGTGCACATTTCTGGCTTGCAGGCGATGAGGATCTGGAAGCGGTAACCAGTGAGTCGAAAATGGGCCATGCGGGGATAAGCTCCGCCGCCCCATTCCAGATTTGTTTACAAGTTTGCACTTGCTGACCACGACCACAGGAGCACTGGAACAGGTGCAGCAAGAACGCGAGAAGACAGTAATCAAGCGCACGCTCCTGCCCCCGCCTGAGCCCATGTTCCCGAGAGCAGCAACGCCGACGCCTCCGCAGGTGGTGAACCACGGGTGGTGGAGGGTGTGCACGTTGCTGCTCCTATCGACAGCAGCGGCTGCCACGGTTGTCCTGTCGCCTGGCCGCCTGCCCTCGCCCGGGCTGGCGGACGACTCGTCTCTCGACAAATGGGCAACAGCAGAGGCAAAGGTTGCATGGAACCACATCCTCGCAAACATCGGCCCCGCAGCTGGCGCCATGGACGGGATAGTCATAGCGTCTCCGAGCACAGGCCAGAACGGCGAGCCAGACTACTTTGTACGTGTCTGACCGCTGTCCACGAGTAATAGAGTAGTACACTTGGACGCGCGACGCCGCTCTCACCGTCTCTTCTCTGCTGCCGGAGTTCCTGCCTCCCGAGTACCTGCGACCATGGGAACCAAGCAACACGACAGCACACTCTACCTCGCACCCACTGCTTGAGGGGCTGGTGCGGTCCTTCGTTTCATCCCAAGAAAGCATTCAAGCCACGCCCAACCCATCAGGCGACCTGTGGAGCGGGGGCCTCTCAGAGCCCAAGTTTACAGCAAAGGGCGAGCCATTCACAGGCGACTGGGGGAGGCCGCAGCGCGATGGGCCTGCGCTGCGTGCCCTCGCACTGATCCCATACGCACACTGGCTGCTCGACCGCGCGCACCCCACCGACCTCGATTACATCCATGACCATCTCTACAACCACGACTTCATCAGGCGGCGAGGGAGTGTAATCAAGAATGACCTGGAGGAGGTGGCCCACAGCTGGGAACAGGAGGGCTTTGACTTGTGGGAGGAGGTGAAGGGGCAGCATCTGTGGACGGACGCTGTGTCTCGCCGGGCACTACAAGCTGGCGCGATGCTCGCAACACGGCTGAACGACACGAATGCAGCGAGCTACTACTCTGCGCAAGCAGACGCAATCGCTCAGCACCTACCGGCCTATTTGAACAGCACCTCCAACACATGGCGAGCGACCGACACCATCACGAATAACAGGACAGGCCTGGACGCAGCGATCCTCCTTGCTGCGATCCACACAGGGTCCAACGGCGACGCTATCGATCTCGCACCCTCCGACCGAACTGTGCTCGACACGCTTGAGGCGTACGTGCACTCCTTCGACGGGCTCTATGGTGTCAACAGCAATGTGTCATCAGAGGCAGGCTGGCTTGTAGGCCGATACGCAGAGGACGTCTACGACGGCGTAGGGTTCTCAGGTGGTAATCCGTGGTACATTACGACCCTGGCAGTCGCGCATGTGCTGTATGCCGCGAAGCAGGCGTTCGCGCAGAAGGGCGAGATTGACACCACGGCTGGGTTCTGGAAATCAGATCTGGTCCAACATCACATACGGCATGGCAAGCGCAACACCGATGACATTGACTATATCAACAATACCACCATCATCAAGATCGCCCGTACAAACGACGACACGCACATCAATAATATCAGCATCGCCGATACCGACAGGGGCACCACTACCAACAGCGTCAATGAGTCCGGCGACACCCACATTTGGCACGCCGGCTCCCCAGAGTTCGACGCGGCTCTCACTGCACTACAACGCACGGGCGACGCCTTCCTCTCCCGCATCGCCGACCACACTGTCGATGGCTCAGGCCGGATGACCGAGCAGATCGGAAGGGACGACGGGATACCCAGGGGTGCGCGCGACTTGACTTGGAGCTATGCTGCGTTCCTGGGTGCCAAGAGGGCGCGCGATGCTGCGAATGGCGTGGTCACTGAGGCGTTCCTCAAGCGATAATCATCAGCATAGGACAGTGTGACATGACAGGGTTCAGTGCAACAATAGACTGCAACAACATCCAGACAGAAGGACAATGCCCCCCACTGTAGACATACATCGACCCCAGTATATTCCTGTAACATAGCGGATGTTAATATATGTATCACAACATGTATGTGAATGTACATACTCCTACTGAACGAACCAAGCTTAGCACACCGCCTCGCCGTAGCTTTTTCCCACTCTGATACACATATACTGATGCATAATTACCTGTTTACACCATAAGCAACTTCGACCCCAACAACTACTCTGACACGACCCCCTACTTGACCTCGACGAGCTTGACGTCAAACTTGAGCGTCGAGTTGGCAGGGATGCCGGGAATCTTCTGGTTGCCGTACGCGAGCTTGGCAGGAATGGTCAGGCGGCGCTCACCACCGACGTGCATGCCGACGAGACCCTGGTCCCAGCCGGCGATGACCTCGCCGCGACCAAGCACGAAAGAGAAGGGCTTGCCCCCGGTGTTGGCGTCGAACTGCTTGCCGTTCTCGAGCTTGCCGACGTAGCGCATCCCCAGGCGCTTGCCGTTCTTCGCGACGGGGCCGGTGCCGACCTTGACGTCCTCGATGATCAAGCCGGAGGGGAGGGTGCGCTGCGAGCGTTAGCATAATTCGAGCAGGGGATTAGCGCATCAGGATAGAGTGTAGTGAGGTAAGTGATCTGATCTGGCAAAGGCACAGTAGATTACTACGACACGGTTTCATATCCTACCGGATACGTCTATACTAGGGCATACGAGCATGCCTAATGACCTATTTCCTCACCTTCTTCGACTCCTTGGCGGGAGCGGGGGTAGCAGCAGCGGGGGCAGCTGCCTCGGTCTTCGCCTTCTTGGCGAGCTTCTTCTTCTGGGCCTTGGAGAGCTCCTCCTTGGCGGGGGACTCGATCTCCTCAGCCTTGCGCTTGCCGGCGGCCTTCTCAGCCTTCTTGGGCGCCTCGATGGCCTTCTCCGGGAGCTCCTCGATCTTCGCGCCAGCCTCCTCAACGTCGAACTCATCCTCCTCGAGGTCGAGGTCGGAGTAGTCGTCGTGCTCGTCAAACTCGCTGTCGTACTCCGAGTCCGAGTCGTCGTCCTCGCCCTGGTAGATGTAGTTGCCGAGGAGGTGGACGGCGTTCTCGCCGGTGACCTCAAAGACAACAACCTCACCAGCAACGAAGGTGAGGTTCAGGCTGGCCTGCTCGGTCTTGCCGGCAGTGAGGGAGCAGATAACGTTGGTCTCCTCGATGATGTCGTCGTCCTCGTCATCAGAGTCCTCGTCGTCATCCTCGTCCTCGTCCTCGTCGTCACCCTCCTCATCGGCTTTCTCCTCCTCCTCCTCCTCCTCCTCCTCGTCCTCCTCCTCGTCGTCGTCGTACTCGTCATCAGAGTCAAAGTCCTCGCCAAGGTTGACGGGGATGGGGTTGTGGGTGACCTTGATCACGGAGCGGCCGTTCTCGTCGCGGAGCTCCTCGCCGAGCGCGGCGTTGGTGATCTGGAAGTCCTTGCGGACGAAGAGGGGGACCGGCTCTCCGGGGAGAAGGGTAAGGGACTGCGCGTGTCAGTCGAGCAATCCAATCCATACTGCTTACCCAGAGGTTCATGCGGACAGCCATTTTGGTAGATGTGTGATGGAGATTGGGATGAAAGGTGAAGGTTTGGAGCTGGATGAACGTTCTTGAACATTTCTGGACACGCCCAGTCAAAACAACTTTTCAGCGTCATATCTAGGGTACACGTCATTACAATATACACATTATCAACATTGCCGATCTCTATCTGGCGTCGTCTGGAATCGACGACGCCTGATTTCTGAGGCGATATCTTACATACTCGTGCTGGAGATCAACAAACAGGGCAAAAAAGTCGAATCTTAGAGCATACTGAGATGGCTCCGCTTACGGCTGACGCGAAGCGTATGAGGGTAGGGTAGCTGCATTAGCTGCAATTGCCTCGCTGACAACAGGTCATGGTCGTCGCGTTTCCGGTCTTTGTTGTGACTTCCGCGATTCTGTACCGCCGGAGTGAGTAGGCCTATGCCCAACGACGAGGCTAAGCACTGACGCCAGCTTACATGGGAGAGGAGCAGCGCCGTATTCCGCCGCGTTCAGATGAACAGAGCGCAAAGGACACCACAATACTTCCACACGGGGCAGTCGGAGGTGCACCTTGGATTAGGAATGACGAGAACCCGATGCGCCCGAAGCAATAGCGGTCTGCGGCTGCCTGGAGCGTGCTGTATGGACCCTCAATAAAATCCCCACTGCCCATCGCACTTAGCACTCATCCTCCAGTCCCATTAACCCCTTGTCGACTGGACCACTTGCTCCGTGGTCCGCTTCGGTAGTTGTACCACCATGCCTTTCACCCCACGCGCTCCCAGCACCTCGACCCACCCAGCATAGATACCATACACGAGCTGCTCTGACAGTCTCCCAACCTGCACGTCTCAATCTATATGTATGTCTTAAGCTTTAGGAAGAACCTTGGTTCCCGGGATGACGTAGGGGTTAAGGGCGAACTGGCACTGGGGGTTAGCTGTTATTGCGCTCATATGTTCGAGCCGCTGCGATGTGGACTGGACGTAGTTCGCAATGCCTGGCAGAGCACTCAGTTGATGTGCCCAAACACACTGCGAGATCCTGGCCAGCCTTCCGATTCACAGACACATCGGCACGCTTCATACGTACGTTAGAGTAGGCGACGCCAGCTCCGAAACTGCCATTAGCGATATCCTCGTAGGTCATCGCAAGCCACTCACCCAGTCGAGAGCGCGACAGGCCATCCACGACGACGGAATAGGAGCACGGAGGCGACGACACCCACGCCGAAGCCGATACCAGAGTTGACGAGGAAGTCAGCGAGCTGTTGTCAGTCAATGTACGCGTTCTGAGAGGCATTGCGAAGTTGGAGTTGATGCAGCAACAACCCCTTTGAGCCTGGCACCAGGCAGTGGCATTTGTGGCACTGGCCTCTCGCAGCTCGCCTCCGTCGACCACCAGCAGTGCTCTCCCACTCGTCATCCAGTTGAAGCCAACGAGCTATACTCACGCAGTTGTCGAACTGCCGTTAGCTCTGTCACCTTCACAAAGTCACCTTGCGCGCGATAACCTCCTCGCTGGGAACGGCAGCAACAGGGGCAGGGGCGGTGGACGACATCTCGAGGTGGTGTGCAAGCTAGCTGAGAACGGAGATGTGCTCGAGCTTGACGTCGTTGATGATGAGCGCGAGGGGTGGCGGAAGAACGCGGACTTTGGTGTTGTGGCGCGGGGACCCCGCACCGGCAGGTGTTTACACTTCCGACTCAAGCATTTCTGATGTTCAATTTACAGATGGGAGGTGTCTATGCACAAATCCTCACATCCTCGTATCCCTTCTACGACTACACAAGAGCGTTGTATATACCCTGCAAAACCCGAAGCAATCGTATGGCCAGAGAAATATCGGTGGTCGAAATCTGGGCCGATCTACACGCAGGCACCGACACTAGACGGCCGTGCTACCTGCAGCAACCGCTTCCCAAGGCGCCTTAGGATCAGTGGCGGCCTCTTCACGCTCTGCGTCGGTGGAAAGCCAGTTTGCCGGCAACACATCTGCCCGTCAGCTCATGGAAATTGCCACACACTTACAGTCCGTCAATGACACAATCCACCAACTGTTGCCAGTCTCGTCACTGACCTTGGCCCAGCGGCCACGCAATCCCATCCCTATCATCTCCTCTGGCTTAGCTTTGATGCAGTCGCGACTGACCCATATGTCGAGCATATCCTCGTTCTCGCTAAGGCCGGGAAGATTGATGAACTCGTCCTTGACGTCTGCGGTTGCGCGACCAGTGTCGTCTCCCATCCCTGACAACGCCGTCCCGTCGGTCCTAAGGACAGCTGTGGTGCGGACTTGAGCTAGTGCAGTGGATAGAGAACCCTCTGGCACTGAAACGTTGACGCTGGTGATAGTGCGGCAGCTGTACGGAACGTAGCGAGTCACGCGGAGGCCATCAGCTGCACCTACACCAATGAGCGACTCTAGGATCTTCAGAGCTACTGTCAGTAGTGAGGAAGGATTACACTACCCTCATCTTTGGGCAGACTCTCATGTTTCAATTCACGTAGGGCTGCACGTCAGTCTATCCATTGGCGTGTTTTACCCTCTGTCCAGCCCGTAGCGTCGAATGTGGGCTCTGTCTGACCGTCTTGGACATTCTCCGCGCCGCTCTCGACCTCGCACAGAAGGGACCAGGCGGCACCGTTGAACCCAGCGGGTTCTCTAAGATCGTCCTCCAGCATAGCAGCTTGACGCAATACACGCGGTCCCGCTCTAGCCAGAGTCGTGGCGCGGTGCATGCGACGCGTGATGTGCACATCGGGAAGCACGTTGTAATACTGCACAAAAGCCAGCAGAGCAGCGAGCATCTCTGAATCGTTAGAACTGCTGCGTTTGTCTCCTCTCACCTGCAAAGCGGATGGCCGACGCCCTGTCACTGTTGTTTCAGCAAAATACACGAGGCAACTCACGAGTCATTGCCCATCATTTCCGTAGCGATGATAAGGGCGTTGCGCACAGCAGCCTCTGGGTCGTTCAGGAGAGGGCATACCTCTCCAATGTCGCCGGCATCAACCTGGGCGAGCTGCTCTGCTGTTGCATTATTTCTCGCATGGTGTGTCATGATGTACTTCTGAGCATCTGCGCCCAGCCCGGGCCAATGAAGACCCGGCGTTTGGGTGGTCAGACCCATAATCTGACGGATCTACTGTCAGAACCAGCGCTGTACCCGCTCTACCCACGGTATTGAAGTGTAGCAGGTTGGCTCTGTCTGAGAAAGCGGGAGTGCGACTGCGAAAGAAGTCGAGTGTAGCATCCATGACTGTCGTGAGCGGCGCAACTAGAAGAACCTACGTCTCGAGAAAGGTGGCCGAGAGCTTCAGTCAGTCACTACTCCATCAAGAGCTCTCACATATCGTACACGCCCTTGCTCGTACCCTCAGGCTCTACCCATCGTGTCTTTTCACGCCCGATCCTCCAGCTGTCCGCAGCAACAACGGTGACTGTACGGCCGTTCCCACCTGCAGCTTGCTGCACACGCACCTGACGGTGCGCCTGTTCAGCATCTATCTCGGCACCCACATCAACGAAAGGGAGGCCATGACTGTCTCGACCCTTCTGTGCTACGAGGCCGAACCATCCTTCCAGATCAGCTGGACTTTCGACCCCGGAGGAAGGGGGAAGGCTGATGGGCTTCGGTGTCCATTCAAGGAAGGGCGTCACCCTCAAAGCCTGCTCTGCTTTGGTTGCCAGAAAGCGAAAGCCAGGTTCGCCCACACCCGCCTCGATGTCCTTCGGTGGTATCGTCATTGCGCTGTGTCTGGGTGGTGGGCAAACGAGTAAGTAACACGGAACGACAGAAGGGAGAAGAATGCTAGGTGTGCGTGAGAACGGTCGTGCCGACCATCATGGAACCATGCTTTGACGCACAGACGGATGGCGCAGTTGATTCCTATGCACTTCGCAGGATGTTCGCAGCACACAAAACACACATTCCATCAGTACTTGATAACGGCACAAAGGACGGTAATCAGCGGCCGATCGACGTGACTGATTTTGCTTGCTATCGAGGAGGGGGCGTCACGTGATGCGCTCACCGTATACCGAAACCACAACAAACATGACCGGTTTGTTCATTGACTGCATCGCATTGCTATACGTTACCTTTACTCTTCCACTACAACTGTCGGCCTCTGCATCGGTGCTCGAGTAGCTTGGTTCTCACTCGGACGCCACGATGGACCCCAACAGGCGCCAGCACTACAACAGCGGGCTGGGCATAGATACCGCCATGCCCCGTAACCAGACATCGCCCGCCCCTCCCTACAACGCTCCTCCATTGTCTCCTGGCGGATATCCAGCACCCTCTGCGTCTCCTTCGATACACTCCTCTTTGCACCCTCCGAACATGGGCGGCATGCGCTCCGGCCCGGTGTCACCTTACGGCCCAAACCCTCCCTTGTACTCCGCTCCTCCTTCCAGTGTGGGCGCACCATCGACTGTTGCTCCGTCATCGCTCGCGCCCTCATTAGCCTCGACTCACCTGCCGCACTTCGAAGCTGCACTTGCACGCGCTCGAGGACAAGCCCCACCTCCAGCGCAACCTGCATACCAGCCTCTGCCTTCTTACCTCCCTCCGCCTGATCCAAACCACCCTGATCTCTCTATTGGGTTCACACAATCGTCGACGATTCGATATGCACCGGGCAGCCGCTATGGACGGGAGCCGTCGAGGTCGCCATCGCCTGGTTTTGATGACAGCATGCGACTAGGCTTCCAGTCTTCGGCAGATGTTGAGAAAGCCCTCTTGTCTGATCAAGACAATGACAACCTCTTCCAACCTATTCCTCAGCAGTTGACCGGTGCCCACTCTGCCTTGTACCAGAGCACTCCTGAGGTTCCTGACTCGAACGGAGATCTGTCGCTACATGGCCTTGGGCAGCTGCCTGCTTCGACCGCCCGCCCAGCCTCCATCAACTCCATGTACAAGCCGCCTATCGAGGAGTTTGAGTCTGTGCCGCTAGTCGACGGGGAGAAGGAGGAGGTCACCCAGCACTTCGGCCCAGCCCCGGTGGGTCGGGTGGGACGTCGCAACCATGCGCACCGCCGTCGTATCACTCAACAGGTAACCCTGGACGAGTCTGGTATGTTCGCAGTCGACATGCCTATCCCGTCCCGCCTGGCTCAGTTCCTCCCTGTGAAGGGCGTGGACGAGCAGAAGTCAACAAGGTATACGGCCGTGACGACGGACCCCAATGACTTCGCCACATCCGGTATCCGACTCCGTCAGAACCTCTTCACACCACCTCGTGTCACCGAGTTGTTCATCGTCATCACAATGTACAACGAGGATGCCCATCTCTTCTGTCGCACCCTTTACGGCGTGATGAAGAACATAGCACACTTGTGCGGTCGTAAGAACTCGCGCGTCTGGGGAGAGAAGGGGTGGCAGAAGGTGAGATCTGATCTACGACACACATACTGACCACAGGTCGTTGTCTGCATTGTCGCCGACGGGCGCAAGAACGTCAATCCGCGTGTGCTCGACTGCTTGGCAGCATTGGGCGTGTACCAAGAGGGCGCTATGACCAACTCTGTCAAGGGCAGACCAGTGACTGCTCACGTCTTTGAGTACACTACGAGCTTCGCATTGGACCCGGACCTGAATTTCAAATTCCCAGACAGAGGCATTGTGCCGTGTCAGATCATTTTCTGCATGAAGGAGAAGAACGTGAGTCACCCATAGTTGATGATGACTGATGTCCAGGCCAAGAAGATCAATTCGCATCGCTGGTTCTTCAACGCCTTTGCTCCTCTCCTGCAGCCAAATGTCTGTATCCTGCTCGACGTAGGCACCATGCCGAAACCTAAGTCTATTTACCACCTGTGGAAGACCTTCGACGTCAACTCGAATGTTGGTGGTGCTTGTGGAGAAATAGCAGTCTACAAGGGCAAGGCGTGGAGGGAACTGTTGAATCCGCTAGGTGAGCTGAGCGCCAGTATTTGCTGACGTAACAGTCGCGGCGCAGTACTTTGAGTACAAGATGTCCAACATCCTCGACAAGCCCATGGAGAGTCTGTTTGGCTACTGTGCAGTGCTGCCAGGTGCTTTCTCGGCGTATCGTGTACGTTGGAATACTGAAATCTGTCCAAGCTGACATGCAGTATATTGCCCTGCAGAATGACGCGTACGGCAAGGGTCCGTTACACTCCTACTTTCAAGGCGAGAGTCTTGCAAGTGGTGGTGCCGACTCGTTCACGGCCAACATGTATCTTGCCGAAGACCGCGTGCTATGCTTCGAGATCGTGTAAGTCGCGCTGCCTTGCTTTCAAGCTCTGCTCACACCAAGGGCCAAACCAAAAGCACACTGGGTGCTGAAATACGTCAAATCCGCTGTTGGCGAGACCGACGCTCCCGACACAATACCAGAGTTCATCGGTCAGCGTAGACGTTGGCTGAACGGCTCGTTCTTTGCCGCAGTGTATGCGCTCATACACTTCCGTCGACTCTGGGGTTCCGACCACTCCTTCATGCGCAAGAGTATGCTCATGGTGGAGTTCTTCTACAATGCTCTGAATCTCATGTTTGGTTGGTTCTCCATGGCCAACTTCTATATATTCTTCGTGAGTCGGAGGGTAGGATGATACTAACCATCAGGTGATTCTCACCAGCGCTCTTGAGGCCCCAGAGTTCCATATCAAGAACATCCATGTGCTCAACGATATAATGCAGTATGGCTATCTCGGTGTCCTTGTGTCCTGCTTCATCTTCGGCATGGGCAATCGACCTCAGGGGTGAGTGCTCCAGCTGACGCTTGCTGACTCCAGTTCGCCATGGAAGTACAAGATCGCGATCTATCTCTTCGCGATCATGACATTCTAGTGCGGCACTCGCGTGGACGATGCTAATATCCAGTATGCTCGCATGCGGTGTGGTCTGCGTGGTAAAGGCAATCCAGAACATCGACTCGCCTGTCTTTGCTCGCATGATTGTCTCGCTGCTCTCAACGTACGGTGTCTATGTCGTTTCGAGTATCTTAGCGCTTGACCCGCTGCACCTTGTCACTTCCTTCTTCCAGTACCTGCTCTTCACGCCCAGTACGTGACATGACTCTGCGTGGCTAACGCATAGCGTATATCAACGTTCTCAACATCTACGCCTACTCCAACCTCCATGACTTGTCATGGGGCACGAAGGGATCGGATACTGTAGAGACAGATCTTGGTGCGGTCAAGGGCGTTGGCAACAACGTCGAAGTCGCACTCGTGTCTGCACAGCAGGACATTGACAGCGCGTACCAGGACGCCCTTGATAACATCAGGATCAAGCGCGTGCGTGTGGACGCAGAAGAGATGCCGTACAAGCCAGAAGCCAAGGAGCAGAAGCAAAAGGACATCTACGCCAACTTCCGCACCAACCTTCTGCTCCTGTGGTCCTTGTCCAATGCCTTGCTGGTTGCTATAGTCCTTGCTGGCGCAGACAGCGCCGGTACCTTCCAGGGCAACGGCAACACCCGGACTGGCATCTACATGTTGGTCATCATGAGTGAGTAGCCTCAGTTAACGAGTCGCTTACCAACAGTAATCGTCGCCGCCATGGCAGCATTCCGCTTCATCTGCGCGACTCTGTACCTCATCATCCGTCTCTTCGGCGGTTAGTCTAGACGAGCTCCATACACATATGTACTATCGGACTATCATACTGGCGTCGTCCATAAGCATCTGGCGGCGTGACTTTGTTCCGAGGTCGGTGACTTGTTTGTCTGATGCTGCCTGTGTCTGATGCTGCCTGATTTCTTGAGGTCTCTAACTCTCACTATCCTCAGGCGCTGGTCGCCTTGCCCAATGCTAGACCTCGGTGAGATATTGCGCACTATCCAGACTGAACTATGTGGGTTTGCTTCACCAATCGTGGAGACGGTCTGACGAAAACAGCTTCATGCGACACGACAACGAATGTGGACGCTGCCGAGCGCTCGGCACTCCAAATCGCCGTCACCCACCTTTTGGCCCTACAAGTCCTCATTCAGTCGTCTACGGCCCCACAGCGCGAGTGGACACGTCAAGCTGCAAGTGCCTCTGCTACTCTGCAGATTCTGCTCGCCAGAGCCCGTGCACAAGTGCGAGATACTCCATGGCAGTTGGTGACCACGACCACGTTGAGGCTCTACACAGACGTCAGCGTCTTGCTAGGCGTCTTGCACCTCCTTGAGGAGGTCTGGGAGACTAGAAAGGACCAGGGTGAACAGTCCTTTTCTCGTCCGCGAAGCCCCGCGACACGAGTATGTAGGGCGAGGCGCTGGCGGCGGACTATTAAAGTGCTTGACAAAGCGATCATAGTCGCCGGCGCACTGGGGCCAGGGCGTGCGCAATGGATCCTGCAGCTCATAGCAGCAGCACAACAATACCTCCCAACACAAGCAGGACTACATCAAAATCACAGTCCGAAAGCTGGCTCTCGCAAGCGACGACGACTGTCTCCTACTCGGGATGATGGGCCATGTTACGCGCCGGTCGCCATACCCTCCATCACTCCGCCGTCGTTCTCGGCCTATGCCACAGATTCGCACACATACACAAGGCCGTTTATTCTACGAGGATACTTGTCTGACTGGCCTGCACTATCGAGGTGGCAGAGTGCCGAGTATCTTCTCAGCGCCACTGGGGACAGATATGTTCCTGTCGAGGTTGGCGGGTCTTATGATCAGGCCGGATGGGGCCAGAAGATCATCTCATGGCGCAAGTTCCTGCGACGGGCAGGGTGGGACGTTGTATCAGAAGGCGAGGACGAAGAAAGTGCGGAGAGTGAGGATGAGAGCGACAGCGAAGATGAAAGCCGCGTTGATGGCGAAAGCGAGCAGGACAGCGGAGTCGAGTCCACGGACGAGAGCCAGAAACAGCAAGAGATTTCTGATGTGGGTACCAACGGCCACATCAATCAGCAGAAGCACCCGCCACTCTACCTAGCGCAGACGGCGCTTTTCAGACAGTTCCCCAACCTGGAACGTGACTTCACAACCCCAGATTACGTCTTCTCATCTCCCGAATTGCCTGGGTACATCGCACCCGCGGAACCCATCATCAATGTATGGGTCGGCAGTGGAGGACGAGAGATTGTGTCACCAGCGCATACGGATCCCTATTTCAACTGCTATGCTCAGGTTCTGGGCCGTAAGCGGGTATGGGTTGCACCTCCTGACGTTGAGGGTATGGCCGCATATAAGGAGGACCAGGTCGAGGTGGTCAACGTTGAGGAAGAAGTCACAGCAGATGCTGAGTTACAGGGGGCTGTTGCCTCAGATCTGGCTGCTGAATATATGACAAACACATCACGCGTGCCGCTCTTTCGAGATAATATGGCTACCATTAAGCTCAAATACAAACGGTTCGTGGAGTCGGCTTATCCGCGTGCGATGGAGGCAGTGCTCGGACCAGGAGACATGCTCGTTCTCCCTCCTCGCTGGTGGCACAGCATGCAGGGAGAAGGCGACGCGCCATGTTGGAGCATCTCATTTTGGTATTAGTGATGTATGCAGCAGATATGCGCCAAGTGTTCCGGAGCTACAGCGACATAGCATATCTCTAGATCCCTATCATACATGATTGCGGCTTAGCGAGTCTGGGCGTTTGGTTGGTTCCACGACAGGAGCGACATGTCGCCAAGCTTGCGCGGCTTGACGAGGTGGCGGATGAGACCTGCAAGAGCCAGCACGACGCAGAGGATGGCCGCAGCAACATACGCCCAACCAAGGAAGGGCTGCTTGCCTCCCACCCAGGCGACGGTGCTGATCAGGATGGACTTGGTGCCATGGAATTGCTTAACGGGATAGTCTGAGATCAGCTTACGCATCTTGATCTCCACTCACTCATATTTGCACGGATCTGATATGTTCCTGCTGTCATAACATCGTCGTCGTTGCGCATCCATAGCTTGCGGAAGGTTGGGAAGGCTGCGACACGCATCCAGATCTGAAAGTGCTCATCGGCCGCAAGGTTCGGGTACACCGTCTCACTGTAGCCATCTGGGTACTTCTTTGCCCAGTTCGGTGGCGGAAGGTAGTCTGCTGGGTTGCCCCATGGTTTCTCAACGTAGCTCTTGGCGATTCCGTGCCATGCGATGTTCTTTTCGGTGAAGCGGTATGTGGAATTGCTTTGTCCGTTCTGCGTGTTGAGCAAGGTCAAATCCGTCGAATAGGTGTCATTGAAGTAACTGTTTGCGATGAGTCCACATGGGTAATATGACCTGCCCTCCTTCTGCGTGATGGGCTTGCAATTCCCGTTCTTGATCTGGTCTGGCGTGCGCTTCTTGCCCAGCAGCTGGTCGGGATCGAAGCTCTGCACATAGCGACGGTGGTTTTGGTAGTAGTTCGTAAGCTTGTAGTACATGAAAACGCCGGGTCCTGTCTGTTAGCATAGTACCACCCCCGACACTCACCAAGGTCATAGGGCACATTAAATCGGATTTGGCATTGTGCCTCCTCTCCAAGAGCACGGGTTGAGTCGTTCGTGAAAGACCATTCTGGTGCAGGGATGTCCAGTTTCGGTGCTCCAGTCTTGAGGTTGTCTGCAGATTAGCCATGCCTGTGACGCGTACGCACACTTCCAGGACCCTTCAGGCATTGTAGTGAACTCCGAGGAGGCCGTGTCACAGTTCGTGTAGTCCAGCTCGATGTTCGTGACCTTGCCACTGCCCCAGATGATCACTGCACCGATGGGCGCGAAAATGATACCGATAATGAACAATGTCGGCAGGACTGCCTTCGGTGTCAAGATGGGCTGCCATGCCTTGAGACGCTGCTGCTTGAACGCGGTGTCTGCTGTCAGCCTAGGTAGCAATTCCAGACCTACTCGCTGGCCTCTTGGACCACTTGACTTTCTCTTTCTGCTCTCCATTGGGCTCCGGCGGCGGAGCGTCCGCGTCCTTGTTCTTCCGTCGAAAGAGCGGCATTGCTGCTGCTGCGATGTCGTGGAGCTGTTGCCGACGTAGTGACTGGGTGACAAACAACAAGTCGGCGACGTGAAAGTCATCACCGCCATTGCGATGAGCCACGCGTGCCCAGAGCTAACGAGGAAGGTACGATTGTATACGATGGTTGTATGCCGATCGCTTAGGCGTGGCAGTTGCGGGCCTATGGACCTCCACCGGCCGCTAGTGATTTTGACCATCATCTGCGATAATTGTTGACAACAATCTCCCTGCAGCCGTCATGCCCAAAGCAACAAAGAAGAAGAAGGAGAAGGAGGCCGACTTCAAGGTGGGTGCATATGGAGGGTGAGGACAGATCTGACAAGCAGAAAGCGAAGCTCAAGCTCGGTAAGGGCAAGAAGCCGGCGTCAAATGCCACGGACACATCGTTCAAGGCGAGGTGTAAGTGAGAGGCATGTGCCTTGCTGATGCGTCAGCTATCGCTCTGCCTTCACAGAAACAGCTCACCCGAGCGCTCATAGACGATGAGCAGCGGTCTGGGATTCCAACAACTGCGTCTGGCTTGACACTCGACGACGTTCTCGTCCAATTGAGGCATGTCAATGCAGGTGTCCGACGTGAGAATATCTGGCACCTCAAGGAGGTGTTATCGGCAGGAGTGGCGCTTGGCGTACCGTTGGGCGAACGACATGGCGAGGTTGCGAACGTCATGCGCGGCATCGGGCCCCTGATCAGCGACGAAGACGCTAGCGTCCGCAAGGCGCTTCTCGAATTCTTGACCTGGTACCTCGCCCGACTGCCGCCGCTCGCGCTCTCGCCCTACCTGTCACTGCTGCAGTTGCAGCTGTCATCGGCACTTTCTCACATCTTCCCAGCCATCAGGCTCGACGCATGCAAGCTCGTCGAGCTGCTGCTGGAGACACATCCGGCTGAAATCGTGGGAACATGGCCCTCACCGCCACCTGAGACGTCGCAGCTCGTGGGAGGTGCTACAGTCTTCGATGGTTTACGCATGAGTGCAGGGCTGGGCGAAGAGAAAGGCGCCAGTACTCAAGGTGGCTTCCGCTTGACCGCAGCTGCAAAGCTCACTGTCCTGCGTGCGATCAAGGCGTTTGTGGCACGTGCACTGGGCCCAAGGGAGCCGCCACAGCAGACATCGAGGGCAAAGATTGGCGAGTGGAGTCTGGCCTCGCTCGCGATCCTGCCTGCCGATGAGCAGTGGTCAGTCAATGACTACAACTGGGCACTGGAGTGGATGACCCCTGTCTCTGAGTCGAAGGGCGGCGACGATGAGGCAGCGCTAGAACAGCTGAGTGTACGTTCTGAATACGTGCGAGGCTGACAGCAGGCTACATATCTATCGCTTCACAACCTGCTGCTGTCGACATTCATGGAGGCGTCCTCATCAGCATTCCGCCCATCAGGCAAAGCGGACGAGACTGCTGTAGACCTCTGCAGCGTCTGCGTGGAGATGGTCTCGCTCTTCGCTCACGCTCTATTGGAGGCGCAGTCCTTCGACTCATTACCTTTGGCGACAGAGCTCCGTTCGGCTTTTGGAGACTTTTTGAAGCGACAAGCAGCATGGTTCCCTTACGACAATCCGGAGTCACCGTCGCCAACGCTCTTCTCCCTTTCGCTGTCATACGCCAAGCTGGCTGCCCTGCTTGCTCCGCATACACCGCCCATCATGACGCCGAGACGCGGCGGTTGGCGAGCACGGGTCAAGGCGATCGAAGCTGCGCGACCGAAGGCGGACAAGTCCAAGGCTGCTGCAACGAACGCGGCAGCCTTGTCAGCAGCGTCTGAATGGGTACAGGATCGCCTAGCACCGCAAGATGCACTGGCCCAGCTGTCGGCCACTGCCTATGCTGATCTCCTCCCTGTCATATGGAGCTTGGCACTACGAGACATCTCGATTCTAGAGCCGCTTTTGGCAGCGGTGCAGAAACAAGCAGGCACGAGTGCGAAGCGCCGCTCCAGCGACACCTTCCTCATCAAGCTCCTCGAGACGCATGAAGATCCGTTCTCCACCCTGCCTCTGTTTATGCCTCTCCGCTCGCCGACGCGAGCAGCTATCGAAGCATGGCTGTCGTCAATCCCACGCACATTGTGGGAGCTTGGCAACCGCGATGCCTCAGCTACGAGCTCATTACTGCAATTGCTGTTGTATCTTGGCAACCGAACTTTCGAGCCACCATTTTCCCTGGTCTCGGGTGAGTGCCTGCGAGGTATGGCAGGCAAGCTGGGCCCATTCTTCCACATCGCCCACCCAACCAAGGGCGGTCTTGATGGTCCGTGGTCGAAGCTCGATGAGAAGGAACAGCGGCTGGCCTTGGACGCCGCGCGATCATGGTCCCGGTACGATGAGGGCGGGCTCATCTCCTCTGCAGTAAGCAGAGCCATCAATTCCGCATCGGCACCTCAGTGGGCGAAGGCATATTGGACGCGATGAAGCATTATCTGGGTTTCCGCAACACTAGTGTATCATAGTGCATGACCATAATGCATACTGTACAACATCAGACAAACAACTTGCGCGCTATACTGCGGCCGGTCAACTCGCCCTCCGCACCCGGTGAGATGACCTTGCGCTTGGCCGAATCGGTGACCTCGGGCGGAACAGCTCGGGGCTTGAGCTCAGCCGTCGGCTTCGGGAGCAAAGCCGGAGGTGTAGGACGAGGCAGAGAAGTGAACCATCGGTGATGCAATGCGGCTTTGGCGCTTGGCCGTGTCTTGGGATCGTACCGTAGTAATGCACGGAGCAGATCTTCCCCATCCTTGCCTAGCGACGAGAACCTCTTCCACCACGCCTCCTTAGGGTACCCGCTGATCTCGAAGTAGTCTGGCAAGAGCTTGTGGTCCTGCAATCAGCTTATTCAGCACGAGATGAGCTCACCGGCCACTCCTGTTCCGTCGGTGACCCCATGGCGTGGAACGTCTTCTTGAGCTGATCCATGTCGCTGTCCCCTTGCAGGAAGGGCACGCGGATCACCAGCTCGGCAAGAATCAGCCCTATAGACCACATGTCTACTGCTGGGGAGTAGTGCCTCGCTCCCCACAGCAGCTCTGGTGGCCTGTACCATCGGGTGATGACTTGGCTTGTCATTCTGGCACCCGGGTCGCCGAACTCCCGCGCCAGACCGAAATCTGCAATCTTGAGCTCGCCAGTCGATGCGATGAGCAAGTTATTCGGCTTCAAATCCTAACGCGTGAGCTCAAGCTCTACATCTACTTCTGAAGACTTACGCGGTGCAAGACTCCATTACGATGAATGTACTCCAGGCCCCGCAATGACATCGCCGTCCAGCTCTTCACGTCCGCTGTGGAGAAGATGAGAGGCTTGTCGCGGATGACGGCTTCCAAGTCCGTATCCAAGAACTCCAGCACGAGGTTGATGTTTTGCTTCACACTGAAGACGTCTAGCAACCCGATGATGTTGGGATGGTGCAACTCCTGCAGAAATTTCACTTCTCGCAGCGCAGTCATGTCCAGGCCATCCTTCATCTCGCCGACTTTGATCTTCTTGATGGCGACTGTGGGTCAGCGCAGTTTACAGCCAAATATTGCAACGCAACTGCTACTATAACATGTACTCACTCTTCCGGCCCGTGGCCTTCTCAGTACCTGCGGTGAGCGACGCCTTCATCACAACCCACCTTTGTACACATTGGCGAAGGTACCTTCACCGATCTTGGCCCCTTTCTCCCCTTTTGATCAGCACGACGCTTCCAACACCAGTAAGTACTACTCACATCGCTCCGCACGAGTCTGGTTCTCGTGCGCCGCGAGATCCATGATGCGTAACGAGCAGAGGCAGGAGTAATTGATCTGTGGAGGGCACGTCGAGGTCATCAACATTGCGACGTACCTCCACCGGCGGAGCTTTTCGACAGAACGCATAAAGCCCCCAGTCTGATGACATTTCCCTGCACCTTTGGAGAGGGCCATCTGACCCAGAACAATGCATGGCACCCCATCACGACCATATCATAACTGAAGTTTGGGATTGCTACGTAGCAGTATGGCGAAGAGGAGGACGATGAGTGCCACAAGGATGAGCACTGCTGTAGTTGTGGGCACTGGCGTCAGACTGATCGAGACATAGCAACTCACAGCTCCCTCCGAAACGAGCAGGTACGAGCACGGTGCGGACGGTATTGTCCGCACTGGCAGAAATCAGCATAGTGGCCGAGGGATTGAACTTGAGCGCTGTGGGCGGGAACGAGTGCGCATTGAGGATTTTGAGCAGTGGCTGAGGTCAGTCCCGTATTCCATACCTCACTCACAGCCAGTGTCCGGGCATCCAGCATGCCAAGTGACAGATCAGACGAGCCGAACGCCAAAAGTCTTCCGTCCGCGCTCACATCGAACACAGTGATCGGCTTGCTTGACACCTCACGCTTCGAGACCAGCTCCCACTTGACCGAGCGGATCTTCGTCGACGCCTGTGGATGTGCGCCGGCCTTCTCATTCGCACCTGCAGCCTTCTCATCCACATCCGCCTCCACAACAGCATCGTACTTGCCAACATACGCTCTGCGAGATCGCCTCTTTTCCCGCCTACTTGGTAGTGTTGCGTTAAATGCGACTAGGATGTCGGGCTTGGCTGTCTTGGGCGCGAACCGCGCTGCACGGAACTGGACTTCGCCGCCGTCGATGTTGGGCGCCGGGATCGACTGCAGGAGCTTGAGGCCGCCCTCGGCAGAACTGCTTTTCGTGAACTCGTAGACGTCTAGTCGGGAAGCCGATGCAATGGCTAGCCAGGAGCCCTGCGGCCCTCCCCACTGTACGTCGACCAGATCACCACCCTCGATGCTTCTCGGAGGGCCCACAGGCTCAAGCTGTGGGAACGATAGCAACGAGAACTTGTTGTCTGTAGTGCCGATCGCCACATACTGCTCTGCCTTCTCGTCATCTGCAGGTTTACTCGAGATAGCCGTGAGTTTCTGTCATCAGCTGGAGCTTTGAAATGTCACCAACTTGGTATGGATAGTCATCGGACCACTCAGCTACGATCGTCTGCTGTCTGCGAACGAGAACCAGTCTACACGCGTCAGCACTAGCAGATGAAGACAATCCCACTCCTTGTCGCTGTATGAGAACAGTCGCACATGAGGGTTGCTCCCCTTCTGAATCGAGACTTGGGATGCGTTGATACCGGTGACGAGTTGTGCAGACTGCCATCAGTGGTAAGTTATCCCATCTCACTTACCGGTCGGTCAAGGGCCAGTGTCATCGGCGCGTCCTCATCATCCTGCAGCGACGCCTCATACACTTGCTGCAACTGCCTGCCGTCCTTTGACACCCGGTATAGTTTCTGGTTGTCAGCCGACGTCTCCTGCGACGTCCTCCAACGACACGACACACACCAGCTTATTTCCGATACCGCTACGCGACGCGCCGCCTCCACCACCAAGGAGCACGACCTCATCATCCGTCCAGTCGAGGCAGTATACTGGAAACGCCTGTGTCGGATGCGAGTAGTGTCGTGTTCGCGTCATCCTGATCTAGCAATCTGCGACGAGCTGGGAGATAACAGAGACTTAAACTGTTGATTGAGGATCGAGGAGTGATAGGTCGCGTTTGCCGCCCAACGATTAGCATGACATGTGAATGGCAACATCGACAGCGGCATGTGTCTACCACGCGACACCCGCGTGGCCGATGATCGACGTTCGAGACTCCAGCAATCCGCCCCGATCAGTCCGTCCGAGCGTCCGTCCGATATATTATCGCACGAAGATCATGGCGACGCTTCGATGTTGATTGCCTGTTCCTGGCCATCGGGAGGTTGTTCGTCACCGCTCTATGAACCCCGACTACAATTCTCTTGGCCTGGGCGGGTATGCTTGAAGGCATGATTAAACGAGCGGGTCCAGCCACCTGACAGCGCCGAACGCGCGCCTCGCAGCCACGATTAACTTTGAGATAATGAGTGGCATGCGGATACGAGAACTCTACACGGAGTCCAGACTTTGCTCATCACTGACCGAGGACCGCGTCGCTTAGAGGTAGTCACCACAGCCACAAGCTCTGCGATCATGAACGTGACGTTGTTTGATGCGGGATGAATCGAGCAGGGGTAGTCGTACCACTAGATTAACGACATGCAAGGACTGGAGCTGTGGTATGAAGGCGTTCGTCCTGGCGACACCATGACCGAGATGATTAAGTACTATGGCACTCCTCGGTGATCTGCGGAAAGCTCTGGACGCATTGTGAACGACCATCACAAATGTACGGCGGAGTCGAGAAGCACAGAAAGATGGCGGAATGAGAGTCGAAAGCGACTGTCGCAGGTGCGTGTGGTTGCACGTACTCTTACAAAGTTCAATGCTCATCATACATGCACGCATGCACGGAACAGACTACCAGCTGGGAGGATGCGAATGAGGCGGCCACGGTGGGTAACTACGCTGCGTGCGAGGAGTGGGGGCGCTGGAGGACGTATGGCGGCCGTGATGGTCGCTCGATACATGTTGACTCGTATGCGGATGAGATCGATGCCATTGAGGGTCAGAAGAGGGGCGGTCGAAGGGGGGCACACGATCCTGGGTGATGGGAGGCAGCCGTGGAAGCTGTAGCTGAGAACTTAGACTGGTCGAACTGGTCGAGGAAGACGAGCTCTTGCTTCTGAATGGCAAAGCGCGTCGGGCATGCGCAGGAGGATAGGGGTCTCTCTGGGTGAGGCGAGGCGGTAGCTCATGTGCAGGAGGCGAGAGGTTCGATATTGATGGAAGCATGGGAGAATGAATATATCCGTTCGTCAAGCTACGCGTGCGGTTGTGGTGGTGGATCTGGAACGGATCAGAAATGACTCGTCGAACATGGGGGGAGTCACTCACCTCTGCTTTGGGCTCGTGGTTCAACAGCGAGGACGATCCGCTAGCAGAGGAAGGAGCAGCAAGCGGTGGTGACGAGTTGTGTTGAGGTGCAGTGCGCTTCCATTCGTCCATCTCATTTCGCAGACGCTCATTCTCCTCATTGGCGATCCTCAGTTCTTCTTGAAGGCGGCGGTTCGCAGCTTCCAAACCCGCGACGCGCAGGTCACTATCTGTGTTGCTTGATGGTCGATGACCCCGTCTCAATTGCCCATTCGTCCAGCTTGTACTACTCTGACTGGGTCCTGCCCAGGCTTCCTTGCCACTGACAGAGCTCTGAGGCTCGAATTGCTCTAGACGATGTACAAGTGCAGCACGCTCCTCCTCGAGTTGTCGCACGCGTTCCTCGAGACTGTCTTGGTATCCCTTCTTGCGTACTCGTAACCGTTGTGCTGCGAGACGGTTCGCTTCACGGCGACGAAGCACTGTAGAGTCTTCCTGTACTTGAACATCGGGGCTGTGATCACCTCTGCTACTGCCAGTGCCAGATTGGGCAGCTGATATCTCGTCTCCGGAGGTTTCTTTGTCGGACGGGGCCATTGAGCAGCCTTGTAGCTTGTAGACCGACACTCGTCGATGGTCGTACCCGATCTATGTCGTCACGGCAGTCACAGCAGTCACAGTGGTGCTCAGCTATCAGACAATTATTTCTGGCGAAAAGGGTTGCTGGCGATAATGTTCGGTCTGCACAGAAAGAGCAGTAAAGGTGTGACTGTGTGTTACAAACACCAAACACCCTCACTCCGCAACCCAATCCTAGATAAGACGAGCTGCCACGCCCACAAGCACCCTAGTCCTGCTGTACCTGTCGCCCCCCAGCTCCAGAGGGCCCCCTCTCTTCGGTGGCGGGCGCTTGCAAGGTGAAACAGCTCCTGCCCTTGTCGTATCTTCGTTCTCTGCAGTCGAGAGTGGATTCTGCTTTCTTTCGGAGTCGGAGGTTGTGTACGCTTTCAGTCCCGATGGCCTGTTGGCATAGTTGGCACCCCCGCCGAAACACACGCAGAGTAGAGCTCAATGTTGACTCGCCACGTTGGGACAACCAACGCAAGCGAGCTGCTGCCAGATGTCAAACACCGACCAGGCGGCCTCGGGAGGTGCGCGCGCTTGAAGGTAGAGCGGAGTGCCGTGAAACCTGCAGGGCCAAGTCTCCAACAGGTCGAGCGGTTGCTGGGGACGACCGCGAGCAGTGGGCAAAGGGCAGTGAGACTTGTTTCGGATGAGAAAAGCTCCCCGTTATATGTCTGAGATCACTGCTGCCACAACGAACGTGGCGTGGAGTGGTCGATGAGAAGTATGAAAGCAAGAATGGAACGCAGACTACGTACAGCATCATGCACCGGGGTGGGTACATCAGTTTATACTCTTTCCTTCGCCTCAGTCGCGTATGTAGATCTCTCTATCTGGCTGGCTGCCTGCAGTGCCTGGCCCTGGTCGGGCCGTCGATCGCCCTAATTACAGAGCCGAAGAATCACCGTATGTGGACGCCATCAGACCGACCCAGAAGACCATCAGAAGGGACCTGTATGCATGCGCAGGAAAATCTCGTAAAGCAAGAGGGTGAGGGATTAATTGCAGCAAGCTTGTTGCCTGTTGCTCACGCTCGCGGGATACGGAGGAAGGAATGTGACACCTGTGAGGTCAGCTCATCAGCTCATTCGAGCTCCGCATGCGGAAGTGCGCTTGGACAATGAGCTCGTCGCCAAGCCAACATCACCGATGCCTGCATATCCAGAGTGGATGATCATCGCTTGCAGAGTGAGGAGAAGTGCAAAGAAGCTGCTGGTCATCAGCATGACTGTCACAAGGACAGAATCTGTCGCTGAGATCTAGGGTTACGGGCGGCCTGTGCCAAGTATTCGACATATGACCGCCACGGATAGTGGTGACACTAGACACCATGACAGGGGCCATGACTTGCGAAGGACTGGTTTGCGGGAATCGTCCCCTTGCAGATCCAGCAAAGCCGCCAGAAGATAGAAAAGTCACACTAACCGACTATCACCGCTATAGCATGCCAGCCAGGCACCAAGTGTTCTGACCCTGTTCACAGCGGCACGATGGTTCTTGCCAGATCCCATATCTCGGCCTGCCCTTGCATGCTGTCGCGACTGATCATCGTCTTTATTATTACATGTTGTCAGCTGCCATCGCGAAATGCGCAAGCGACACTGGACCTCATGGTCGGTGATCGTCCGCTTGCGGGGATCCCGACAATCTGAGAGCACTCTTAGCCGCTGTCACTCATCACTCATACCGTAGTCAAACATCCGAGCTAAACGAAGTGCTGTCAATATTGCTTTCCGCTACTGGGCACATCGGAGTCTCCCGAGTGCGTCATGAGCAGTCACGACTACTTTCATTTGCCGGCTGCCTCCGACTGCGCAGCTGCGCGTGCAGAGCATGTCCAGAAAGAGCGCAACTCAAACACGAAGCTTTCTTGCGACTTGCAGCGGCGTTGACCTTGTTTCTGACACAGCTATCAGATCTGTGGCGGCGGATCGGCGCTGAGTGCCTCCGGCCGGTGTCTGTCGGTATTGCGATGGACCAGCACATCGCGCATGCCATGCCGCTTGCACACATGGGTAACAATAGCGCTGATGCTGATAGCTAAAGATGAGCAGCTATCCTACTGGATTTCAAGAGACTCGATATCGGGCGCATCGAGCGAGCACTGACATCTCTCGCGTCGTGATGTGTCCGCCTAGGAGCTGCACATAGATCATCTCCGATATTCTCTGATAATGCAGTAGTGCTTATGCATGATGTGAATGTTTCCTATGCTTTGCGCTCGACAACACTATCACAACGAGTGCACAGAGAGTCCACCTCTGCAGAGGTGTACAGCCAGCATCGCGGGCACTGATGAGCAGTTGCCGGTGTCAGGAATATCGTCGATTGTCCCAGATCTGCTGTCAGCATGGCGTCACTCATTCCTCTTACCAGTTGTAGATGATGCAGAGAGACACCATGGTGTGGATTGAGTCTGTCCAAGCGTCACTTGAGACACTCCAAATACGCTAGGTAGCAACTCTTCTGCGCAGCGTCAGATCTGCTACAGCAACGTTATACGTACGGATCTTCTCCAGGCCTGCCTTGAACAGTGCGTCGGCCTCGATGTACAAAGCCGCTTCTTGCGGAGAGCGTATGTGTCTTTAGTCAGCGCATGTTCCTTACTGTCACTCACTTCGCTTGGCGGGCTTCCTCCATCATGCCTAAGACCGATGTCCGCATGGACAAGAGCGCCGTCATTGTCTCACTGGCCTCCGGGTCCACCCGGTCAGTCTCAGGTGTCCAGCCCTCTAGGAATATGGAAGTACGCGTACCCCCTGCCGCTTCGTACACCTCCTCTGCCAGGTGAGGCGCGATTGGCGCCACCATCTTCATCATTCCGCCCAGGATCTGCCCAACGTCAGACATCATTACAAACACACAAACACCGGACATACGTGATTGAGCGTCGCTACGACTGCCTGTCTCCGAGAGGCTGTCGGCGCGTCGCAGTATAGCGTGTCCTTGGCGACATCAAAATAGAAGGAGGACAGGGCCGCATTGTACGATGTCACAGCCTGCAAGACTGCCAGTCAGCCAGCCATCATTCCAACGGAAGCCAAAGACCAACCTTTGTTGAATGCAAAGTTGTCATATCCGTCCACAACAGTTTCTTGCAACTTGCTGAGCTCATGCAACAGATAGCGTTCAATCTGCGTCATAAGCACAGGCAACAAAGGCCGACTCACGATCGACAATTGAACGTCATCAACAGAAGGAATGTTTTCTCCAGCAGCATTTCCGAGGACGAAGCGCATGGAACTGCGAAGCTTGCGCAACAGCTCCGCGGCTGTGGAAATGCTCGAAGGTCCAATGGAGGCATCCCTGGTGTAGTCTACACCTGCCACCCACATGCGCAGTACATCTGATCCATGTGCGGGGATCCGCTGCCATGTCAGATCTTCATTGCCCACTGACTCACCTTGGCACCATTGATCACGTCCATTGGGGAAATGCCATTGCCCAGCGACTTGCTCATTTTCTGGCCCTTCTCATCAGTCGTGAAGCCATGCGTGATGAGGTTCCGGTATGGAGCAGCCGGCTTCTGGTTCGTTCCTTGCAGGGCGGCAAGCCTTGTCAGGATGGAGGATTGGAACCACCCCCTGTGCTGATCCGATCCCTCAAGATAGACATCCGCCAGAGGCTCAGAGTGCGGGCGCAAGTGCGCATCGGCAATGAGAGACCATGAGGTACCGCTGTCAAACCAGACATCGAGTGTATCCATGCCCTTGGTAAAATCCTCGCCTTCGCGGCCTGGAGGCACGAACTCCTCGACCGGGCCAGACCACCAATAGTCGATCCCTTGTCGCTCGAGAACAGAGATTATGTGCTCCAAAGAGTCCGTAGTAAGGAGAGGCTCGCCTTCAGCATTGAATAGGGCTGGAATGGGCACACCCCAACTGCGCTGGCGGGAGATGCACCATTCCGACCGTGACAAAACAGTCGCTGAGAGACGATTTTTGCCATTCGGCGGCACGAAGTTGATATCCTCTATAGCCTCGATGGCACCCGGCTTCAACGATTCCACATCCGCGAACCATTGGGGGGTAGCTCGAATCATGATGGGTTTCTTTGTTCGCCAGTCGATCGGATATCGATGCTCGATTGTTTCCTTCGCCAGGATCGCCCCTTTTCCCTCTGCCCATTCGGTTATCAGCTTGGATCCTGGACCCAGCGCGTAGCGACCGACTATCGGAGCAATAGACTGGTCCCCAGACCACTGCACGATCTCCTCTGTAAAACAGCCTCCATCATCGACGGGACAGCGGAGGTTGTCCAGAGGGAGATTATTCGTTATAAAGGCATCGTAGTCGTCATGTCCGTGTGCTGGAGCCGAGTGGACAAGACCCGTTCCAGAGTCGGCTGTAACGTAGTCAGCAGCAAAGATCGTCGGCTGGGGACCCTTCGCGTCCTTTGGTTGGAACAAATGCGCATACGTGGCGCCGACCAAGTCGGCTCCAGGGAAGCGGTCAATGATCTCCGACAGCCCTAGTTTCTTTCTCAACGGCTCAAAACGCTCTTCGGCAAGCACCAGCAGCCGGTTACTGGTGTCAAGGGCTGCCACATACTGGATGTCGTTGTGCACCGAAACACCCTGACCAATCAGTCATATCTGCATTGCAGTCCTGCACATACCATGTTTGCGGGCAGAGTCCATGGTGTCGTTGTCCAGATAGCGAGGTTCAGCGTAGTGTCTGCACTCCGACTTCTTGCCTTGGCGAGGGCCTCTGCCAGTCGAGGCGTCATACCAGCTTCCGGAACAGGCATGGCCACATAGACAGATGTAGACTTCATATCTGTGTACTCGAGTTCAGCCTCAGCCAGAGCAGTACGAGAAGTCGGCGAATAATATGTTGGCCGAAGCCTGTGCGTCACGAAACCAGGGGGATCAGTTCTGTTCAATGTGCAATCACCTACCTTTGCCAACCATATCCTGAAAGAGTTTGAGCTGCCGAATCTCGTATGCACGATCAAGCGTGCGATACACCCCATCTGGGTTGTCCCAATCCGCCATCACTCCGAGCTGCTTCATCTCCGTCTTCTGGGTATCGATGGCTTGCAAGGCAAACTTGCGCGCCTCCTGCCTCACGATCACTGGATCGAGGGAGGTGTGAGATTTCTGTAGCGTCAGTGAGATCATACACTGAGCTTACCCCAAGAGCCGCCAGTGCTTTGTGCTCAATTGGAAGGCCATGACAGTCCCATCCTGGGATGTAGCTGTGCATCGTCAGCATCGCATACTCGATTGGCATGCTGTCTGACCGCGTGCTGGTCATACTCACTGTACTCTCCTGCCTCGCAGCACGTTGTACCTGTTTATCATATCTTTGAGGATCTTGTTCAGTGCATGACCTGACGAATGAGCTTGATTCAACTTCAGCATCAAACCCACCCATATGCAGATCTCCGTTGGCGTACGGAGGACCATCGTGCAGAATGAACACCGGGCCGTTGTTCTCCGCATACTGATCTGTCAGTGATACACCTCTGCAATGCCCTCACCTGTTGACGGTACAGCTCATGAGTTGTTCTGTCACGAAATCGGGCCTCATGAAGTGGTGCGTTCTTCACACGTAATGGCAAGTCCGTCTTCGGCAGTCGCAGGGTATCCGAGAAGGCCTTCTTGCGCTCCTTGCCCGCCGCTGTACCGGACGCTGCGACGCTAGCCCAGCGCTTCACAGTCACTCCGCAACATGACCTTAGCACGGAGGGTCCCCAAGGCAGGCGGCTGGGCGACAACGTGAGAAGCCTGCTCATCACTGTCTCGTCTGGCGAGCCAGTTGCAGGCGGCCTAATTCTGCAGTGAGTTGAGAAAGTTGGCTGTTCCGACTACCAACTTCAATCGCGAAGGTGGAGGCCCCGCACCATGAGCCGTGACACCGTGGGAACCTTGATGCACTGGGTGGCAAGACAAGCGGGTGGAGGTTGTCTGCTCCTCCTCAACCGCTTTGAGCATGCAGCGCACCAGCAGCGATGGACAGGAAACGCCAGAAGAGGGCATCAGAACCACATCGTGAGAACAACGAGGTGCACACAGCTCACCGTGTAGGGCGTGAAGGAGGGGAAGTGGACCAAAAGCCCTTTGTCACTTCACGAGCGGCTCCTCGTTCGTCTGCATCGTGAATGGCGACTGACGTTAGCTCCTAAGGATGACTTCGAGGAAGATGTGTTGGACGAGGCAAAGCAATACGCTCTTGACAGGAAGATTGAGCAGGAACGCGAAGCTATCAGGCGGGAGAACAAGAAGCGAAAGCAGAATGGTCAGAAGCCGCTTCCTCTACCTCGAAAACGGAAGGAGCCAATGAGTGCGAAGGCTCGCGCTCGAGTTACCCATTCAGAGTCGGAATACGCTCTATCAGACGACGAGGATGAGGTTGAAAAGAGCAAAGGCCTGCGATATGAAGGCCGTAGGTGTGAAGTAGGATCCCACTGACAGATAGAGGTGATTCTGGATGGTGAGCCGCTGAAGGTCCTCTCTGGTGCGTATAATGCAGCACATGTTACTCGGTCGGCCAGTCTGATGCAAAGGTTTTGCTCCGAACGACGATGGCGTCTTTGACAAGATGAGGTCTATCAAAAGTGTCATGCCTCGCTATCTGCCCACTGCTCCCGCGCGTGGTTCCGATGGGTGGAAGAGCGAAGATGAGGATTCTGAGCACGAGGCTACGTCTGTCAAGATAGAGCCGAGTCTCGGGCTCATGAAGCCAGACATCAAGAACTTCGACTCTGCCTCCTACGTAGCTGGGGGCGATCGTGTGTTGATCAGCTCGCGCTCACCGGTCCAAAAGGACGTGAAGCCTGATCCGATCGAGACGGACGATGATCCACAGGAAGATGAAGACTATTCGGATGAGGAAGTCGCATGGATAAAGGCTCAGCCTGTTACAGTCCATGACTCAGGCACTGAAGAGGAAGTCTACTCGGACGATGACTTGTTCAACAGCAATAGCGATCGTCAGACAATCGTCCATGCCGCGGTCACAGATGAAAACGTCTTGCTTACGCAATCCGAGTCCCAGGTGTCCGACGTGTATGTTGGCATCAAGGGTGACGGTGTACGACCACCATTTGAAACTACCTCTGAGCAACAAGTCATCGGTCCCTTACCTCTTGACGACACGGACCCCTCGGTGGCAATCCCGGCCTCGATCAATCGCTTCTTGCGCGAATATCAGCGAGAGGGAGTTAAGTTTTTCTATCACAGCTACCGACGAGGCGTTGGTGGTATCTTGGGGGACGACATGGGGTGAGTGTGAAAGTTCTATCACATGCTAACAAGGAGACTAGGAAAAACGGTCCAGGTTATTGCTTTCGTTAGTGTTCGCGGAGGAGTCGAAACTGATCAGAACCTAGCTATCTGCAATTATGAGGAAGACGGGCCTTGCAGTAGACGAAGGGAGGCGAAAGAATCGCATCAGGATCAGCGGGGAACTGCTAGCACCGCAGCACTGGCCGACTGCTCTCATTGTTTGTCCCACATCGTTGGTCGTTAATGTACGTGAGACGCCGGCATGATGCTGATCATCAGTGGAGCAGAGAGTTAGATACCGTGAGCTGCCTTATCTGCTCCTCTAATAACAGTGGGGCTACTTTGAGTATGACATTTGCACGTCCGAGACCTGGGCAACCACCAAGCTCTCCATGAATGGAGGGTATCTGGATTTGAGTAGGTGCTCCAATTTGTCATTGCTGATCATCCAGTCTTGATTTCCAACGAGCTATGTATCAAGTTTGCTGATGAGCTAAAGCTGCTTCCGATATCGTACGTTATCGAAAATCGCTGCGGTGCAGCTAACTCACCCACAGTGTCGTGATTGTGGATGAGGCACATCGCATGAAAAATCCGAGAGGTCAACTGTCCCTCGCAGTGAAGAAGCTAAATTGTCGTGCAGCTTTTGCTCTCACGGGAACGCTCATGCAAAACCGGATGGGAGAGATGTGGAGTGTGATGGACTTTGTGGGTCATACAAATTACTGGACTGACGAGGTACATAGGTGCGGCGAGGATGGGCCGGCACAGAAAAGCAGTGGAGAGAGTATTTCGTGCAGCCTATCGCGGAAGGTCATCGTCACGACGCGGCTCTTGGAGCACATACGCTATCGATAGTAGGTGATTCGAACCAGCTCACTCGCTAAAACAAGTTACGTGTCGGAGAACTCCACCGGAAGATTCTTCCTCACTTCTATCTGCGCCGCGATAAAGGTCTCATTGCTCATGAAGTGAGTGTTAGCTGCTTTTGTCACTGACTCCTAAGCTGCCTCGAAAACGAGATCTCATTGTTCTGTGCCCCCTCGGAAAACAACAGAGCCTTGTGTATCAACGCGTGATCAATTCTTCCGGTACGGCATCATATATGATCTCGGCTGACATGAAGACATTCAAGAGTTTGTTCTCAAACGCAACGACCCTTGTGACTGTGGTTCCGGACGAAAGTGCGCGGTTCTTCATTGCTTCAACTGTGGCTGACTCGTAGGCGGCAACAGTGTTGCCATCAGACGAATGACATGGGATATGACGTTCGAACAGTCATCCTCAAAATGTGCGAAAGGCGCAGGAAATTGAGCTGATGTTCAGGTTCCATGCGTTAGGTCGAGTTGCGAACGTGAGTCGATGAAGATGGTGTTAACTGACGGTTCAGCATCTCGCTCTGCTTTATCAACGTGAGCCGTACGTGGACCACACTGATTAGACAGATAAAGATGACAAGCCAGATGTACGGGAGACGAATGCTCGCATCTTCCAGTTTTGCGTACGCTTGCCGCGCTGACACACGCTGATCTTGAAGATTGGACAGCCGTATGATCCAGCCCGACATAGCAGTATCACAGCATCTCAGTGAGTCCTTCACTAACATCATACTGATGGCAGTGACCCTGACTTCTGTGGAAAGTGGATGGTGGGTTCCTGTCCTTTCGACCATTGCTGACATAAAGTTACTGGAGAATTTGTTACAAGACTGGCGATCCCGTCCGGAGGAAAACAACAAGGGTAAGGCCTTGTCAGCCTTGGCTGACAGCAGTCCTCCTCTTCTCTAATTCGGTACGACTCCTAAAGATGATTGCAGAATTCATCGGCTTTTCCCACAACTGTGAGTCAATGTGACTGAATCGCTGATGACAGTGTCGGGTTCCAAGGTTGAACTATTCTCTGGAGAAGTCAGCAAGGAGGAGCGGATGGCCATGGTTGACCGCTTCCAGGATCCCAACAGCGGTCACTGGCTAATGCTCGTTAGCACCCTTGCAGGCGGTGTGGGCTTGAACCTGACGGCGGTGCGTCAAGCGAGCGATAAGGGTACTTATGCTAGGCCAACAAGGTTGTCATCTTCGATCCCAGTTGGAATCCTGCAAATGACCTTCAAGCCATGGATCGCGCCTTTCGTATCGGCCAGAAACGGCCAGTAGACGTCTACCGCCTCATTGGCAAGGGAACGGTGGAGGAGAATATGTACCAAAGACAAAGTCAGTTCTTCTCATCGGCACAGCTGACGACAGTCTATAAGCAACAAAGGGCCCGGCAAGTCAACCAGGGCACGTTTGAACGTCGCATTCATAGCGGCTACGAAGGTGCGACCAAGGTCGAAAATCAGGGCGAACTGTTCGGCATTCACAATCTTTTCCAGTACAACCCCGAGGGATCAGTCGCTGGGACCGTGAGTCATGCAGATGGACGAACTGACCTGGCAGCTGGCCCGTGCACGTGAAGCCGAGCTTCAGATCCGCCAGGACAATATCATTGCTGAGTTCGAGAGAGAAGTAGGCGGAAGTGACGGTGATGACGATGTAAGTGGCCCGCTATGCCGACGCTGACATGCAGGAGTCGAAGGAGATGCTCAAGATGCGCATGGTAAAGGCATTTCGCATGGCGTCGCGAGAAGGTACTGCGAGTGGCGACCACGACGACGATGCCCTTCTTAACGAAGTGCTGTCAGGAGGAGTTGAGGGCCCCGCCAGGGAGGGCGATGATATTCTTCGGGCGATGGGTATCTCAGGTACGTCGATCACAATAGACATGTTATACTGACCTCAGCCCTGGAACACGAAAAGGCCTTCCGTGACTCCCCTGAGGAGCGCATGCTTTACGAGATCGGGCTTGAAGTACGCCCTCGCAGGAGCCCACGCTGACATGACAGTTGCAAAAGACTCACCCAGAGCTTCTGACTATCAAAGCCAACGAGGCGGCTCGATATTCGCGCGGGACGCGTCCCCCCAAGCGGGCCCGGAGTGAAAGAACCAACCGCGATGCAGAGGTGAAAGAGGAACCATGGCAGAGCCGCTTCTCTGCTGGTAGATCTCGCAACACGGGCAAGGCGCTTGTTCAGCTGGAAGACTGAGATGGACCGGTGTGAGATTCAGAGGAGAGCGACAGCGTCACTGCCCAAGTATCATAGACCGTCTATAATATCGCACATGGGGTACCACCCATACCGACTGTATAATAACCACACCATGTATATCTATTCCTGCCGCCGCTTGAAGTGCCTCGCAGCAATCTTTTCCCCTTCTATGTGCCTCCTCACGTACTCTGACCGCATGACTCCTTGTGGATCGACACGGGCGATGACATCGCGGAAGTCGCCGAATCTGGGGTAGAGCGCCTCTATGCTCTTGGGGTGTAGGTTGTGCTCTTTGGCCCAATGCGGTCGTCCTCCGTATGCGGCGCAGATGTCTCCGAACTTCTGCTGATGTGCCCGATATGGCACTGGAAGACCATATGGTCGGTATGTGACAACGCCTATCCAGCATGTTTCCCGGTCGTAACTTGGCGATAGTGGGATCTCGTCGGGTGCGCTCCATCGAATCTCGACGGGGAAGTGGACACGAAGGCCGTTGGGGTCGGCGGCCTCGCTGTCCATCCATCTCTTCAGTTCTCGCAAGCAATCTTTGGCCCGCGAGGCGTCGACAGCCCATTCTGAAGTGTACTGAGGGAACTGAGGTCAGCGTCTGGTTCACGACATCACAATGCGACCGTTTATGCCACACTCACGAGACAGTCAAAGTTGAACACCCGGTAGCCGTCGTCCACAGTCGTGCTAGGCGTTTTTGCCAGATACCAAGCCCACTGACCAACAAGTGGAGTCAACCTTCGAGCGTACCTCGACAGAAAAAGGAAGAACTGCGTGACATGGAAACCCAAGAACTCATCCCACCAACTCGACTGGGGCCGTGCGGGCTCATACACCCTGTTGGCACGAGCGACTACCATGCCATTACCATCTGGGTACCACCAGACTCTTGTGTGTTGGCTGCTCCTGGCGATCTCATCGAGACGGTCAATCACGTCATCAACGCCGTACGAGTCCTTGATTTCCTTCAAACGATAGGCTGGTTCTGTCCTGATCTCCACGGCGAGTATAAGTCCCGTGGCCCCGAGACCACACTGCGACGCAGCGAAGAGCTCCGGCTCCACTTCGCGATCGACGCGGACCACCGGTGCACCAGGAAGCGGTAGCACCAGCACAAGAGATCGCACATCCTCACTGATCACCGGGTATGAGACACCTGAACCATGTGTAGCTGTCGACACGAGTCCGGCGATCGTCTGGTCGGAGATCGACCCGATATTGCGTAGTGCTACTGGTGGAGTGGCAGCTGCTAATGATGCGTGTACTTGATGTAGTGTTGTACCTGCAGCGAATGTTGCCGTCTCCTTCTTCTCGGATATCTGTCAGTCAGCTTGGGCTGAAGCCGGAGCAACCCACCTGAACCGTCCCCGACAATCCCTCCATGCGGACGAGCCAGCCGTCCGTACATGCCAGATCTGATGGCGAGTGGCCGACACCCACAGGGTGCACTGTCGCTCCCTCCCTGCGCGCCAGCTCGACGATTTGCCTACAATGCAAGGCAGTGGTTGGCGCGAACACCCGTGTTGGGCGGCACTCGAACGTGCGAGCCCAGTTGGTGAAGAGCGCCAATGGGGACCTCGAGGGTACCGAGCATGCTTCGAGCGCGATCCGGAGGTCCAGTGTCTCCCAGGACGACAGATCGCTGGTCAGGTCTGATGCAGATGCCAGCTCTGTCAACACCTTGAGGTCGTCGGCCGTGGGGACAGCACTGTCCGCATAGGCCTTGGCCATTTTGTGGGTGGGTATAGAGGTTGTTGACAAAGATGTAGTAGGTATGGCGGAAGATTTCGCGTAGGAATGGAGTCAGTAGTCTGTCGGTAAATACATCTTTTTGCATCAGAGTCGATGGATGGCGTTTAATTGTGGAAGCTCCACAAAGCGGATGAGCCGTGGGATTGCATAAGCGCATAAGTAGCTGTCAAGCCAGGAAAGCTAGCACCTGAACTGTCACGCTGACAGTGTGCTGAGGAACAGCACGCACCATACGCCTGCACCACCCCACGATCTCACTGTACCTACAGCTGGGCAGATCGCTAGGAATGGTCGACTAACTTTCTGCCGCGGATAAGCGCATCAGTAACTCAGGTCCATCGTCGATTGCGTTCTTACACACGTGATGCAGATGACACGATCATGTCAGACTGAGGAATTGGGGCCTCCCCAATGCCTTGCCATATTGCATCCCGCTCTCTGCTCTACGTTGGCAGGAACCCAGCTCTGGAATCCGTCAGCTCGCAGCTCCACATATTCGGACGCGACTGGACCCCGCCCAGCCAACTCGCCGCAGCTAGCCGTGTCCACGACTTAACGCTGACGTCGATGAGATTGACTTCCCGGGGGCCGCTGCTAGCTGCTAAAAGCACGCAGCTCTGGTCGATCTGGTCGTAACCGGACGTGGAAAACACCGCACGTGCGGAGCCGACTCCCGCAGAGGCACAAGCCGATGTAGAGTGGAGCTCTCGGCAATTGATACTCACGCGTCTTTGTACATCTGCTCTGGTGATTTCTATGTCGTCAGCATTTCTTGTAAACTAGCCGTGATCTCTGTCCCCTTACACTCATGCTCACCTTGAATGCTGCCAGCCCTGCGATGATGGCACACGCGAAGCACACGCTCTCGAATGCAACCCAAAATATGGCCCAAGCTTGCGTCAGCGGCCCGCCGTGTACGCCTGTCGTACCTCCTGGCGTATATCCTGCGATGACAGCCATCTCTGTGCAGTCTGATGGGTGAGGCTTGCTCCAGAATTGCTCGTCGCAGAAGTCCCACACGGCGAAGAATACGTGGAGGATACCTGTTGTTAGCTGGAGGCAATGGCATCCGGGTTGTACAACACTTACCAACAAACAACACTGCTGTCAGCTCTCAGCTTCGATCGGAGACTCACCCAGAAATCGCAAGGCACTGCCATGTGCGGCGAACCAGAGTCCTACCAGCAATGCTTCGGTCAGGAAGATGCTCACATACACGCTGCACCATCAGCTGAGGTTTTAACCGTCGCTCACATCCACGCTTCCGCCCTCAGGATGGGCAGGAGCAGGGCAAATGCAATGGTAAATGACGCTGCTTTTGATGCGACAATGTCGACTGTCGCCTGTCAGCTTTGTTCGATAGATTGCACTCACATGCAGCGAACTGACATCAGCTTCGACGAATACTTGCACTCACGATATACAGGAAGCCACAGATCGCTGATCCGACATAGCCAGAGACAAGTGTTACGAAAGCGCGATGATTGAACATCCACGGGGTCGCACCTGGCCCAGCAGCTTCAACTCGAGACAATCCAGCAAGCTCGCATCGTCCGCCTGCTGCAGGATCGATGCAAATACTGATCAGTCCTCCTCCCAACATATATCCTATCACGAGGTGGAACAGCTCGTGAGTCCCAATTATCATCATCTGCTGTCAGATCGCCTCGACACCGGGCAAGTCCTGCCTTTAGCCCGCAAATGGCCTCTCTGATGATGGGGAGGTTCCATGCTGCGCCTGCCGGAATGAGCATGACACACGCTGCGATGACAGTGTTTCGTTCTGAGCATCAGCTGTGGCACTGGCAGCGGTACAGCAACAGCCACCTACGGAAGTCATTTGGACTCAGGTCTGCTCTCGATGCTAGTGTCACCCGAGTCTGCTCTGGGATCCACATTGCGTTAGCTTCAGGAGGAGTACAAGAGGAGCTGAAATGTCTGATGTCTGAGCATTGTTCCACGGTCACTGTTGTTTGTTTGGTCGCATCACTTCACCGATGGCCCGTGCATCACATCAATCGGCGCGGCATCAGCATCAGCTTGTCAAAAGGGATGTGAGCGAGACTGCTGCGAAATGAACGCTGCATTGTGTCATGCTTCTTTTCGCGGTGCAGGCTAAATGCATTTACAATTCTATAAGCTCGTTGACCCACATGAGATGAGAGAAAGTGACGTACAGCCAGCGAAACCATACCAGCTGGCTCCAGTGCGACTGCATCGCGTACAGTGCTCGCAGATACTGATGAGGCGAAGCGATGATTGTTATGTCTCCGGGTTCACTGCCCTGCAAGAGCAACCTCGATCCCGCATAAACCGCGTACAGGGGCCCAGTGAACTTGGCCAGCACACTAGGCGAGTGCAGCTGCAATGTTCGTGTGCTTCCACCGATGAGTGAAGGGACCGACGCCAACACAACGTGATTGGGGTGCGCTGTGATGCCTCCCTGGTCGAACGTTACAAGCTGTAGTCAGCGAAGCAGCCGCTAGCAGCACTCACGTGCGATATGTTGCGTTCCTCGATGATGGGTCTGACCAGATGTGCAATGAGAGCCGGGTCCCAGGATGGCCAGCCGTCTGGAAGTTCGGGATGGTCGTACAGAATGATGTTCTCCTTGGAGACTCCTAGACGCTCGTAGCTGGCTCTCAGTTCGAGTGCACGTGTGTAGCCCAGTCCGTCGGCGTTACCTGTGGTGTCAGTCGTACACAGTCCACTGTACACACCGTTCGACATGCACACTCCCACAACACCCCAGCCCGCGGCAAGGAGATTGAGGATGGTAGGCGCAAAGAACATGGCCTCGTCATCAGGGTGTGCCGTGAGGATCAGGGCCACTGGGTTCGGCCTCGTCACAAGGGCGTCCAGTTTGCTGACACTTTGTGACGACAAATATTGCACAGCAACCGCAACGCCTGCAAGCAGAGAGGATAGCACCAGCACACGCGTCGAAGTGCTGAATGCTGCTGCCCGCCAGAAAACACGCTGGAGGGGCGGACGCTGTTCTGTCGCACCCGACTCCAGAACCTCTGCCACGGGGTTGTCGTCCTCGTCTTCGGTGTCCAAACCGCGGGGCTCGTTTGGCGGGGGCGACCTCGGGACACGGAGGCGGTCGATGGAGATGTGTAGGGTGCGAGTAATCACTGCTGTCAGCGAGCTTTCCCTATGAGGGCCGCTGGCAGTTCAGGGGCATAGAGGCGGTATGCAAGTCGTAGACGACACAGCGCTGCAAAATAGGTACAGCAGACTCACCATAAGCAATGAGCTCGAGTGCTATGCTCAACAGAAATGGTGCAGCAATGAGTATTGCCAGAGACCGGCATACCAGAGGTATCTGGTGTCAGCAGCTAACAGTGCCTCTCACTTACATAGTTCAACGGGAACGGTAGGACGACAGGCGCCGAGACGTACGACCATAGGTCTTCAACACCCTCGACGAGGGTTTCCAGGGCTGCCATATCGAGGTCACTACGTGGCTAGTGTCGCAAAAGTCGCGTTGGAGACAGGGGTGTCGTACGTCCAGTGGGCGGACAGGCGAGCAGTAAGTCGACCAGCCCAGTGCGATACTGCTACAGGTATCGCAGACAGCAAAGTGTAACTTAAATCTGCCTGTTGTCGAACAAAACTTGTGCCAAACGGCTTCACTGTACGACGAAGTGTAGAAAGCAGACGTTCACAGCTGTGATCCGTTTTGTGACGTGACGAGTCCCGATGTTCTCACAGGTGACACACAGCGCGCGCCTCTGTTCACCTGAGGAGATTCTAAGCCCGACGCAACCGCAGCAGTCTTTCCAGGAGACCGCGTTCCACCAAGCTCGATGGGTATAGTCGATTGATAGCTGTTGAGACTGACCGCAACGCTGTTATCGATATCGCGACCTCTCCGTCGGATGCTCTCTCATTGCGAAACATCATCGCCGAGCTGATAAGCGGGTCCCCGCCGACGGTCATTTACGTAACATTACCGGTGTATCACAAAATTACGGCTCATCTCATGTCCTCGACTTCGAGCTCAGAGGCAGGCTGCAGCGCGTCTTCGCACCTTTCTGATCAGCTCGCAACAGCAGCGAGGTGCTCAGCAAGCAGCAAGCAGCAAGAAGAGCAACAGAACAGGAGCCCCTGCAGCACTGCTCGACCACCTTCAGCTTCCCCTCACCCCGCATCGGAAGACATGGCTGCCCCAACCTCTGGCGTGCTGGTCACGGCCTCCAAGGTCGTAGTTCCGTTCAAATCGGAGCTCCTCGAAGACTTGAAGGGCGAGCGATTCGCTAAGCACCCCCCGCACCTCGTTGGTATCCTGGCCACCAACAAGGGGGACGCGCGCAGTTACGCCGAGGTGAGCAGTGCTGGGCCCCAGCTGTCTGTTACACGAGCTAGCTAACTCCTAGTTCACCAAGAAGGCATGTGAGCAGCTCGGCATCAACTTCGAGCTGAGGCTCGTCGGGGCAGCAAGGGAGGGCATGGACGGCGAGGGTGTTGGGATTGGGGTTGAGGAGGCTGTTCTTGAGGCCAACGAGGACGACGACGTTGATGGCATCATGGTGGGTCATGGCATTTGGAGCATTGCTGACGCTAAGGTCTACTACCCCATCTACGGCGACCGCCAAGATCAGTACCTGCAATCTGTTGTCGACCCCGTCAAGGACGTCGAGGGACTCAACCACCAGTTCCTGTTCAACCTCTACCACAAGTGAGGTCCTTATCAGCAAGGCGTTACTGATATCAGCATCCGCTTCATCTCCCCTGTCACGCTCCGCCCGATCCCGGAGTCACACCTCCCGCAATCGACTTCGGCGTCCAAGAGCGCCCAGGAGGAGGAGCAGGGTCCCCCCGGAACTGTCAAGTCCATCCTCCCATGCACACCGCTCGCTATCGTCAAGGTGCTCGAGCACGTTGGCGTGTACAACAAGCTTCTGAGGTATGGTGACCGAGCACGCGGCAAGGTGATTACCGTCATCAACCGGTCCGAGGTCGTTGGCCGCCCTCTGGCTGCTCTTCTCGCCAACGATGGCGCTCGTGTCTTTTCTGTCGACATTGACTCCATCGTCGAGTTCTCCAAGCGCCCCACGAACGATGCGTCCAAGTGGAATGCTCACCATGTTGTCAACCCCGTCGACGTGACGCTCGAGCAGGCCCTCGGCGTTTCCGACGTTGTCATCTCTGCAGTCCCAGTACAGGACTACAAGGTGCCCACTCGCTGGCTCAAGGATGGCTGTGTATGCGTCAATGTTGCTGGCGAGAAGAATTTTGAGGCAGACGTGCGTGACCGTGCATCAATCTACGTCCCGTCCGTGGGTGTCATGACCATAGCCATGCTGCAGCGCAACTTGCTCCGCCTGTGCCAATACCAAGACATGGTCAAGGACCACTACCGTGCCGCAGCGGGAAAGTAGAGTGTAATAGTTACTATGTCAGTGATAGACCGAGAGCCTACTGCAGTGACAGGTTGTCTGCCGTCATTAGCGCTTTTCTCAGCCAGCATTATCTCTGTTACATGACACTGAATCACTTGTTCTGAGGATCCCACGCAGTCCCCTGCAACCCCTCCATGCTATGTAATGGGTGCTCCTCCCTCGCCTGCTCGAGCAGCTGTGTGAGGTTCTCGTTCTTCGCGATTGCTTTCTGCGCACCCGTCAGCACTAACACGCCACTCTGACACCGGTACTCACCTTCAGGCACGACTGATACGCCTTCCAGGCCCGTCCACAACTGCGTTCGTACTCCGCTGCCTTTGCCTGTGCACGAGTCATGCCACTTGTATCCAACGGCGGGAGATGCTCCTCGTCATCCTCTGGCACGACGTCGTAGTGAACATGCTCATTCGCGACCATGTCGTCCGCTGGCGCCTGTACTCGTGGTGCGCGGGTGCGGAAAGCAGACGACGTCGCCCAGGAGGTGATCAGGCGTGCAGGTCGAGCAGGTAGAGATGAAGACGACGAGGCATCGAAGTCTGATGGCGGAGATGAGGGTGTGGAAGCCGGGGAGGGTACGGACGTTGGCTGTGACGGTGGTGTCGGTGGTTGTGCTCGGGCAGCGCCATCAAGGGCTGGCTGGAGGTATCCCTCGAACCAAAGATTGAAGCACGAGTCGTAGCGCTGCTTCAGAGGAGTGCACTCTTCTGCTAGGGATCTTGGTATTAGCATCATCAGCGTGGGTAGAGCTCACTGCATGGCGAGATGAACTAGGTGGGAGGAAGTACAAGTAGAGCAGACGTCAGTAGCAGAAGTTGCTCGTTGCGTTGCCGAAACGATGACGGAAATCAGACTGGGGGCGCCGTTCTCCGGATATCCGCCGCCCCATTCACCACCTTACTCATGCCATGCAATACATTGTGGTCTACTACTACTCTGACGACTGCGCCTCCTCCTGCTCCCCACGCTCCTGGCCGCGCCTGCGATCCTTACCGCCCCCGTTGCCCCCGAACGCGCGCTTTTGCCTGTTCTGCTTATTCTGCTCGTATCGCTCATCGAAGTCAACCTTGCGGTATCCCAGAGCCGCCATCTCCTCCGCAACCAGACGCCAGCGCCCGTCCCGCTTGGCAGCGCACTTTCCTCCAATCCTGTTGTACACCTCCTCAGAGGGACGGAAGCCCTCGCTCTTCATTTGCTCAAGGAAGTAGAACGCGTCCTCATAGGTGTCCTGAGTGAGGCAGAGGAAGATCAATTGCGAGTACAGCTCAGCGTCGGGCTTTACGCCTGCCTTCTCCATCTCCTCGACGATCGTGTCGCCCAGTGCCCGGTTCCTAGCAGTGATACAGGCTCTCAGCACAGCCTTAAAGGTGTCGAGGTCGGGGACCACACCGAGGTCTGGTGCAGCCACCTGTGTCGCACGGGCACGCGGCAGGTCCCCCTGGATTGCAGAGGCCTCGATGAGAGCATTGACGATGGCAACGTCGACTGCGTCTCCTGCCTTGTGTTGGTCCTCCAAGGTGTAGAACGCCTGATCGACCACCTCGGCGGTCTTGAGGACATCAACGATAGGCTTGACAGTCGCAAGGTTGACATCTACGCCGGCATTGCGCATTGATGTGACGACCTTGAAGGCCTCGGGGACCTGACCGGCGCGGCAGTACGCCTCGAGCAGGGGAGCAAGATGGTGCTCTTGGACCTGCACGCCCAAATTCGGGAGTAGGCTCAGAGCCTCGATGGCCAGCTGCACATCACCCCAGCGCCCGGCGACTGCCAGGACAGCCAGGATCAAGCCCTCATCGGGAGTATAGGCCTTGGTGAGCACGGCTTCCCTCCACGCAAGCTGAACACCTTGCAGCTGGAGTTAGAATGGACAAAGCAGGCAACAGATCGGGGCCACTCACATATTGAGCATCTGCACTGGCCGACAAAACGTGCACCCAGCTCTCAGCTGTGACTTTGGATTCCGGATGTGACCTGAACTTCTCGATGAAGTCGATCGCAAGGCGAGGCTGTGACCACTCTGCGCATAGGAGAATCAGGTTCTTGACAATGTACTTGTCAGGATAAATATTTTGCTCCATCATCTCGTTGACGACGAGAACGATCGACTCCAGGTGCCGCGCCGCGATGGCCTGGTTGGCCAGAGCAGTGTACGCGCTCCTGGTGGGCTTGAACTTGGTAGCCAGCTCAATAAGAAGTGATGGCAGGATGTCTGGCACGATGCTGGTGAACTGGAGTCAGCCAGACTCCGACTTGTACCCACCTTGAGCAGCTCGTCGATTCCCTCGGCACCCAACTCGATGCCACCAGCCTCGGCGTCACGGACGGCTGCCATGGCGATCTCATATCCCAGCTTAGTGTCGCCAGACGGCGCTCGCCGCGCTTGGTAGTCTGCCGCAGCCGAGATGAGTGCAATGTATGCTGAAGCCGCGGGCTTCCGCCCCTCCGCCTTCAACGTTGCCAGCGTATCGACCAGCTGAGCCAGTGGGGAGGGAATTTCCGCATTGGAGGGCACAGGCCTGATACCTGTGGTCAGACGGGCACTCTACTTCCCATAAACATACGCCTGTCATCGGTTTGAGACGCCCTGTCGCGCAAGCGCGTCGGTGGAGACCATTGACGCCTCTTGTCGACGGTGTCCACATCCCTCAGTGGTCGAGGAGCTGCCGGCGATGGACGGGCATCTGCAAAGGAGGTCTCGGAAGACTCGACGTCGGTAGCTTCGCGGGGCACAGCTCGTCGGCTCCGCTTTCCAGGAGCGACAGCAGCCGCGCTGCTCATCGCACGCAATGGTGCTGCTCGCGCATGGCTTGCAGCTAGCCGCAGGTGCTGCATGGCCGTCAAGCTGGCCATCACGGTGGGTTGTAGGTGCTATCTGTGCGCTCACTGATTTTGTCGATGGACTTTCCAGAAAACGGGACCAAATTCGGACAATCAAGCCGGGTGCCTTCATTGTGACGTCCATGACTTCCGCGCTCGAAACAACAACATATTTCGAACTCAGCATACTAGAGGTCGACAAGTTCAAGGAGTCGAGGATGTCTAGTGGGCAAAATTACTCTGAGGAGGAGAGGCTAGCAGCTGTGAGTTTGGACTGAGATGGCCTTTGCTGACGTCGCAGTGGGCAGCAGTACGTATCGCGAACGCAGCTGAGGAACTTGCCACTGACCTTTGACAGTACTATGCCCAGCAAGGGTATGATCAGGCGACTATCCAGGCCATGATGGCCGGGCATGCGTCTAATGGCGCAAGCTCGTCGGCCGGTGCCAGCGCCGACCCTGGCCCGTCCGTCAGCTACAAGCCTGGCGACCCAGTACCCGGATACGATGCCAACGGTTACAAGATCGGCACAGTGGGTGCTGGTAACTCTGCAGTGGTCGTTACCACAGCGCCAGTGCTGGGGACAAGCTCGTCGAAGAAGGCCTCGGCGCAAGCATCGACTAGTCAGGGCAAGGCGTCCAGCAGTGGCAAGGCTCAGAGCAGCGTGAAGAACAAGGCGGCGGCCGCCTCAGCCGCAGCGCAAGCGGCGAAGAGAGAAACAGTCATCCGGAAGGCAGGGGGAAGGATGTGGGAAGATCCGACGTTGTTGGAGTGGGATCCAAGTGAGTGACGTGCAAGATATCGCGCTGACGGAGCAGAATGGTATCGTTTGTTCGTAGGGGACGTGTCGAACGACGTGACAGAGAGGACGTTGGACGAAGCGTTCAACAGGTATCGCAGCTACTGCAAGTCCAAGGTTGTGCGCGATCGGTTGAGTCAGAAGGTGGGTCGGCATCTTTGGCACGACCAGTGCAGTGCCGGTATTAACAACAGGCCAAGTACGGCTTTATTGCCTTCAAAGATCCGGAGGACTTCCTGAGGGCCTGGAAGGAGATGGACGGTGAGTACATGCATGTGAGTTGTCACTAATAGGAAGGCAAATACGTTGGAAACCGACCGATCCGGCTACAGAAGATCAAGGAGGAGGTATATGGCACTATAGACAAGGTGCCAGTCAGCGCCCGCAAGGTAAGTTGCAATACTGGGCCATGCCCGGAGCCAGCTCACACCCCAGGCCAAGCTGCTCGAGAAGGTCCGGCGCAACCATGGGAAGCCAGACAACCGGCCGACGCTCTGGTGATAGTTGTAGACATCATACGCATGCATAGACCATACAATCGCACCGACCATATGACTGCTCTCACTGTCGGGCCCGACGCCGAGGCCCAAGGCATGCGTAGAGTTGGATTGATACGGGAACGTGACCATGACGTGTCATCGGACCTTGCTCGTGTCACGTTGTATGGCCTGCGGCCACTCGGAGCCGCGCCACCATTCCAAGATCCTCGCAGCACTTGCGACTTGATTTCGCCATCAACAACTCTTGCCACTTGCTCGACATCTTCTACTCGTCGTCCAGCACTACTGCTACTGCTGGGACAATATCGATACCTGTTGCAAGAACAGGCCGACATCAACGCGGACACCACTTCAAACACGCTTCAGACACGTGCAGTAGGGACAGCGATCCCTCCCACGACTTACTGGCCCTTCACTACGATCTACGCAAGTGCACTCTTGCATTGCAATGTCGCTTGCTGTTCCACAGTCCCCAGGACGGAGGTCGCGCTCTGTCTCGCAGCCACTGCGCGAGGGCATTGAGACAGACTTCTTCCACTACGCCGCAGGGCTCGAAAAGCCGCGCGTGGGTTATTCGAGATCAATAAGCGCGCAGAACGTCAGCAACACCGACTCATATGGGCGCAGAGGAAGCGCATCGCATGTCGCCGAGCAGCAGCCAAAGGGACGTGCGCGCTCGGGCTCGCTCGTGGCGGTGACGGAGGTCGGCGGTGACGAGCCAGACAGCATCAATGACCGCGTTGGTGTCGGTGCCAACAATAACGCAGCTTGGGTCAACAGCCCTGGCGCGTGGGTTATCCACCCTGTCCTTATCATCAGCGCCAAAATCCTTATCGATGCTATCCCGAATATGACCCAAGAGTTGTGTTGGACTATTGTGAACCTGGGCTACATGGCTGTAAGTGACAGCTTGGGAGTCTGCTCGCGCTTCGGCAGCCTTAGCACCTTTTACTGACTACAGCTCTCCTTCCTCGTCTTCCACCACCACACAGGTGTCCCATTCGAGAACGAGTGAGTACAGGCGTGGCATAATGGCGGTGACATAACTGACTCTCAGTGTCTCAACCGGAGGCGCTTACGACGAACTCACCCTCTGGGAGCAGATCGACCAGGGAGCACAGTACACGCCCGCCAAGAAGTGGTTGACAAGTGTCCCGATCGCACTGTGAGTTGAACTCGCAAGTACTGGCCTGTGCGGCGTGCTGACAGACTCAGGTTCCTCATTTCTACACACTACACACATTACAACTACATCCTCTTCGCTCTCAACTTCACTGGCCTCATGTTCGCTCTTTTCCCTAAACTGCCAGTCGTGAGTTTCTCGAAATCAAGTCGAAGGACTGGCCTGGTCATTGCACGTATCCGGGTTCAGATGGAACCTTTAGGACTGCTGAAAGTGATGCGGTTTTACCCGTCTCATCGCGACAACACCCTCACAGTGATCAGAACATCACTTCCATCATTTTCAGATAAGCAGCCGCCGGCCGTACTGTGTCAACATTAGACCGTCGGCGCACAAGCAACGCTGATGGTGCCGGACCACAGTCCGGAATAACACCTGACGGTGATACCACATACGCTGGCACCTCACGCTTCCCCTCCCTGTTTATGATTTTCGCTGACCCCAGCTCCACCGCCTCCGCTTCCAGTTCCTCCCATTCATCGCGCAGGACATGCCCACGCCAGCAGCGTCGCGGCCGCCATCACCCTTGCGGAAGTGAGCTCGGCGTGAGTGAAGCCTGAGGCGCAGTGCCGGGAGGAGACAAGCATGTGGAAGGATAGGACGATCGATCAATAATGATCCTAGATAAGTTATGCACGATACTACGATTGAGGATGGCTGCCCGTGGTTAGGTCGCAGGTGGTCTGACCAGGGAACAAGTAGGGAAGTAAAGTGAGAAGCCCGTCTTGCAGATACTGCAGGTCTGCAAGGTCCCGTCATGTCGATCATCGGCTGAAATGACTGATTGTCAAATGCAGACTGACGCTATCATGATCTGCAACACACGACAAAGATAGTCTCAATACACGAGCCTGCTCGATCGCCTCTTATTGCTTCATACTTCTCACTAAAAGCTTCATTTCTCAACAGAGTCCATTTGAGTGTCCATTCGATTGTCCATGTCAGTGTCCTTGTGGCTCTCGCGCTTAGGCACCCTGGTAGCGGTTGCTGCGCTTGCGGAGAACGTTGGTGGTCCAGATCTGCGGTGTCAGCTATCACGCTGCACACAGATCGACTAGCTTCCCTACTCACCTGGTTCGTGTTGCCTGGGGCACGCTGCCACGTCTGGAGCTGGTTGCCGTTGCTCTTGTCACCATTGGTGAGGTCGATGGCCTGGCTACCCGAAAGGGCGAGCGAGTCGTCTGAGGCGTAGTTCCACGTCTGCTGGTTCAGGCCGGCATAGCACTGCCAGATCTTGAGGCCAGTGCCGCTTGCGGGGTCTTGGGTGAGCATAGGTCCCAGGTGGACGGCATTCAGAATAAATCAGTACTTACTCGAACCCGCATCGAGGCAGAAGTTGGTCCCTGCAACCTGGACCAGACCCGTGCCACGCTTGAGGACGAACTGCTGCGCAGGCGTGCCGTTGCAGTCATAGATCTGCACGGGGGTGCCATTGGCAAAGTTGCGACCGCGCACGTCCATACACTTGCTGGCGTCGCCGTTAGGGTGGAGCGCCACGCCGCTGGGGGGAGGAGGAGGCGCCGACGACGTGGTCGACGAGGGCTCGCACTGCGCGATGGCAGTGGCAGCGAGGGCGAGGAGGGCGAGGATGGAAAGCATTGTGGTGCGTGTGGGTTTGTGTCCTGGTAAGCTGGGCTGGGTGAGTGCGTGTAAGCTGAGTACTGTGAACTTGACTGGTTAGATGGACATGGGTCGTCGTTTCGACGGTTTATATGCCTTCTCGGACGTTATCAGCGTTCAGCGGGAGGTGGGGGATCATGGGAGACCGCCTGTGCGGCGCTCTGCGCGGCGAGGTGTGTCAGTGGACGTCGATAAGGAGTACTTGCTGGTCAGCAGAGGATGCCGAGAGAGCTGTTTCCCATCTCGTATTGTCAGCGCCGTCACCGAGAAGTTGTGGATGGGTTTGCACAGCTCTCGCGTCCGGGTTCGGTTCCAGGTAGTCAAATCCTCACAAATGGTGGAAAATCCATTGTCAACTAGAGCACCAGAGCTCCAGAGCTTCGGCGGAGGCGGAGTCAGTCGTCAAATTGGTGTCATGGATATCAGCATCCTTGTCAGCTGGACAGGCTCTGTCGCCTGAGTGTACAGCAGGTCTGAGGCAACTCTGCAGCAGGCAGTAGCATCTGAAGCTGCCAGATCCCACTTCTGAAGCGGTGCGGTCGAAACAGACTCCGACTTCAGCAAGTATGTCTCCCGCGCCGGAGTCGACGCCGAGTGAACAACAGCGCGCCCTTGAGGAGCAGCTCCCGTCCTTGATAACCGACGTAAAGCGTGATACGTAGACAGCACTGCCTCTCTGTGGTGGAGTGAATGATGAATAGATGGAAGGAATGGACAACCACGCTGACTCGGAGCTATTCTAGTGAGATACAATCCACAACCCGGCATAGATATCGGCAAGTACGGCAGCTCGCATGCCCACCCGCGAGGCGATGCGCGATGGAGTCGTTCGCTTCGCCGAAGATCAAGCAAGGTCAGGTAGGCTGCTACTGCTTGTCATGCTCACGTTGTGTGGTCGGACAAGCTCGAGACACAGCCGCCGCCGTCATGCTGTGAACAATCTGATGCCGGCGTCGATGCCGTGCCTCTGCTGCCGGACAGTGATCACTCAGACTCGGAGCAGCAAGCTCTTCCATACCGCGGCGCCACGATCTGTGTCTGTCACCGCTCCAGAGATCTGGGCCTAGGTGCTCGTCGGCGAACGGCCGCTTGACATGTCAGCTGCCAACGACCTAGTGCCACTGTAGCACAGGTCATGCCTCCGTGCGTGGTGATCAAACCTACCACAGCACGGCAACAAAGTTGATCTCACGGCTAGCAAACTAAGTCTACGCCGCACCCCGCACCGTAGCCCGCACCTGTGCACGACGGGAACTCTAGATGTCTTCACGCTGACGTACAGCACGTATAGTATTGTATCGTTTTTACCAGGGAATACACCTACAACCTGCTCCTTGCCTACCTCCGCTGCAGCACATGTTACACCTGCAGCGCTCACCCTCCCGTCGCCAACCCCTTCTCCCTCTCCGCGTCCGCCTTGGGGTCGGCGTCGTCATCTGTGACGTCCACAACGTCGTCCTCCTGCTTGGTTGATGCCGTCTTCTCGATGTTGGCAGAGGCGAGACTGACACGAGGCGAGCGGCGCAGGTCCTCGGGATTGGTCCTGCGCAGAGGACGACGCAGGCGCCGCCGGGCAACCATTACCGGTACCGACGACTTCTGCACTAGATAGTGTGATGTCGATCCGAGAAGAATGCTGCAATGTCAGCTATCTCGATACACAACAAGGTTTGTGACAAGGCGGTGTGTCACTTTCGCAAAAGCCCGAAACTCAAACTCACCCCTTGATCTGACCGAGACCCCGGGAACCGACAATAACCATCGTCGGCTCGAGGAAGTCGATCAGATCCAGCAGCATGTGCTTTGCATTCTTTGCATGCAGTGCTTGGCACGTAACCGAGATGTTGAGGCGTGTGCGCTCGAGGAGGCTTGTGATTTGTCGAACGAGAAGGAGAGCCGTCGTTTGGCGCTACAGTCGTCAGCAGTGCTCTGGTCATTCACCAGCCCAAGCTCTTCGCACGACTCACCTCTTTCTGCAACCGAACCTTGAGGTTCTGATCCTTGTTCGACCAGTGTTTCGGATCGACCTTGCTCTCATCCTCCATGACCGAGATAAGGAAGATCTCGTCACCGTCACGAGCAACAGTGCCCACAGCCCACTGCACGGCATACCGGCTCTCCTCGGACAGATCGCTTAGCACCACATAACGGCGCATGCGCTTTCCGCTCTCCTCGAGCTTCTCATCAGGGTCGCCCTGAATGATGTTGATAGTGCACCGGTCACGCGCATACTGCGGGCGTGACGTGAGCACCTCCAATCCTGTGCGCTCTGACTTTTTCGACTTTGCGTCGGGCAGTGCGAAGAGAGGTTTGGGAGGGATGACAACGTTAGGTCCTTCGCCCAGAATGTCCTGTTCTGTTTCCTCTCCAAAGACGTCAAAGTTTTCGCGCTTCTTGCCTGTCTTTGGATCAAGGAGCTTGTCCTCGACGTAGAACGCATTCGCCTCAGTGTTCTTCTCTGTCTCCTCGTCGAAGAAGTGGTCGTCGTCCCACAGCGCCTCCTCGTCATCATCAAACGAGTCCAACTCATCATCCTCTGCATGGGAGTCCTCGTTGTCGTCAGCCTCGTTTCCGCTGTCATCGACAGTGTCGTAGGCTGAGTTGCGGGGGCGGTACGAGCGTCCGCGCCCTATAGACTCGGCATCGGAGTCGGCAGAGGCCACAGAGTCCTTGCGCAGAGCGCCGATTTCGGGACTGCGATCGCGTGCCCGTTTCTCCTCGCGTGACTTGCGTGCTGCGAAGAACGGACTAGGCTCCCGAGAGGGTGGCACGCTGCCAGACTGAGGTGTGGATGCGGTAGATGATGCGAAGCCAACTGTGCCGACTGGACGAGAGGTGTGTAGTCTCGACCTGTCAGGTACAGGCTGTTGTAGGACAGGTGCTGGGGCAGCAGCTGGTGCCGGCGCAGGAGCTGATGCTGGCGCTTGAGCTGGTGCTTGTGCTAGAGCTGGTGCTGGTGCTGAGACTGGAGCCGGCACCACGGTGGGCTCAATCGGCGTTGGCGGCTTGTTGAGGATAGACTGAGGGTACGAGTCGCTCGAGTTGGAGCTTGGGCTCAGACTCTGGGACAGGTTCTGGGTGACGGGCCCGTCAGCGATCTGCACATGGAGCCCAGAGCCAGTCGGGGTGGGGGCTGTGGGCGAGTTGATCGTCGGCACTGCACCCCTGGCCTGCGATTGAGCAGGGGGGTCGATCGTAGCAGTCTGCACTGCCGGCCTGTTGGGCACGGGGTTGGCAGGGGTCGAGGAACCAGTAGAAGGCGGCTGTGGCGTACTACGACCAGAAGCTGTCGGCCTGGCTGCGGAAGGAGCACCAATCCTGGCCGCGCCCAGACCGAGTGCTGCCAGTGCTCCAGATGCAGGTTTGGTCGTGTTTGGGGTACTGCTCCCAGAGCTGGACTTTCCAGCACTGGAGCGGCGACCAAAGGCGTTCATGATAAGTTCGTTCGACTGTTGTACGTATTGCGAGTCCGTGTGGAAGGGGTCGTCCTGTGTCAGTATCTCCGTCTCTGAGCCTTCGACGATCGGGGCAGGGGGGCGCTTCCGCAGCTCCTTAGTGATCCCTTTGAAGCGGCTCCGCATGGTCTGGCGGCCTCTGGGTAATGTGTTGAATGTCTCCTCCTCATCTCGAGACCCAGAGGGCACTAGTAACAAGCTCGATCGGCTCGATTCTTCCGACAACTTCCCTGCCCGTGATGATACTCGACCATCGCCAGCCTCGTCTGAACCCGGACTGGAATCTCTGCTACTTACCTGGTCGTCAGCATGTACTTCACCAGCAGCTCTGCAACCACTCACCTCATCCTGACTCGCTTTCCCCGAGAAGACTTTAAGGCGGGACCAGTAGTCCGCGAGCGAGTCGGGCAAGGATGAGGAGCGGTGGATTTCGGCCATTGAAGATAGTGGCGCAGAGTTGTTGAGGTCGTGTGGCAGCGAAGGTCGATTGTGCAAGAGATGATGTACGTGAAATACAATGTGGCCGGGTTCAAAGCGTTGCCGTTAGGAAGGTGGAAGTCGAGGATGATGGTCGAGGAAGGTCACGGCAAGGAAGGTGGAAACCGAGGAAGTCAACGGAATATGGTGTCAGTACAACGTATTCAACATCCAGACGTCTCCTAGAGGGCGCGAAATCAATCCTGCAGCAAGGCTATACAGACAGCACATATGTGTCTAGACCGTGTCTGCTGCTGATGGGGCTGACGTGCACACACAGAGTCGCCCTTGTGGACACATGTCGAGAGGTGTTGCTCGTCTCGTGTGCGGTTGCACTCCAGCAGCGATTCCCGTTCCGCATCCACCTTCCGTCTGCCATCACTCTCAATCACTCACCATACTCGGCCGCCTGATCGACGTTGTTGTTGCATCGCTGGGGTTAGCTCTGGTGCTACAAGCTGCATCGTATGTATTGTGCCATCACGACAGCTGACGCTAGAAACAGAGGTCATATCTTATCATCTGCTCCTAAACTCGCTGTCGCTATGCACAAACACCACTCACTGCTAAGGCAAAGCGCGCCGAGCGATCCGATATACCCAGGTCACGCAGCTTCTGAACGAGCTCGGCGGACATGTGATTGCTGGTCTTTGTGGACTGAATCGACCGGTGAAGAGGTGGAGAGGAATACAATCGCGAGTGGTATCGACCGGCGGAGGATGGTGACCGACGTCAACGGAGCAAGGCACAGTCAAAGGACGTAGTGGCGGCGGCCGGCGGTAGCGTTCCAGGTGTCGAGGCTAGGCAGCGACTAGTGGATCAGTGGATGACCAGATGGTGGATGGTAAAGTAAATCAATGAGCTTGACCGCTGTACAGTGGGCTCCGCTGTCGCTTGACTGAATGCTCATCATCCCTGAACTGGACCATGACGTTGGTGCCAAGCCGCTCGACGCTCCGCACGCCGTCGGACACGCTGCGGAGCAGGGTAAGTACGCTGACAGCGCTGCATAGGATTTTGTTGCTCTTTGTTACATATGGTGACGGGCGAGCAGAATCATTCGCTGAACCGTAGCTCTTTCATACGTACAAGCTGAATTGAGTTTGAAGCGTGCGGATGAGCAGCTGAAGCGTGCAAATGAGCACTTTCTCCTTCGAGCTACGGTGATGAAGTAAAGATAAGCTCGAACCACAAGAGCAGTCATTCTAGCATCGAAGCAGGGGCTTCAGTGTTAAGGCAAGTCGTGTATGTCGTACTTGTATCACTCTTAGATCAGTGTACAGCACAGCTGTGAAGTTTCATGAGGTGCTAAAGATGCGGGTTCCATCGATCGACTGCTTGCTGCTCCGGCTTCAGAAGGAACGGCCTTGATATACGTCTCATATACCTCAGTCGATCGTGCAACCAATGGACTGTCTTAAATCCGTTCCTTGAATCGATAATCAGATGGAGTCGCTGATTGAGGCGATGCTTCCCTCTGACTGAGCGGTGGGAAGTCGTTTGTGGCATAGGTATTCGTCCTGGGCAGTTCCTGTATCGATATGTGTTAGTGACATATGTGGTGAAGTGAGCTCCCGCCACACCACCACCACGACCAGTGAGTGCTATGATGAATGCATGTATGTAATCATGTGGTGTCGTGTATGCGTGTCGGTCCGTTGCGTGTATAGTATATAGACCAGAAGAACCCGAATGAATGTGAACTGCCCTTGTGTGTACAACTCTCCCGCTCGCCCATCGTAAAGATACCCTGTCTATGTGGTCTTCCGATGATGTGCGGATGTTTCTGCTCCCTCCTCCTTTGCTGGAGCCGTGATCGTCTCTCCGCTCGACAGCGCCTTGCCCTCGCGTGCGCCTTCCTTGCCTTCGTCGCCACCACTTCCCTCCGCCCCGTCTTGACCTCCCTCTCGCCCTCCTTGACCCGCGCCTCCTCCTTCTCCCTGCCCCTGCCCCTGTCCCTCCCCTTGCCCCTCACCAGCCTCCTTCTCGAGCTTGTCCCATTCCTGTGTGAGTGCGTGCCCAACATCTGGTCGTCAGTACCACATCCTCATCGTCCTTCGCAGAGCTCTACTCACTCGGCTCCAGCTCCGTGCCATCGCGCGACACCTTGACCTCCCTGTCCCCATTCCACGGGTTGCGCAAATGCCTGGTGCGGTAGAAGCTAAGCGGCGCGACCTTGATCCACTGCAGTCGAAATGGCAGTGCGAGCGAGTCGCCCTCAGCCTGAGGCGGCTCTGCAACGGACCCACTTCGGCGCGCGGCACCACCTCCAGGGCTGGCAGTGAGGCCTGCACCGTGGAGTAATGGCTCATCGCCTCCAGCATCGACAGCGACAGACTCCTTCCGTACGGGACTGTGGCCGGGGACAGCGAGCGACTCTTTCCTTGTCCCCGAGAGCCCAAGAGATCCCGAGGGCACAGGGATTTGCAGCGAGTTCGACGGCTCCAGGTGCGACATGCGCATAATGCGGGACGACTCGCGCCGCTCACGCAGCAGATTGGGATCCAGAGTATTGACACTGACGCGCCGCATGCTCTCTTCCAGTGTGTCGGGGGAGTCGGAGCGGAACTCGCCGACCTCGACACGAGGAGAGAGGTGAATGTGGTCAGTGTCCAGGAACTCGTCGTTTTCGTCGAAGGGAGGTGGGGAGGCAGCTCGTGCGCCCGGAGCGAGCCACGCTGACGACTGTCGGCGGTGGTATGGGTCCGTGGCTGAGCGGAAGGGGGACTCGCCCTCCTCCCGGATCGGAGTTGGCTGGGATAGCTGAAGACGAGGATGGGGAAGAGGTAGAGAGTTGATAGAGTTGATGGAGCTGTACGACGAGCGCAGGAGAGAGTTGGAGCGGTCTGTGGAGACGCGTCCACGCACGCTCGGGGCAACCATCTTGGCGTATCCGAAGAACTCGCCTGACCTGTTGGCGCCAAAGATGAGGAAGACCTCCTGCGACGTGCGGAAGGCTTGGTCTGGGGTCAGCGGGTTCTGTGTTGAGCTCCAAGCAGGGCTTAGGTCTTCCGTTGAATACGTAGAGCCCATTGAGGTGCTCAAGCAAACAGCCAGTAAACCCCTTGATGGGCGCGATGCAGATCGCCATGTTTATACGCGCTCTATGCAGGACTCACCGAGGATAGGCTGGTTGTGCCGTTGAGTCCTCCACGTCCCGCTCTTAACACTATCCTCGAGGTCGGACTGATGTCAACATTCGTCGGTCCCGCCAGTACTACACCAGACTCACCACCGTCAAGCTCTTGAGGATGAAGTATCGCCGTGGGAAATGATGCGCAAGGAAACTCGAGTTCGTGCTGGCAAAGCTCGCCGAGCTCTTGTTCCCTGACGAATGGTCATGCACCTCGTCCACGTTCAGCTCAAGTGCTGCTGACTTGGGCGACACAGTCGAGTTCTGCCGCTCGTGGCGGTGCTGCTCCACCCAGGTACGGTGCATGCCCACGCCGCGCTGAGCGCCCACTCCGGCTCGCAGGTCGTCGTCTTTGTGGCGGACGCGGCAGACCATCCGTGGACACCGTGGGTCCCAGGGACGTAATGACAGGCCGTGGAAGTATGGCACTGCGCGATCGAGGTCTGCCTGCGAGCTGAAATTGACGAAAGCGCAGGACGAGCGCGAAATGAGGAAGATGGAGGAGGGGCCGCGCCAGGGTTCGGAGGGGTTGCTGAGTGATGCTGGGGGTGTCGTGGTGTTGAAGAAGCGCCAGAGCTCCTCGTGTGAGACGTTGCTGGGTCTATGGGTTAGCAGATGTCATTTTCATCGTGACAGGCAAATATCCATTACGACTTCCAGCCCTCTTCTGTCCTCAAAGATGAAGGACACCTCTTGAGATATCACGGTCTGTGCCCAACCCAACACTAGCACTCACACATTCCCCACCCACATCACCCACTCGCTCCGACGAGCTGGTGGCTGCGGGTGATACTCCTTCCGTTCTCGCGTATCTATTGGCTGTTGGTTCGCATGCTGAGTCCGAGGCGGCTTCAGCTTGTCCTCCCCAGGCGACACGCCTTGTGCACCTCGCTTCGGCTCCCTCGAGGCCCCAGACGACCACGGAGCACCACCTGGCACAGCAGATGCAGTACTCCCTGGTCCACTTCCCACTCCTCCCCCGACACCTCCCATGCCTGCCACGCTACCAGCCATGCCTGCCACGCTGCTGCTCATACCCGCGACACTGCCTCCTGCTCCGAAACTGGACCGTGGTGGCCGGCTTGTAGGCGGAGGAGACCAGTGATCGCCCACAGGAGGCAGATTTTCCATCCTCTCCGCACTCTGTTGATACGGCGAGTAGTACTGATAAGGCGTGGTGAGCACGGGAGACGCAGACCACGCCGATGCAGAAGCGGACGGATGCGTCATGAACACAGATCGGCCGTGCGCCATGTCGTCTGCCCCCAACTGTGTTGCGCCTGTCTGCTGCTGGGAGCCGACCGAGCCTCCTATGGGATACGAGCCGTAATACGCCGGCTGTCCCAATGCCGAGTTGGACCATGCTCCTTGTGGAACCGAGGTGGTCGACGCAGGGTGGTACGGTGATGGGTGTGGCAGCGGTGTTGGTGTATATGGGCTGCCTGGGGATGTACGTGACGGGAGACCGGGGTACACGACCGCAGCGGCCGCGGCTGCTGCAGCTGCCGCCGCTGCAGCTGAGGGATCGTTCGGGTCGTAGTTGGCTGCCGCTGCTGCTTGGGCTGCGGCCAGGCTCTGCTCGTAGTAGATTTGAGGCGCATACACCGGGCGCAGCGTGTAGGCTGCTGTTTGATCGGCGTAGCGCAATGGTTCGTGATGCCCGGGGGACAGCGGTGGTCCAGTAGCGATGTAGTGTGTGGGACCCTCGCTGTGGGACGGATAGACATGATGGTGGGCATGCTGGACATGCACAATGTGCCGGGGGTGGTGTAGGTGGTGTTGCTGTGCGTGCTGATGCGGATGCTGGGGGTGGTGTTGATGCAAGTGGGGTTGTTGTAGATGTTGTGGTGGTAATGGTGGGTGGTGATGGTGCGGATCTTGCGGTGGGTCCAGAGGCGCACCTGCCTGTGAGTCTGGCGAGGACTCTGTCACGGGAACATGGGCAGCAGTGTTCGCTGATGACGATGTCGCCGATTGCGATGGGAGCGATGGCGATGATGGCTCGTAGGGGCTCGCATAGGTAGATGTGTCCGGTGCTGTTCCTCCCATCGAGTGCTGCTGCTGGTGTTTGCTTGCTGCTGGAGTCAGCAAGTGTCCTCTATCGCGCCGATCATAACATCCCCGAACACAGTAAGGAAGCAAATGCCTTGCTTCATCCTCAACCTCCAAGATGTCCCAATTCCCACCTATCTCGTACTCACGCTGACTAGGTCGAGGATCTCGGGAGCCAGTAGCCGGCGTTGATGAATCCCGTCCACCACCACCACCAGCTGCTCCTCCTCCTTTACTTTTTGGCACTCCATCTGCCTTGCCTGTGACCTTCGAATCTGAAGCACGTCGTTGATGCGTGAGCGACGTCCCGTCAGCTGCCACTGCTGTCGTGGTAGTCATCGTCGATGTGACTGTCTCTCCTCGTTCGGGATCCCCTGTCGATGCCATGCGTGCGATCACACCTGATGGATGGCGTACGAGGCGTCAGCCGTGCGCACGACCTGCATGCGTCTCGGGAGACGGCTGAGCGAGAGCGTCGGTGGAGTTTTCGCAGACCGTGACGAGCAAACGATGACTTTTGAAGAGCAACTACAAGCTAGTTGCAGGCCGAAATGTGATCGCGGGCAGCAATGATTCCAGGATGGGATGGACACCGGATGCAAAGGACGGAGTTGTTATTAGCGTACTTTGGGCACAGTAAGTATTTGGGCGGCTGCCGATCCTTTTGCGCCCACGCGCCTTGTTTCTTCAGGATTGATCGGCTTCGGGTGAGGTGATACAAGAGTCTTACTGTAGTTGGCAGAAGTTTCTATCGCTCTGTCTCTCTCACACGCTCTCTGATCAACCTGACAGCGAGCTGAATGCTTCACGAGGATACAGCTCAAAAAAAATATTCAGACGAAAGGCAGACCTGAACCCCACAACGGTTGTTGCAGTATGAGCAGATGTATTAATAGTAAGCGACAGATCTTCGATCGCGCTGAACAAGCTTAAGCAGGAGAGCAACGCTGCCTCGAGCTGACCATACGGGCAGACACTGCTGAGTCCAGCGCCTGCTATCGGTCGATCATGGGAGCCCAGTAGGCCACTGAAACTTTTACACGGGCACGGAAAGATGGTCTACCATCTCTCATGATCTCTCAGACTGCTAGCTGCAAGCTACCAAGGAAACTGAAGATCACCGCTGATACCACTACTACTCCCCGACGTGACTTACGTCCGAAGCCCGTCTCGTCAGCCCGTCGAGGTTGAGCAGAGCAGCACTGAAACGGAGCTTTTGTCGAAGGAACAAGGGACAGCTAACACATAAAGCTGCTTCATGACCAGGGACTGAATGCGCCATGTCGGAATGCACCCCTCCGACTAACGGTCCACCGTTGCGTCGCTCGTACACGAAAACCTCAAACACTCTCCAAGCGCCAGGCTCAGGGATACGCGGGCGACGGGGTACTAACTATCTCGTCAATGCTGGTAATGCTTTTCAGCAGAGCAAGTTCAGTAGTGTAGTGAGTTTGCTGACCGTGTTCGCCGGAGTCACAAAGATGAAGCTGTGCGATCTACAAGCACTGGTGCAGCCACCTATTCGAAGCCCCATGTGTGTGATGCTCGTCGTCATCCTCTATCTGCGCCTCCGGGACGGTTGAAAACGGTTTTAGACCCCAGCGCTCAGCGGCAGAACGACGCGGGGGTGAGGACTAGTGTACCCTGTTAATGGTCGCCTTGCGAGGAATGTAAATCCTGAGGACTGTGAAGCTAAATCAGCCACAGTGAGTGAGCATAGCAACTGGGGTGCAGCCTAGTTGCAGCTGGTAGTATGCCGGATCGCAACCACTCACTACCAATCGTGGAGTACTCATCGGAGACCCTCTCTCATGACTCAAGCTCTTCTCAAGCCTAAGCTTGTGTCTGCTCCTCACGACATGCTCTGACATGCTCTGCGGTGATGCTTTGCGATATCGTATCGGAAGCATCGCCGACGAGAACTCCCACACCAGCAAGCACAACACGGCTCATCGCCAGCGTGCTCGACTATACGAGCTAGTGACCATCGGGCAACTCGGCGTCGTCAGGACGCACATTGCTGATTGCGCGTTCCTGTGGCAGCACCCCTGTCGCTAGCGCTCGACTCTGTTCTCGGCCAACATCAAGCGTCACGACGTCCACCAGCTACGGCCTAGGTTGACGGCATGTGCTGTAAAATCGACATCGTTTTGGAATCTTCAGCTCGCAAAACCGGAAGAACTCTTGGACACTACTACGGACATGGTTCAACCGAGGGATAAGTAATGAGACGTTGATAGAGAGTATTTGTGTGTAGGATTTTAGAAGATCCGATTTGATCGTTCAGACGTTCTTTCAATACCGTTCTATTAGTCGATATTAGTCATTAGTGGGCTGTTAACAGTGAGAAGTAGACACGTGTCTGCCACGCGAGTCTATACGCCACGCAACAGCCACGCGATAGTCGCGCGAGAAGCCGTGACCTCCACCTCCATCATGACTTCCAAGATGCTGCATCGTCTCAGCCAAACCCGTCGACACTTCAACGAAGTACTACCTCAAGCTGACGCAGAGCGGTACTCATACCGTTGGATCAAGACTGATCGAGACCATGCCAGAAGCCGAAGCTATGGACGGCTCGACAGCCGCTCCTGACGTCCAGCAGCAGTCTGTCAACGAGCTCGGCCAGCTGCTCGAGACCCTCGCGGCCCAGCCGAACAATGTCCGCCTGCTGCGTCGCCAGGTCGAGCTCATGGCCGAAGTAGGCATGGTGGATGAGGCAGCGGACGCAGCCAAGAGCACGAGTGGCATGTCGTTTCTCGGGGAAGCTTTGTGGATCAAGGTCATCGCGGCCAAGCTCGGCGCTGCCTCAATACCACTAAGTTTGGACGATCTCGAGTCCATTATGGATTTGTTCTCTGCAGCAGAGGAGGAGTACATCTGTGAGTGCCACAAGGTGTGGGATTCCAACTGACATATACAGCTGTTCGCATATTGACGTTGCATGCGCGCTTCCTGCTGAGCCTTGTCGGGATGGATGTCAAGGAGAGTGAGAGTGCCGAGGCAGGTCCGCCTCAGCTCCCCGGCGATCCTGAGGTGTTGGAGTTTCTGGATACCGAGACACTGCGAGGCATGCTGAGGGACCTAACGTTACGTTCCCAATGTATAATAAACCAGGGCGATGAGCTGTGGCAGCTTTGGATTGATTGGGAGATGCAGAATCTGCAAGCAACAGAGGCGGACGAGCGGTGAGTCGCATGAGTGGGTGCGATCTGACCTTGTAGCGAGGCGCAATTGGAAGAGATCCACCAGATCTATCTGGAGCGATTGCGGGTTCCGCATGCTTGTGAGTGGAATATGTGGGCTTTGCTGACTGTTTCTAGCCCAAGAGGCCACAGCAGCAGCGTACTCGACATTCTGCTCCGAACACTGCGTTGAAGAGTACGAGCAGCGTATGGTTCAAAGCACAGATGTGTCAGAAGCTGCAAAGATCAAGTGGGAAACGGAGAAGCGACATGGGCGAACGCGATCGGACATCGAGGAGCAGCTCGTAAGTCGCACATGATCATACGAGCGGCTTAAACTGACATCCAGGCCTACTACTCTGCAGATGTGGGTCAGCAGGCACAATTGCTGCTCTCATACATCGACTGGGAGACAGATCCAGCAGCAAAGAAGCCGAAGGGGCGCAAGGGGCCAAGGCAAGACATTCTCCTGACTCGCGGAGTGTTCGAACGCACGGTGTTGCTGTACAGCAATGCGGCAGCGGCGTCAGAGGCTGAAGCGCGCGAGGCGTACAAAGCTGCAGAGGCGCTGGTATGGGGCCGGTATATCGACTGGGTGGTGAGTTGGTTCGCCCCTTTGAAACATCATGTTTTGCAGCTCGACCTGCAATCGGATCTGCACTGCGCTCTCGATGCCATGTCGTGCTGCACGTTCCGCTGACCACAGGCCGAGAACGTACCCACCACCGACGATGGGGAGAGTACCCCGGTTGCCAAGCTGGCGCACAGGGCGACGCGCGCATGTCCGGGAGCAGGGGAGCTATGGGTTCGCAGACTGTTGGACTTGGTGAGTGCCATGTATTGCTTTGCTGACCGGGTCAGGAGTCAAGCCGCAATGTACCTGACATCGACAACGTGTTCAACCAGGCAAAGGACATCATCGTCGACACCAACTACTCCGTGACATGCCTGGTCGACGTCTTGTATACCAACGCAGGCATCTTGCATCGCAGGTACCGCGAGCTCGAGCATGGCCGTGAGTGCGTGTCAGGAGCGTCATTGACAGGCAGTCGAGCACCCTGTCGTAGTCCACCTCATCGAAAGCGAGGACCTGGTGTACAAGAGTGAGCAAGCACGCTGTCGCCTCCACTAACTCCAGCACACAAGAATGGCGACCCCTCGCTCCGTTTGGAAAAGTTCGCCCTGTCATGGGTGAGATGAGCGCCATACGCCGCTGACCCCAGGCCGAATCAGATAGCGCACAAGACGATGTTGTGCTCGGAGTCCTCGAGATCTTCCAGAAACCTGTGAAGGCGCGCAATGCGTCCTATGAGTGGACTATTCTGCACTCACAAGCGCTCGCACGGCAGGGCCAGGCCGACTTGGCTCGCAAGATCTACAGCGACACAATACAGAGGTCAGATCTCGACTGGCCGGAGGCTGTGTACCAGGCGTACGAGCTGTTCGAAAATATCAATGGGACGTATGAGACACTCGCAGCGGCGCGGAAGGCGATTGACCATGAAAAGAAGAAGGTCGCGCGTAGGAGGGAGAAGCAGGCTGCTCAGGAGCAGGCTGCTGCTGTGGCGCAGTATCAGGCCGCAGCGGCTGCAGAGCCGGCAGCTACTGATGCTTCAGGAGTAGCTGCTGCTGCTCCGGTGGTGGCTGATGGCACTGCAGAGGCGGCCCCTGTGGCCTCTGCTTCTGATGCAGCACCTGCAGCAGCTCCTGCAAACGAGGAGCCTGCGGAGGAGTACCACGCGAAGAGGGACCGCGAGAACACCACAGTGCTGGTGTCAGGGCTGAAGAAGGGCACTGAGCCGGCTCGGCTGGAGGAGTATTTTGGCAATGTGAGTAACATTCACCTAGCATGGCAACTTATCTACCTTGTATCAGAGCTGTTCATTGTACACAAGTCTCCGTTCACTGCTGACCCCAGATGGGCAAGGTCCGCGAAGTGACCATGAAGCCCGGCGACGACTTCGACTCTGCCATGGTCGAGTTCCGCTCAGCAGATGCCGTCCCCGCCGCACTCGACAAGGACGGGAAGAAGATCGACGGTAACACCGTCGCCGTATCGATGCTGTGGCGGTCGACACTGTGGGTCACCAATTTCCCTCCCCAGATGGACGACGAGGCGATCAGGAAGATGTTCGGCAATGTGAGTTGGGTCCCTTGTGATGTGGTATATGTGCTAATCGTTAGTACGGGAAGATCCTGGACACCCGCTGGCCAAGCAGGAAGTACGCCAACGACCGACGCTTCTGTTACATCACGATGGAGTCACCCGCTGCTGCCCAGGACGCGCTGTCACTGCACAAGTTCAAACCGGACCCCGAGGCGTTCCCTATGACTGTGCTCGTGTCTGACCCAGCTGCCCGGACGAAGCGGTCCGACTCGTCCGACGCGACGCTGTTTGTCGGTGGTCTGCATGCCAAGACGACGGAGGGAGAGGTGCGGCATCTGCTGGATTCGGTGAGTGTGGCCGTACATGAGCAACGGAATCCGATCGTGAGGGAGGCGACTGACACGTAGTATGGGAGGATCATCTCAATTCGCCTCGGATGGGACAAGCAACGCAACGTGTGCCGCGGGTTTGCATACGTCGAGATGGGCTCGGTCGTGAGTTTTTACCTCTCACATCATCTTTCGAGTGCACCCTGACCCCAGGACGAAGCCAAAGCCGCCCTGGCTGCAAACGGCACGCAGTACCGCGGCAAGGGTCTCAAGGTCGAGATCAGCAATCCAAAGCACGGCAAGAAGGGCGCGAGGTACGTTTACTCCACAAGCCTGTACTCACCGCAGTACCAACGACAAGCCCTCCGAGTCGAACAATGAAGCCGCCCGCGCAGCAGCAGAACGCCGCGCCCGCACAGTATACCTCTACGACCTGCCCCCAGGAACACAGGAGGGCCTCCTACAGCAAGAGCTCGAAAAGCTCATGCCTGTCAAGCGGCTCGAGGTTTTCCAGTCCACACACCACGCGGTTGTGGAGCTCGAGTCGCAGAACGACGCGGGCCTCCTCCGCCTCCGCCCTGAGCCGTTCGTGTTCAAGGGCGTAGAGCTGCGCATCGGCGACGAGAGCGACAAGGGAAACAAGCCCAAACCCAAGGGCAAGGCGCCGGGCGCTGCTGCCGTCGCACCCCAGTCGTCGCTCAGCTTCGTCCCATCGCAGAGGAAGCGGAACAAGCAGCTCGGGCAGGCGTACCATGTGCCCAAGGCTGCGGCTGTGACTGCTGCGCCTGTGCCTGCTGCTTCGAGTGGTGGGGGTGGGGGGCAGGACGCGTTCCGCGCGTTCATGAATGCGACGAACGATGCGAGGCGGAAGGCGGCGGCAGGTAGCGGCGCAGCAGCGGCAGAGACAGATACGTCTGCAGGCGCTAGCTCCAGCACGAAGCATGGGCTGGAGGAGGGGCACGAGGAGCAGGCAGCCAAGAAGCCGAAGACGGAGTAGGGTGGGTGCCACCATCCCAGTAGTGAAGGTGCCACTAGTGGCGGGCATGACCCTATGATCAGCGGCGATCAGCGTGGTCGATCATTGAGGTGTATCGTTATCTCATGTGCATTGCATGCATTGCTCTATTGTACATTTGCTGTTATCACATTGCTACGTTTCTACTCAAACGCCTTACTCGGACACCGCCACTTTGTGCTGCTCAGCCTAACCTGTGCGGTCGCTCTGCAGTGCCAGACTGCAGAGCCAGACTGCAGAGACAGTCAGCAAGCAGATCATCAACACGACGGAACCCCGCTGGCTTCATGGAATCTAGTTCTTTTGCCGGGGACACCAAGCTGCAGGAAGTCGCGTCTCGAGGGCAAGGTATGCCGTGCGAGATGGTGCCACCCGGGTCGACTTGCACGCACTTCGAGAGCACGCAACTCTTCTAATCATGTCCTGCGGTTGCCTTACATGTGATCATGCGAGATCCGAGCCTCTCGAAGACCATGACCTCCCAGGCTACCATGCTCACTGGAGGACACCACTGGATGAAAATCCTTGGCCCTCAACCCCTCCGCCTCTACCCTGCCCCCCCCCTCCCCCCCCCTACAGGAGGCCAAACAACAACCGCAGCCACACCAAGAACCTGTACCACCATCCCCCCTCCCACCCGCCAACCCTCACCTCATCGCCTGCCCACATCCGCCCCGTTCCACACCTCACCACACCCGCCTCGTCCTCCCGCTCCAGACTGGGGACGCGGACCTCGAGCCCATCGACACAGAGGGTCGTCCACGCGTCGTTCCCGAGCCCAACCTCGAGGTCTTTCGCTGACCTGGACACGATGCTAGGTGGGAGGCGCACACCACCCGACACGCGCACAGAGGACGGGAAGAGCGCAAGCAGCGACGAGAGCTCCTCGTTGCCTATGTGGGCGGGGAATACCCACACGCGGAAGCGTGGGGCGTTGAGGTCGGCCTCTTCTGCTGCAAGGTCGAGTTCGCTCTCCGTGTCCAGAGAGGGAAGGACGGAGGACGCGGAGCCGGGTGCCGCTGAGGTCGGAGACGCAGGTGTGCTCGCTGCCGGAGAGAGTGAGAGGGGCGAGAGCGCCGGTGTGCGGAGGTTGTCGACGTCGGAGAAGGAGGGGGACGCAGGGGAGGAGAGGAGAGGCGCTGCTTCGAGGTTGGAGGGACGGCGTGAGGGCGGCGGTGGTGGTGCGGGCCCACGAGAACCAGACCCCTTACGCTGTGCTGCTGCTGGAGGTGGGACAATGTCCGTGAAAGGGTCTGAGGGAGCTCGTGACCGAGTGCTGGGCACCAGCACTACTGGCTCGACACGGCGCAGCTTTGGCGGAGTAGTGAGGCACTGCTCGTCGAACCCCAATATCCCCTTCAGCACTGTCACTGCCTCGTGCATGAACTCGGGTCCGCCAGACTCCATAAACACGGCGTCGTCGATCTCCCATACTACACGCTGCGCACCTGTGCCGCCTGGGCGTGGGCGCTGCTGGAGCGAAAGGGCAGCCCACAGGCCACGGAAGAAGGGTAGGAGCGTCCCGCCGGACGAATTCCATGTCTGGATGAAGTGCGCGAGCTTCTCGTACCGCTCTGCTCTGGCGCGGGCGCTGTTCAGCTCTGACCGGGCCGACGGGGAGAGGGAACCACTGGGGACCGTCGCGGCGATGAGGGCGTGGAAGGAGGAGATGCGCACCCGCAGGTGGTGAAGGTGCGCTTGGGAGCGGAGCGCGCTCTGGACGCGCGTGTACGCTGCGCGGTGAGAGGGAGGAAGGGCCGCGAGCTTGGCGGTGATGTGCTGCGCTGACGCATCAGGCGGCGAGGGGGAGAAGTAGAACAGCTTGCAGTGGTGGGCGAAGAGCTCGAGGTCGCCGGCAGGTGGGGAGGTGATCGTCTCGCCTCGTCGTGAGAATGTGCTCCCCTCGCGCTCGGTGCGGCGCGACATTGTGCTGCCCTCGCGCTCATTCCGTCGTGTGTATGTGCTCCCCTCGCGCTCGCGGGCTGAGAGGACAGAGGGGCTGCTGCTGCTGCCTCGGTGGGGGAGGGGCGGGGGCGTCCCGGCTGCACGGAGAGTCGGCGAGGCAGTGCCGCGGGGGCTCGGAGAGCCAAGGCGGCCCCCTCGGCCTGGGACTACACCTCCGGACACGGCGCCGACGACCAGAGAGTCATTCGAAGGACGCCGGGGAGCCGTGCGAGGCCGTGACGGGGTACGAGGCGTGTTCTGGCGTCAGCGGGAGTTGCGGGGCCGGGTCATGCAGTGACATACTGAGGGGGAGGTGCCGCTTGAAGTGCGAGATGGGAGCGGTGGACGCCCAGCGCGCGGTGCAGACATGTCGAGTGGGTAGAGAGGGAGAGGCGGTTGATACAGGATACAGGTCGCGTCGGAGTCCAGCTGCGAGGCAGTCACGGCCGTCAAGGTCGTGCGCGAAGGGGTGTGTCGGCGAGAGGATCGCGCCGAGGGAGTTGCAGTCCGGCAGAGCAGAGCAGAATGGCGAGAAGATACAGAAAGCAAGAGTAAATGGGGAATTGGCGGTTGTTGTTGTCAAAGTCGACAAGCGATCAGCACCAGAGTAGAGGAACAGGGGTCAAGAAAGGACCGGGAAGGGAATGACGCGCGGCGCGACAGGGGGCGTGTGCGGTTGCGGCACAGCGCGACGCGGTGCAGTGCAGGTGCACTGTGATGCTTCTACCCGTATCTGATGACGCTGTATGGCGGGTACAGATGCTGTCGGGCCTGTGAATGTGGGTCACTTGCAGTGTATAGCGTGATGGAGATGAAGGGTGATAACAGGTGTCGAATGTTGTGACTGGTGGCAGGCCGAGACATCCGACCAGAGTAATCTCGGCGCGCAGGATCTATGAAGGATCTGACGGAGTTTATGAGCGGTGCACGCGTCGCGTCCACACCTGCCATGGCATGTCCTCCGACTGTCCAGTAGCTAGCATTGTTGGCCTAACGCCTCTTGCCCAGTCGTCGCAGGCGGCGGCGTCGTTCATACTAGGCTAGCGTTGCTGCTTACTTCTTTAGGGCTTTTGGCTGTTGAGCGCGCGTTGTTGAACTGCATCCTTCGCTCATCATGAAGGGTTTGACGCGTTGTGGCGCCGCGCCATACAGCGAGTTATCAGTGGCTGCAGCAGGTCTCGAGCACCTCCAACCCTATGTGAGGGACGTGAGGGTGCGATGAACCATACGCTCACAGACTCGCATGCAAACAGGACATCACCACGACGGTTCACTGCATGTATCAATCCATGTTCAGTGTGTGCGAAGTGGTTAGTAATGCTCCTCGACGTAGTTAGCCGTGGTCTATCTAGGCGGCAGTTGTCGCCGTCTGTCTGTACCCCGAGCTTGCAAGCTTCACTTTGGCGTAGCTAGATTGACAAACTCATATGTGGTGAATGACTGTTCGCGCCTGTATTGATGCTGCGAAGCATCGTGAGCTCGCTGGTAAGGAGCGAGGTCTAAGGCAGGTGAATGCTCATGATCAAAGGGCAGCCACGTAAGTCCTAACTCTTGCTCCTTGACACTACTGCTCGTCGCAGGTCGTGCTATTGCGAAAGTGAGCAATAGCTGGCTGTTTTCTCCAGGCCCTTGAATGCTTGAGAGTTTGGCCTCAGTCTCCATTATATGGAAACCCGCTGCAGCTCTCGAGTGACGACCAAGATTGCTCTATGTTTACTCATCTCAGAGGCAGGTGAGATGGTCATGGAACTAACTTCATAACCTGCAGCTCAGCACTCATGCATCCCATATGCATTGCTACACCCCTTTCGCATCTATCAGCATCTCGGCGATAAGCTTGTCTATTTCATGCTCTGTGTTTGTCAAGACATTAGTACTTTGACAAGAAGCCTTGATCACACGAAGCATGACATCCGGCACCGGGTGTACCTACGCCGCCTCTCCGCGGAAGTCACCGCGGCATAGCCGACAGCTACTCACCGCATACTTTGTCATCAACATTCCAGCGTCTCTTTCCATCGTCGCCTCAGACATCGCTCAAGAGCATATATCTCAACGCTAGAGCATCTCTGTGTTACTCACCCCTCTACCCATCAACCGCCTTGCCCTCGCTGTCTCAGCATGACCCAGACATCCCTCGGCGAGCGCTACCTCGCGCGCCTCGGCGTCCCACGACCCAGCAAGCTCGACCTGCCCAACCTCACAACTCTGCTCGAGGCGCACCTCCGCACGATCCAGTGGGAGAACATCACCTCCTTCCTAGGTCAGCCAGTCAGCCTCGACCCCGAGACGTGCTTCTCGAAGATGCTCGAGGGCCACCGCGGCGGGTACTGCATGGAGCACGCGCTGCTCTCCCGCGCGGCCCTCGCTGACCTGGGGTACACCACTGAGCCGCGTTTCGCGCGTGTGCTCTCGAATGCAGACCGGGTCCTCGCGCAGACCCACACGTTCACCGTCGTTCACATCGATGGCGAGGAGTACATCTTTGACGCCGGGTTCGGGGGTTACACTCCGTCCGTGGCGCTGCGAATGGGCGAGCGCGGCGAGCAGGGGAACGCGTACAACACGTACCGGCTGATCGAGGCGCCGGGGGACGTAGACCCGAAGATGCTCGGCTCCGACGTGTACCTCATCTACGAGGTGAAGCGCGGAGACAAGTGGGAGCCGATGTATGGGATTACGACGAACAAGGTCGTTGAAGCGGACATCGGGCCGTACAACTGGTATGTGAGCACGAACCCGGACTCGATCTTTGTCAAGAGCCTGCTGGTGGCGCTGTGGGATGGGAATAACAGGGTGACGGGGTTCAACAGATTCTTCAAGAAGCGGCAGGGGGAGGCGGTGGAGGAGGCGGAGCTGAAGAGCGAGGCGGATGTGGACAGGTGGTTGCGGCGGGAGATGAAGCTGAAGTTGGAGGACGGGCAGGTGAGAGCTGTGTGGGAGAAGCTGCAGAAGCTGTAGGGAGAAGTAAGAGATATAATATAGAAAGGTGTGAACGACGTTAGACATGATAGAAGCAATTCCATGCGACTGAGAACATGGATATCGTGCTCTGAGCGATCGCTGAAGGTAGTATGTCCAAGTGGATACCCTCCCCCTTCTGATAACTATATGCATGCCGAACGCGGGTAACGCTTCTGCTACCAACACGGTATCTGCCCGGGGTTCGTGCAGGTAAAGTTGAAAGACCATGAGTAGGGCAGCCTGATATCGTGCTAACTTCGTCGAGATCGATCTGCATTGCTTGGAAGTGCTGATAAGAGTCGCATTCTTGCATGGACTCTCTGTGTAAGCACAGCTCAAAGCTACGGTTTGTCCGTGCTGGAGGTTGCGACATCAGTAGTCTGAGTTGAATGCAGTGGATGTATACGATTCAAGCACTGCAGTGCAAACATCGCAACGCTCTTACACAAGATCAGTGTTGTCAGTCCAGAGTGCCACACTCGCGCCGATCCCTCCCCTGCCATTGCCTCCCTGCCACCACACTTTCCCTCACCGCTCTTGTTATTGCTCTTCATCTTCTTAGCCGCGACTGACTACGACTACTATACAGATGGAACCGGACGCACACGTTCGCGCTCACGAAGAGGCTCACGCACGCGCACACTCTCGCACATGCTCACGGACAGTGTTTACTTCTCGTTGTCGTAGACGGCCTGGGCGTTGAGGAATGTGGCTGGGGTAAGCGAGTACACAAACAACGCAGATGGCTTGTTCGCCAAACTTACAGTACGCGAGCCAGGCAACGTAGGGCGCGAAGAAGAACGACGTGTTGATGGGCGCGGTGATGAGATCGTTGGCCTTGACAGCCATCGTGGTGGCAACGCCGAGGACGGAGATCGCGTCAATGAGACCCGCCTTGTGGCCTGCCTCGGCAGTGATGGGCTGCCACAGGAGCGAGAGACCGAGCTGAGCGTAGTAGAGGGTCAGGGCGTCGGACGCGTCCTGGCTGAGGGGTTAGCAATGCTCAAAATCAACGCGACGGATCCACAGTGGACATGACAAGCGCGATCGCAAGACTTCCCACTCCCACTGAGCCTCCAGATCCACTCACGTCGACTGGGGGGTCGGGGCAGCGTCAAACGCGCGCGCAATGAGGTACGAGCCGTAACCAGCCAGGGCGTAGCCTAAAGGTCAGCAAGACGTCAAGCTATCACTGCAAGCCAATGTACTCGCCTGCAGTCCAGATCTGCGAGTCAGCAATGGTGCGTCTCACATCCTCGTCTCAAGCCCACTCACGTAGTTGGTGACGGTGGTGGTCTGGTTCACAGCCTTCTCGGGAAGACCGGTGCGCTGCGCCGCGCGCTGCTGCGAGATGTACGAGGTCGCAAAGCTGAGCGCAACGGGGAGACCGACTGGTGGCGTCAGCGCGTGTGTCCTCTGAGACTGGCATCTGGCACGTGTGTCGTGGCAACGAGGGGAGTAGCTGCGATGGAGCTGCTTTGCTCGTGCCACACTCAACGCCTCAACTCACCTGCGACAGCGGGGTTGCGCGCAATAGTAAAGGCAAGCTCGGGAAGAGGAGACATGGTCGACGATGCTATGGTGGAGAGGTAAGAAAAGAGTACGCCGGCCGACTGACAGCCCTATTTATGTGCACTACATCTGCCAAGTGGTGCAGGCGCAAGCGGTGGCTCCGTGACGGGGGTGTCGGGGGTGTCAGGGGGTGCAGGTTGTTTGGGATCTGACACCTGAGCATCTGAGCAAAAGCTAAGCCAACTGGCGCCTGGACGTGACCTCGGGTTGCATCAGAGGTTCAGACCCCGACAGCCTGGCCTGCCTGGCCTGCCTGACGCACTCGCGTATTCAGTACGCCAGCGTGCGTGCTACCGCATGATCCGGCACCTGCAATGGTACCATCCCACCATCCCTACCAATCTATCATCACCCCACCTTCCATCCATCCACCCACTTACCCACCCACCCACTCCATTCACTGGGCGGTGGTTGGCGCGGCTAGGTGGTGTCTGGCGCGGCTAACTGCTTGTGAAGCTTGCAGCGCCTGTGAACGCAGCTGAACACGTCCCATCACGAGCATCAATAGCACTCTGTCCCGTGGGTGTGGGCCAATAACAAGCGTACAGTGATTTGACGTCATGGCTGGGCTTCATCCATGACGCTGAGGCTTCCCATAGCAGGGATGAGACTGCGGAGAGTGAGCTTAATACAAAAACAGAAGTGGTAGATGCCGATCACGAGAGAGCGTGCTCGTTGCGTGGCATTCACGTGGACGCCACGCGACTCTCACGATCGCTTCTCAACAGCGACCACCTCCACTTGAAATGTTCAACTTTTGCCGCCCAGTGCTGCTGTAGTCAGTAGGCAACACCAACATTATGAGCGAACATCAGGAGACACGAGAGAAGCGAACAGAAGCGGTGGAGGATGTACAAAGAAGCGACGAGGCCGCGACGACATCAAAACGCAGGCCCGATGGCATAGGGTTCATCGACGACGCAGCAACAGAAGCGGGCGAGTGCGAGTCCATAGCTGCTGCCGAGGACGAGTCCTGCCCAGACGATGGGTCCAGCGTCATGGAGGAAAGTGACGATGGGGGTGAGGGAGGATGGCCGATAGATGAGGATGACTTTTTGCCTCCGATAGAGCCGGGAGACGAGGATGAGGATGAGGAGGATCTGGATTGGGACGTCGAGAATGAGGATTGGGAGTTGGCTGATGGAGGTGAGTGCACACACACGAGCATTCATGTAAGAGTGACCTGCTTACGCATAGACTTTACAAAGCAGTACAATCGTGTGAGGCAGTCGTACGGTGCCGCGACTGGGAAAGTCGCTGCACCATTACCGGCGCGCAACGTCCACGCACCACGGAAGGTCAAGGCTGCGCCGGCCACTGCTGGGACGATCGGCAAGTCGCTGGTCAGCCCTGCGCTGCTTGGCGGTGTTGCTGCCAACCCAAAGAGCGTGGCCGAGACACGAAACCAGAAGGACAAGGCGGACCGTGCGACACATGAGCAGGTGCTCGATGCGAGGACACGATTGGTGCTGTCGGCGCTGGTCAACCGTGGATACTTTGCCCTCATCGATGGGTGTGTCAGCACTGGCAAGGAGGTGAGTGGGCCGCGATGCACTCATTACTGGTATCTTACATCGTGAAATTATTTCCGACAATACTGGTCCGTTGAAGGGATCTAAGTTTAACCTGTTCTCCTTACTCATTGCTGACCCCAGGCAAACGTCTACCTCGCCCACTCGGGTGACAACCACCCCGACGAGCCATATCCCTACCCCGCAGCTGTCGCAGTGAAGATCTATCGCACGTCCATCCTCAACTTCCGCGCACGACAAAACTACATTGTCGGCGAGCACCGTTTCCGTGGCGGATATGCGTCCGCCAAGAACCCGCGCAAAATGGTACGCCTCTGGGCCGAGAAGGAGCTGCGCAACCTCCGGCGCCTGGTGCAGGGCGGTGTGCGTGCGCCGATCGTTATCGAGCAACGCGAGAACGTACTGGTCATGGAGTTTCTGGGCCACGACGGAGCGGCCTCTCCACGACTCAAGGACGCCGAAGTGTCCAATTCCCGACTGTCCAAGCTCTATGGAGAACTCCTCGTCGCCATGCGGAGAATGTACCACGTCTGCCACCTCGTCCACGCCGACTTGAGCGAGTACAACATTCTTTACCACGATTCGCATGTGTACATCATCGATGTGTCACAGAGCGTGGAGCACGACCACCCCTCGGCATTCGACTTCCTCCGCAGCGATATCCGCAACGTCGAGGACTTCTTCCACAAGCGTTCGGGAGGAGAAGTGCGGACATTGGGAGTCCGGCGAGCGTGGAGCTTTATTGTGGACGAGAGCGTGGGTTTGACTCCGGAGGAGGAGGCGGGAGACGACGGCGAGGAGAGATTGTTCGACGTCCTCAGGGCTCGCTTGGACGAGCCGGGACCGATGGCAGCAGAGGTCGACGACGCGGTGTTCATGAAGAGCTACATCCCGCGGTCACTGGGCGAAGTGTATGATCCCGAGCGGGATATCGACATCATGAAGCAGGGCGGGTCGGACAAGCTCATCTATGCGGGGATCACGGGTCTAAGCATACACGATGAGAAGGGGCAGGCAGGCCAGGAGCCACCATCAGAAACCAGGGCGGTCGAGGAGCAACAGAAGTCGGAGCAGCCGGAGACCGAACCTTCAAAACAGCCCAAAGCCGCTGAGGGAACATCATCAGAGGCAACTGCATTATCAGGGACAGCACAATCGCAGCCGCTGGCGTCCAGTATGAAAGCGACAGATGCCCCAGCAGCTGCGGAAGACACCTCACGGGATAGCAAGAATGTTCGCTGGGCAGATGAGGAGGAGGCGGAGGAGGGAGGCGATGACGAGGAGGAGGCAGAGGCAGTCTTCGATGCCAAGCCGAGAGGTTTCCGGCACGAGGACAAGGAGAGCAAGAAGGAACGCAAGAAGGCGATCAAGGAGGAGAACAGGGAGAAGCGGAAGCACAAGATGCCCAAGAGCGAGAAGGCGCGGCTGATCAAGAAGAGCTCTGGGCGGGGATAGAAGTTATTAGAGGGCATCAAAGGTCATGCATTGCATACTGTAATCTCATACGTTTGGCGGGCAAGAGAAGAATGCTGTTGTCAGTCATCATGGCAGCCCTGGCAACCTCACGACAGTTTGCCTCTCTTCCTCGGCAGCATAACTTACATGGTCACCTTATCAGCATTGCTCTGCCTGCTCCAGTCTGAATCACAGGTCGTATCGAAGAGATTCTACATCATCCCACTATGCGCAAGATGAACTGTATGCCTGCTGCATTATAGCGCAGATGAACCAGAAAGCGTCGAACTTGATGTCAAGTTGCCAAGTCAGAGGCCATGATGGGCGGTCGTACACAGCGGCTGAACCGGCCATATCCGCTACTTTTGTTTTCATCCACTTCATGGTCTCCATGAAGCGCGAGGACGTCCCACCGCGGCTGTTCCCGACCTACGACAGTTTGCCGTACACTGACTTTCTGGTGCGTATAGCTTCAGCGACCTCTCACGCTTTGCTCACTCCAGCACGACCATGTAAAGCCCAACACGCCGTTCTTACTCTCGTCCCGCGCGACGGAAGACTGGCCAGCAAGGAGAGCCTGGGCGCAGTCCTCAACCCAGTCGAAGGTCAATGGAGGACCCACAACGGACCCACAAAGCAACGGGGATACAACTGCTACGTCGTCCTCTGGCTTGCAGAGCACCGGCGCCGTCGCAGTTTCGCGGCCCAACCTCAAAGCGCTGCGACGCTATGGCGATCAGATCGTCCCGGTTGCAGATACAGCTTGCAGGCAGTACTCCGAGTTCGAGCGAGATGAGAGACCGCTCAATGAGGTTGTTGACCTCTGGGAGTCGGGACAGGGTGGTAGCTTGTATGTCAAGGATTGGCATCTAGTCGCTGAGATCGAGGAGCGCGGTGGGCGACCGCATTGTGTGTACACACCGCCTCCTTGTTTCCTAGGTGAGTGCATAACACCTGTCCTGAAGTGCTGGCTGACTACAGACGACTGGCTGTCCCCACCATTCGATCAAGGACCAAAGGACACATCTCGGTCTTCCACTTCCACAGCCGACTTCCGCTTCGTCTACGCCGGCCCAGCAGGCACCTTCACCCCACTCCACCGGGACGTATACGGCTCGTACTCGTGGAGTGCGAATGTCGTCGGGCGCAAGGTGTGGTGGCTATTCCCGCCGGGTTCAGAACCGAGGGATAAGCATGGTGAACTGGTCTTTGACGTCCGAGGAGCACATGAGGCGAGTGCGGTCAAAATCCTGCAAGAGGAGGGCGAGGTGATCTTCGTGCCTAGCGGTTGGCATCACCAAGTCATCAACGTTGACTTTGTGAGTCTGCAGCTCCGAATCTCAGTTAACCTCAGTGCATCTCTATCAACCACAACTTCTTCGCCTCTCCTACTCTGCCAAGAGTGTATGCTGCACTCAGGGCATCACAAAATCGCTGTGCAGCGAGTATCGAGGATGTGAAGTGCGACATCCGAAAGCGCCTCGGGGACGCAGAAGACGAGAACGGCGTGAAGATGTGGGAGAGGGAGTGGGCTGAGGAGGTGGATGGGTTGCTTGCCCGTGACGCTGGGTGGGGATGGGAGGGGTTCTGGGGATGTGTGCTGGACAACATTCGCCGTCCGCCTGCGGGTCCAGAGTTCAGTCCGCCAGCTGACAAGCGCAATGAGTTTGTGCGCGTGGTGCTGGATCTATTCAAGGTGTCGAGGGAATGGGTGCTTCTCCCTGCTGCGAGGCGAGTAGCAGTGCAGGTTGAGGAGGCTCTTGGTGCGCCGAGTTAGGTTGTAGGTCGCCATCCTGACACCGCTGGCGATCCATATACAAACAAACATCTAGCCCCAAGACCTCATCAAGCATGTCAACAACAAACAGACTGGACAACATTGTGGACCCGCTTCTCGCAACCGCGCAATCAGCCAGCACTATATGTATAGCATTTTACAACCATATACTCTCTACACTTCCTGCTTCTTCTTGGGCGGCGCCTCCTCCTCTACCTCCTCTGCGTCGTCGGCCTTGCGCTTCTCGCCGAGCAGTCCATCGTCCTGGACGTCTCCGTCTTCCTCATCGGTCTCGACGTCCTCATTCTGAGGTCAGTCAGGGCGACACACCACTATACAATACGTGGAACTTACTTCCATGAGCTGTGCAAGCAAACGCCTGCCCTCGACATTGGGGTCCTCGTCCTCGTCATCTTCCTCGTCTCCGTCATCCTCCTCGACGTACTCCTCTTCCTCTTCCTCCTCCTCTACGTCATAGTCGTCGTCTTCCTCCTCATCACCTTCATCGCCCTCGTCGGCATCGTCGTCCGCCACGAAGTCATCGTCGTCGTCGTCTTCCTCATCCTCTTCGGCGACCTCCGCCTTCTCCTGGGCCTTGCCATTCTCCTGCTTCCCATCGGCTTCACCGTTCTCCTCCACCTGGGCCGTCTTCTTCGCCTCAGTCGCGGTCTGCTAAATGTCAGCCAGGCATCTTCGCAATCCACGGTCCCGCCTCGACGCCGCAGACCTCGCCCATCGGCACATACCTGTGCCTCTGCCGCCTCGGTCACTGCCGTTAGTCCTATTCTACCGCCGAGATGCCAAGAGCCGCCAACTTGATCCGCCCATCCTCCCGCCTAGCACATCTCTCTCATGTGTCTTTCCGCTCGCTTCATTCGCCCGCCCCTCGCTCACAGCCTACACCGCCCCCACCCTCCTACACCCCACTCACCTGTCTCCTTGTCAGCCGCAGTCATGGTGGATGCACAGATGAACGTGTGAACTGGGCAACTAGTGCATAGTGCACTTCCGAGGTGGTCACCACAACACCTGCTCCACTCTCCCACGGCGCTCCTCCGACGGGGTCCCGCAAATGTCGTCTTGCGATGACAGCCAAGAGTCATAAAGTGATGGGGGTTAGTAGACTCGAACATCTTGCGTCGTTACCATTGCTCTACTCGCAGCCATGGCCACTCTAGACCTATCACCGAAGGCCCAGCCGCATGTCCTCACTGTCGCCGGTAGGTGTTCGCTCGGTGTCGGTGCCCAGGCAGCTCAGCTCACACTGCAGGCAGCGACAGCTCCGGCGGCGCAGGTATCCAGGCCGACCTGAAGACGATAGCCGCGTTCGACTGCTACGGAAGCAGCGTGATCACGGCGCTGACGGCGCAGAACACGCATGGTGTGCAGGGCGTGCATGTTGTGCCCCCCGAGTTTGTGAAGCAGCAGGTGAGTGTGTGGCACCCGAATATGATCGAGAGTGGCAGTAGAGGGGGGTGGAAGTAGCAGCGAGAGGTTGACAGGCATTAGGGGGCTGGGCTTGCTTGCGTGACGTCTGTTCTGTGTAATCGATTTGATCTGCACTCCTCCTCTGTGCTGGAATTTCGACTGCTTGGACCACCTCTGACCCCAGCTCAAAGCCGTCTTCGACGACATCCCCCCCGTGGCAGTCAAGTTCGGCATGCTGTCCGGCACGCCGACGATAACCGCTATCGTCAAGTTCTTCTCCTCCCTTCCTGCTGACAAGCGACCATTCCTCGTTCTTGACCCAGTGATGATCAGTACCAGCGGACACTCACTGCTGGACGAGGACGCACGCTCGGCGCTCGGGGAGCTCATCGCTCTCGCTGACCTTGTGACGCCCAACATCCCCGAGGCGCTCACCCTCCTGGGCGTGAGCGAGAAGGACAGGCCAATCACATCTCGCGAGGACATGGACAAGCTCGCGCGCGAGCTACACGTCGAGATTGGTGCCAAGGCTGTGCTCCTCAAGGGCGGCCATCTCGAGCTCTCTGCCGACGCTGCCGCTGTTGCTGGCGAGATCACCGACTTCGGCGTCCTCACGCTCAAGGACTTCAGGGAGACGCTCAAGCTCCCAGAGCACGACAAGGTCGTCCTCGACGTGTTTGTCAGCGGCCAGAGCGTCGAGTACTTCACCAACCCGCGCATTGAGAGCTCGTCCACCCACGGCACTGGGTGCACGCTCTCAGCAGCCCTTGCGTCGGCCTACGCCGCGCAGAAGGCCAGCGGCAGTGAGAATGTCAATGTCCCACTCGTAGTTGCGTCCGCGATCAAGTACACCCAGAGTGCTATCGCTGCGGCGTACCCTCTCGGTGGGGGCCACGGCCCAGTCAACCACGGGTACGCGAGTGTCTGGCGCCAAATCCCGGCGCCGAATGAGACGAACCCCGCACCGTTCTTGTCGTACCTCATCAGGTCGTCATTCGACTTGTGGGAGAAGTATGTGCGGCACCCGTTTGCGCTGCAGCTTGGTGCGGGGACGCTCCCGCTGGACAACTTCAAGCACTACATCAAGCAGGACTACTTGTATCTAATCCATTGTGAGTCGGGCTATGATATGCCACATGGATATCACCCCACTGACATCAGACGCCCGCGCCCACGCCCTCGCCGCGTACAAAGCCACGACCTTCGAGCAGATCACAGCCTTCACCGACATTGCCAACCACGTCGCTCGCGAGTCCGAGATGCACATTAGTGTGAGTGTAACCACCCCTCATTCTCCAGCCTTCTTCTCCCCTATATAGGATGGCCCTCTAAGTGACATCTCGGGCAGATTGTCTGCTGTTCGAATTAATGTCTCCATCTGCTCAACCCTGCTGACCTCAGTACTGCGAGTCCTTCGGCATCCCCCGCGCCGAGCTCATCAAGGTCCCCGAATCGGCCGCATGCACCGCCTACTCGCGCTACATGCTCGACGTGGGCGCCCAGGGCACCATCCTCGACATCATGGTCGCCGTGCTCGCCTGCCTCGTCGGCTATGGCGAAGTCGGACTGTACCTCCGCGAGCTGGTCGCGCAGGGCAAGGCAGTCCGCGACGGCAACCCGTACGCCAAGTGGATGGACGACTACGCTGGTGACGAGTTCATGGGCGCAGTGCGGCGGGGTATTGCTGCGCTAGAGAAGGAGATCGCGCGTGACCCGCCAAGCGAGGCGAGGCTGGCGCAGCTGAACAAGGTGTGGAGGGACACGCTGAGGCTGGAGTATGACTTCTGGAGTATGGCGATGGACATGAGCTGGTGAGCGGCAGGCGCCGGGGCTGGCTCGGTCGGTCAAGGAGAGGGGTCAACTCGTATGAATTTGGTCGCGATCGGCGAGTGAGAACGAGAGAAGTCCATCGAGCCGGCGGACAGCAAGCAATGATGGTCTACGTGATGAGGTGGGCGGCTCGAGGCCGTGAAGTCGATGAGACGCCAAAAGCTGGAGCGTAGCAGCAATCAATAGATCACATCCATAATACATAGATGCATTCTTGGTTTGGGCTTTGGTTTGGGCTTCCTTCGTCTTCATGAACTACCAATTGCCCCGCGTTTGGGGCGTATCGGTAGCCATTACCGTCTTCACACCTCACACACCGAGCCTCGCGCTTCGCGCTTGGCGCTTGGCGCTCGCTCGGCGCTCGCTCGTGGTCGTCACAATGCATACACCACATACAACTCTACAGCATCTCGTACCGCCTGAACGTGTAGCCCAAGAACGCCAGGTCCTTGGTCGCGCTCGGCCCCGCGTCGGCCCCACTCGGCACCTCTGGCACCTGCTCGAGCTCGTCGGTGGGGAAGTAGCTTGTGTCGGTCATCGACCTGAGATGCGGCACGAACGGCGCGTCGATATTCCGGATCGTCGACCAGTCGACGCCGTAGAAGAACGGGTGGGCTTTCAGCTGGTCGATGTTGAGCCGGCGATCAGCCTCACACAGCATGCGGCGAACGAGGTCCTCGGCCTCGCGAGAGAGATGCACATCGTCCGGGAAGTACAGGTGGTTCCGCCAGTCGATGATCTTGCGGTACACGTCGTGGGCGTTCTCGGAGCAGAAGGGCGGGTAGCCGACGAGGCACTCGAACATGATCGCGCCGAGGGACCACCAGTCGCACTCCTTCCCGTACCCTTGCTGGAGGAAGATCTCGGGGGAGATGTAGTCTGGTGTCCCGACGGTCGAGTAGGCCAGCTTGCGGCGGTTGGCCTTCCACGTCGCAATGTCGTGCTTGGAGGTCATGGTCAGGTTGATCGCGTTGACCATGACCGAGTTGCGCGCCTGGCCCCCTGATGCGGTCGAGTGGCGGTGGTTCGAGACGTCGCCGCCACCCAGGAGCTTCTGGTAGTAGGCCGAGTCGTGCTGCTTGTGGAAGCCGGTGGAGAGACCAAAGTCGGAGAGCTTTACGTGGCCCATGGAATCGATGAGGATGTTGTCTGGCTTGATGTCGCGGTGGATGAAGCCGAGGTTGTGGACCGCCTCGATGGCGAGGATGCACTCGGCCATGTAGAACTTGGTCACGTCTTCAGAGAAGGTGTCGTACTTGATAAGCCTGAGGTTAGTGTATTTCATGGGCTGGGCATGGCTGGGGGTAGCTTTAACGAGGGCCAGCCCAGCCTGGGACGCTTTCTCGTTCTCAGCCCAGACAGCAAGAGTCGGAGGTAGTACAAGCAAAGTGATGAAAAACCTCCTCTTCCAATGTGCTGATGCAGCAGTTGACAAGCCGCAGCGAAATGGGTGAAGGCCACACACCCAAGCCAGCACACCCCCACCCCACTCACATGGTCATCAGGTCGCCGCCGGGAAGGAACTCCATCACGAGATAGAGGTAGTTCGTGTCCTGGAACGAGTAGTATAGCTGCACCACCCACGGCGAGTTAGACTCGGCCAGCACATCGCGCTCAGCACGGACATGTGCCAGCTGGTCCTTCTTGAACATCTCGTTCTTCCGCAACGACTTCATCGCGTAGATCTTGCCCGTGTCCGCCTTCTGCACCAGCCGCACCTCTCCGAACGCGCCCTTGCCGATCACTTTGACAGTGCGGAAGTCCTCGAGTCCGATGCGTGTGCGTCGTAAGCGCAGGAAGCTGGGGTCAGCAGGGGCTCTACTGCAGGCCTCGTATGTAGCCACTTACTTCGACTCCCGACGCCCCAGTGCTAGCAACTGACGCGCCTTGATGCTCTCTGGTGTCATCTGGTCCGAATGCAGCTGCCTCTCTAGTGTCGTCCGTCTGCTGTCAGCAAAGCAAGTCATCTACTATGCTGAAAGGGGTGCCGCTCACCTCTCCTTGCGCCCGACCACACCCTCCACCGCCTCCTTGTAATACAGCTCGAGCTTCATCTTTGCTGCTGTGGCCTTGCCGCGCGTCTCTTCGGAGAACTGATTCGGCCGCCGCTCAAAGTACACATAGTCTGGCCCCTTGTCGTTCGGGCTTTGTGGCATCTGCTGCTGCTGCTGGGGCTGTTGCGGGTGCCCCTGCTGCTGCTGCTGGTGATACTGCTGCTGCAGGTGGCTGTGATTGTTCCCGTAGTACGCCTGCTGCTGCCCCGGCTGGTTCAGCTGGCCCGGCTGGCCGATATTGGTCTGCGCGACTGATGGGACAGGCGGCATGGGCGACGTGCGGCCTACTGCTGACGCCTGCACGCCCGCCATGGCCTGCGCGTGCTGGTTGTCCATCATGCCCTGCCCTTGTGGCCGGTACGACGGCCCGGGCTGGTATGCCATGGGTGAAGGTAGGGGGGAGGGAGGAGGAGACTGGTGGGAGAGCGTGCTGACGGATGAAAGGCTTGCAGTCACAGAGGAGAGACTGGAAAGAGAGACGAGGAGACGATAGCAGCAGCAATGCCAGGAGCACGAACGCAGGTGAAGTGAGCCCGGCGCGCGACACGACGAGATTGTCCAGCGAGGGACGGGCAACGCGACGGGGGAGCGGGAGCATTTGGGTGTCTGAGGCACCAGATATGCCTACAGTAGTGGCATCCAAGCTGCAAAAGTAGTTTTGCATGCGTCACTGAGATGTTATGAGTTGCATTGAACGACGTGAGGAGACAGGGTAGAGTCTGCAAGCAGCATCGGGAAGTTCAAGCGTCTTGACTGTGGAAATCGAGGACGAGTAGAAGCCCAGAGAGCGTCCTCGGTGTGTGGCTTGGCCATTTCAACGGGTGCCACGCTCAGCACAGCACTGACAGCTGACAGCGTGGACGTGGTAGGAGCAGTCGGCAGTTCCAGCGAGCAGTCACAAGGCCCAAGCTCAACAATACGAAGAGTGGGTTATGCACACTGACTGAAGTGGTGACTGAACTGGGGTCAGAGCAATGAGGCTGACCGTGAGGAGAGGGTGAGCTTAGTAGTGACTGCCACTCGTCACTGCCACGGGCCGTGGCTGACGATAGTTGACAACGTGACCACAGCTCTCATAGGAGCCAGACGAGGTGACCCACAGCTCAGATGAGCTCCAGATAGGTTACTACAGAGGACATAGGGGCACAGCAGCAGCAGTAACTGTTAGTTTGACAACCGTCAATGATACTACTAGTTGATAGTGGTACGCAGCTGGCTGGTCAAAGTGCCACTCTGGTTCTATGTACTGTATGTCCCACCAACCACTACCTTGCTATACGCAGTACCAAACCAAATGACAAGGGTCAGTGACAGCTCAACACTGCACATAGTGATGGCGGCACTACACGCTACCGCTCAGTTCTCAGTTCCAGTGTTTCAGTACCTCCCACGCATCGTCCACTTAGGACGAGCTTTCTGTCGGGACGAGCACTAGCTAGCAACTCTGACCAATGTCAATGTGAATGGCTTCATACTGTCTACACACTTATACTTCTGACTCGGACTGATCTCGAACTATACACTACTCTTCAACCCCTCACAGCCGCTCAATCTGCTCGGGAGGCACGTTGCCGTCCGTCGTGAACTTGGGCTGGTATCCAGGCGGGACCTGTGGTTAGTACAAACTCTTTCGCAATTCTGCCACTCCCGCCCTACTCACCTTGCGCACATCCACATTCATGACCGGGTACGCATCCTCCATGTGCCCGTCCCTGCTCTGGTAGCGGTACTTGAAGGCCGCGACCTGGCCGGGGGTCACGTCGTGCTTGCTCGGGTCATCCCATGGGTGCACGAGGTCGTGGCGGAGGTTCTTGTCGACGCCGGAGACGTTCATGGATTTCTTCATAAAGAAGTAGCCGGTGACGCCCGCGATGCCGATCATGATCACGCTCAGGGGGTAGAGCGCCGGGTCGACCTTGGCCATGCGGTTGACCATGGAAGTGGCCTGCCTGACATTTTTGGCGGAGGAAAGGCGGTGGGGGTCGGTCTGGGGTTAGCGGGCGGAGCGAGGGAGTACGAGCGCAGCGAGTACGACCGAGGTCCGCTGTGTCTGGGGTGCGAGCACAGCGAGCACAGCGAGCACAGCGAGCACCATTGAGCTCCACTGGGAGGGGTACGAGCTCAGCGAGTGTATCGAGAACCCTGTGGGGCGTTGTACAGGGGATAGCAGCGAGCACGTCTGAAGCTTTGCCAGCAAAGCCTGAGGAGCTCGCTGCGCTCCCATCATGGGGATGTAGATTCGTAGCTTGGTGAAAGCACAGCGAGTACGACGAGAGCCTCGTCAGAGGGTAATGTGCTCGCTGCACTCGCACGACCAGAGCAGAGTACAATGGGCTGGAGCGAATGTGCGGCAATGAGAGCAAGCAAATTCCGTACTCTAGGCCAAGTGGGGGAGAAGAGCTGAGCTACGAACGCTTTTGAGTCGAGATGCGAGCAGTGCGAGCATAGAATGAGCTCATGAGCCGGATTATCCAATGCAAGCGGGCGAGCGCCGCCACGAGCATCTCGAGGGCAACAGCAGAGTTGCAATCGCAAAGAGCACGCACGCCTGAAGCTTCACAATACAAAGCCAGATGCGAGTGCAGCCAGCACGACAAGCAGGGGGAACGACTTTGCCTGCGGAGCAGACAAATTGCGCCACCGGGCTCATGCACCATACATTACTCTGGCTCTCCCGCTCACACGCTTCACCCCAGTACGACTTGGAACCAGCCTGTCGAGAACAACGGGCTGCCACGGACAGGCAGTGAAACCAACGAGTGATGACTCCCTCGGTTTGCTATCCTCAATGGTCCGTGGTGCGCTCACACACTCGCTGCTACGAATGGAAGGGAGGCGGGCAGTGGCAACTCACGTCGGTGGGGAGGCGCTTGGGATAAGAAGAGCCGGAGGAGGACATCTTGGTGTTGTGGTGTCTGTGGTGTCGTCTAGCTTGTGTCGTTGGGAGTGACAGTGATTGTTACCAGTCGAGTAGGAAGTGAGACGCTACATGCACTGGGCGCTCTTATAAAGCCTCACCCCAGCTTGCTGGGCACTGGGCACCATGACCACCTGTGACAAGCGAACCCAGTGACCTCGACTGGAACCATCCCGGCTACACTGAACAAGCTCAGCAAGACGTCACATGAGCAATTGAGTTGTTTGACGTCAGATGTCACATACTTCGGGGGTTGCAGTGGGTGGGGGTCAGCGGACAGTAGTAGTTGCATTAGCGGCAGTCTGGATCATGGTGGCGAAGCGGAGGAGTGCCTCCTTTGCGTCGGTTGCGTGCTGCGGAGACCTGGAGGGCGAGAACGAGCACGGGATATGACAGTAGACGACAGTTGGGTTCGATGATGCTAACATGACATCGACGAGATCCATACCCGTAGCCACCGTAGCCACCGTAGCCCATATCCGCCACTCGGCCAATTCCAGCCTGACATCGGCAACTGGGATCCGGCGGAGCTGCGGGCTAGGTATCGTCCACTTCAACAATTCGAAGGCAGGCGCGTATGCATAGTACTGTAGCAGATGCAACACCGGACCGAGAGCTCATTACAGCTAGTAGTGTGACGGACAAACCATACATACTGACGCCTAACGAATGTATAAGGACAGCCTGCCAAGCGACGAGCGGGAGATGGCAGTGAACATCGGTTATGTAGGTTGACGTTCACCCAGAGGTCAGCTACTAGCCTAACCATTGCCCTTGCCAGACAATATCCTATCATCGATCCCATAGACAGCAGCTTTGTCCTCCAACATTCGTTGTGTCTTTAACAGTTTCTGGCGGATCGGATTCTCGTTATCTGACTGCATACATGATGACCTCTACGGACAGCCGTGCAAGAGCTACAGACAGCTTACTGAATCGCAACTAACAGCCGACCAAAACCTCTGAACCTAAGAACCTCTCGTAGCCACGACCCCGTCCTAAACGAGCATACACCTCTGCACCGACGCGCTGCGCCTAGGCGCCTAGGCCTGCGGCCTGCCTCGGCACAGTGCTTAGTACCTCCGATACGTACACGTCGACACGACATACGGGAACACACTGATCGCAACAAGCGCAAAGGCCACCCAGGTCAGGTACAGCGCCGGGCCAGCCGACACCAGAATCCCGAGCGGCACTTTGCCCTCGACCTGCACAACCTTGAGCCACGAGTCCTTGGCGATGACGGACGTCCAGATCGCAGCCCCGATGAGGAGGCAGAATGCGCCGAGCCCAGCGCCGACGGTAGCGATGAAGAACGTGAATGTGCTCTTGAGGCAGCCGAAGATGAATGCGATGAGCGTGGCCACGCTGCCGACGAACACGAGGGCCGAGGCGACGCGTGACAGGATGCGGTTCCAGTTGTTGTCCTTGAACGACGCGGCGTCCTTCGGGATGATCTGTTGCGTGATCTTCTTGAAGTCCGTGGGGGTTGAGGGGGCGTCGGCGATGAGCTGCTCGAGCGGGACGAAGGGGTACGCGAAGGTTGTGGAGTTGCAGACGCCCGAGTTGTCCTTTTGGTAGCCGCAGGCGTCTGGGGTCAGCGAGCAGCGAGCTAGTCGAGCAGGCGCGCAGCGGCTGCGAGGCTGCGTGGCAAGGGGATGGATGGCACGGGCCGAGGGATGCTGGAGTGGGCTGACAGGATCCGACGCTGGGGAAGCGGCATCTAGTAGTCAAATGACAAGGTCCCGGGGATGGGCCATATGACAGTAGAGCCAGGCCCCGCCCTTCGATTGAGGCGAGAGAACGAAGAGGCAGAATGAGAGTGCTGCGGACCCTGTGCCAATCCGACAGGTCTACTGTGATCCTGGGTCGCAGCCAGAGAGATACACCATAACGGGAGGAGCCGAGCAAGCTACGGCCTCAGATGGTCATGTCCTCTGAGAGGTGTGCTCGCCCAGCCTGAAACGACATCCGCACGGCATGCAAAGGGCCTCTCTCATCGCAGGTCACGATGGTCATCGATTCTATGACCATCTGATCCGCAAGATGGGGCAAACGGCACCCCTCATCGCAGGTCTGGACTGTCCAGAATGGAAGTTTATCGAAATGCAGGAATCTCAGGTTGAGTACTGGGCAAGTCCGGGAACGAGGAATCACCTCCCAGCAAGGCAATGGCCTGCGCCTCAGGAGGCTGCTTGACCATTGCCTGTCTACAGCGACCGGTCCCTTGTAGTCCACTGCCTGACCCCTTCCATACCAATACCGCCTCCTTCCTCGTGTGACACTCACGATACAGCCCATAGCGGTACGTCTGCCTGAGCCCCTTGCTCGTGCCCAGGGGCACATTCTGCGTCTGGTACAGGCCTGCGGGGGCCTTCTTCTGCGTCGACTGGACGGCGGCGCCGTACCTGGGGTCAGCGGGTCTTCTGAGCGACCTTCTGTCAAGTACTGTATATCGATGGGAAGGGTCTCTTTCTGCGCATGGGGATATGCTAATTGACTGATGGTGACCGCCTGGCAGCAGCATTCGCTGCGTAGCTGCTTCATCACGAGTTGCGTAGCTGAGTCACCATCAGCTGCCTCGCAACACTGCTGCTGCACTGCGAGCTGCTGGAACATTTCATCGACTACCTCTCGTCATCCTAGGCGCTGCACGCCAGCGTACGGCGTTGGCCAGAGCATTGTGTAGTGCATTCGTTGATGATCGTCGCCACATACTGTAGCATAGATCATGGATTGGCGGGGCAGATCAGTCTGCCTGAGAATTGACCTGTCTCACACCACAGCACTACACGTCGTAGTACCCAGTGCCTGCCACTGATGGAGTGGTTTTCAGGCAGTTGGCACTGCTACTTCGTGCGCTCATGCAGCATACTGCTCTCTGCTGCTGACATCATGCAGCAAGCTAGTCGGTGCACAGCCGGCCAGAGCATGCTTATACTGGCGTACACTGTATGCATAGCCAGGTCAGGCAGCCCACCATAGCCCTCGTAGTCATGAACTCGAACCCCCAACTCATCACCCATCGCCTCTGCCTCATCACCCATCACATCCCATTTCAGTCAACACAACTCATCTCACCCATCACCCATTCTATTCCCCACCTCGCTCACCACCCACCCCCCCCCCCCCCCCCCCCCCCCCCCCCCCCCCCCCCACACCCCCCCCCCCCCCCCCCCCCCCCCCCCCCCCCCCCCCCCCCCCGCTCCCCCCCCCCCCCCCCCCCCCTCTCCCCCCCCCCCCCCCCCCCCCCACGACCCGCATAAACGGCCTCGTAGGCCGGTCCCCCCCCCCCCCCCCCCCGCCGTACATCGCCCTCCGGAGTGCAGGGAGGTCCGCCGCCTCA